>CM032339.1:48195456-48238432 GCA_019022885.1 Schlechtendalia chinensis
TTTTTTTCTTTTTTTTTTCTGTAGATGTTCTGAATGTTTAATATTCCGTATACGACTACACTCGTATTTGTAAATACAACGTTATCACAATCGAGGTCAATTCGATTATTGCTGAGATGTAATAACGCGTTGTGCGCAGTGACGTTTATTCCGGTGGCAACGCGAACAGCGGTTGCGGCGGCGCGTATGTTACGGCGGCAATTTTACGTCACTGCTATAGCACACCTAGTGACGGTGGCTAATGTTGCGACGATGTGCAACGGTAGCGATAAAGACGACGGCTCCGATGGCCTTCAAACACGTCGACGACGATGAAGAACTCACGATGGCGACGACACGTGTGACACGACATTACTTGTTGAAGGGTGGCGTGTAGTAGCGGGGACTACCACGAAATGTATCTGCCGGTCGCGTCCAAGAATGTGCTTACCGCGCAAAACTGCGAGTTTCGAATCGGTTATTATAATTAAATGTGTTTTATAGTACCCTATAATTTTCTTGATTTATTTTTTCTTTTGTTCGTTTTTCTTCTTAATGTTCTGATTGACCGGATGCTCTGGATATTCTGAATGCTCCGATTAATTATACTAGTTTTTACCACCAGTTTTATAGCTGTCACCCTTTGACACAGTAGCTGGATACTGGAATCCACGGATCCCACCGCTGCCACTAAAAATGTTACGGACTCGTTTAAGAGACCGCGATATTTAAATAAAAAGAGACTGTGTTCAGCGACGTTACTCTACAATTTATTGATGGAAATAAAAACTAATACAATATTATTTAATGAAGGCTCTGAAATTGAATAAGTACAGCTATACTGTACAAAACAACGTTCCACACAACACTGACTCTAGTCGTCCGTGTTGGTCGGGCCGGTGTCCAGTCGAAAGGGCTGCATCAGCAATTCCTTTCGACTGGCGAGGCTTACAATGCTCTGTCATACTATACAAGGTTCTGTTTAACATTTATAATAAAAACCATTGGTTCTTAACAAATCACTTAAAACATTGCGGACATTATTAGCTGTCAATCCTTCTCGTGTTTCTTGTTCTCTTTGTAATTCATCAAGACCTATTATTACTTCTGTGTCCTCAACTTGATATCCGTCCCTGTCTCGAACAAAATTATAAAGAATGACACAAGCTTTGACGATTATAACTGCAAAGTCGGGTTCCAAGTTCATTGGTCTGTGAAATATCCTCCACTTGTTGCTCAAAATTCCGAAAGTGCACTCTACATATCTCCGAGCCTTACTTAGACGATAATTCAAAATCCTTTTTTTTTCTGTAAGTTTCGATCCACCAAAAGGGCGAAGTAAATGTTTGTGGAGCGCAAATGCCTCGTCTCCAACGAAGAACGTAATGTGTGATTTTCTATTCCGATAGAACATTTATTTCAATAAGTATTTCTAGCTTATTATTTATAACTGATGTCCACAATGATGACCTTTTGAATACAGATGAGTCACAATCTTTTCCATAACTCCCGATGTCGACGTATACAAAGCGATAATTAGCATCAGCTACAGCCATTAAATTACTGAAGAATAACCTTTGTAATTATAATACATGGAACCTAGAGGATTAATGATTCTGATGTGTTTTCCGGCGACTGCCCCTAGGCAGTGTGGAAAATTGGCTCGTGTCTCAAATTCTTTAGCAATCGATTCCCATTTTTCTTTATCAAGGAGAGGTATACACTCAGTTAACATTACTTCCCATATACTTATACATACACTTTTAACTATGTTACTGATGGTTGAAATGCCAAGTCTGTAATTAAGATGTAAATCTGTAAAAGTACACCCACTTGCTAAACACCTGAAACCAAAATAAATTATTTATAATTTTTTTAGATAAGGAAGTTGTGAAGCGATGGGTGAATATTTGAGATGCATTTAATAAATCTACGAAAAAAGAAAAATCACTAAATAAATCCGGTGCTGCTGCATCAGCAATAAAAAAATACGTCTTCGCAGAACAGCTGAAATTTTTATCAAAAGTATTTTGTCCACGGTCAACTAAGGATAGTTTATCTATCAACTCGGGTAACGAAGATACTGAACCAACTGTTTCAGAAAATGACAACAGAAACGAAAGTGGCCAATTTAAAATACCACCTAGAAAGCAACTTGGATCTCGTAAAAGAAAGATAGATGAGGTTGAGATGAGAATGTTAAAAGCGTTGGAAGAATCAGAAGATCGTCATATTTCATTTTTTAAGGGCATTGTTCCAACTTTGCATACATTCACAGGAGATGAAACTATAAACTTTCAGAAATAACTACAATTATTGACCAATATTAAGCAGAGACGATTTCAAATACAAAACCCATACACATATTTAGACCCTTATTCACTAGCAGCAGTTAATGATATTAATTATAATCGCTGTATTCCTACACAACAAAATATTCAAAATTATAATCTGCAACCAAGAACATCTTCTATGCGCTATCAAACTATAGACAATCACCCAACACATACAGACGTCCATCACCAATATAACCGTATTGACGATAATCCGTCTTCAATTGAGAGCAATACAGACGAGTCATTCTTAGATTTAGATTTTACATAATAATTCAGATAACATATTAAATACTGTATTTTAAATACTAATTGTATTAAAATGCAAATTTTTTTTCCTTAAACTGACAAATAATTTTAACACTCACAAACAATGTGTAAAAGTTTACTACATTTTAATAAATAAGATATTCAAAAAAATATATTTATTATTTGTATTTATTATATATTATTATTTTTAATTATATATTCATTTACCTTAGAGTTACAGCTAACATTTGCATAGGTTCGATGCATTTTCTCATAAACGTATTCTGACGTTGCAATCAGTGGCGGATCTAGAAATGAAAAAGGGGGGGGGGCTAGAAAAAAAAATGTACTTTATTTACATGTAAACATGTTGAAAAAAAGTTTAAAGAAAGTACATATATAGTTCAATAACTAATTATTCTTATATTGCTCTTCTTTATTTTAATTAAAATCAAAAAATTTAGTAAATTTTAAAAATATATTATCTACCTAAGGGAGGGGCTTCAGCCCCCATAGCCCCCCCCTTGTAACCGCCCCTGGTTGCAATGTATTTTTCAGCCGGTCGTGTAATTCGTCAAGAGATTTCATTGACATTCGAAAATACATGAAAAATTTATCTTCGTGTTCTCGAAGGTCCTTAAACACGGTATAAAAGTCACCCATGTCTTTCCTGTTAGAAATATATGGGTGAATCCAATAGATTCTTTCTTGTATATATCTAACACGACGCTGACGGCGTCTATTTAAAAGTATTAGAGCTATTTTTTTGTTTTTATCCATTACCACTATCGTTTATAACTACAACGATTAGACCTCGACAGCAAATAACAACTGACATCGGGCACAAGTACCACGACTATGCCGCGCGGAAACGCTAAGAAAACCGTGTATGTGTAAAACGTCTATCATCCGTGTAAACGGTTGCGTATCGGCTTAGTATCCGCCGCCGCCACCGGTGACTTAGAAACCCTTTTTCTATCCTACTTGTGCGTGTGTGTGTATATCATATATTCACCGGCATATAATATTATATACAGAAATGTAAAACAAATATGTACCATATGTAAACAGCTATAGTTAATTGGTATATTTTTCTAATAAATGTTATTAAAACAGTGTAAAATTATATGTATTCACATAATGTCTCTAAATAGACGCTATTATTTTAAATCAGTATGTTTCCACATTTATTGTATCAGGATTTGGACATTTAAATTTAGATACATAATTTTATTTCGATCTGTGATAACTATACCCCGCGTAATAGATTAATAAAAGAATAATAACATCATTATATTACATTATATTAATGTAATTATACGCTTATATGAATATTGATACTTATTGTGGCAGATTTTTTTGACATTTTATGTCTTTACTTTGGCATATTAAAATAAAAAACCGTCACGAAAAAGTGTCCACGAAAAAGGGTCCACGAAAAGCGTTACCTAAATTAAAATACCCACTGAACATAAAATGTCTCACTTAACGCGGTATATATGTGTGTGTGTGTGTGTGTGTGTGTGTGTGTGTGTGTGTGTGTGTGTGTGTGTGTGTGTGTGTGTGTGTGTGTGTGTGTGTGTGTGTGTGTGTGTGTGTGTGTGTGTGTGTGTGTGTGTGTGTGTGTGTGTGTGTGTGTGTGTGTGTGTGTGTGTGTGTGTGTGTGTGTGTGTGTGTGTGTGTGTGTGTGTGTGTGTGTGTGTGTGTATGTGTATAGCCTATAAAATTATTTAATCAAATTTTCACGCGTTCATTGCCACAAGCTTCACAACTTCCAGGCGGGAGTGTAACAATGCTGATTTGCCAATTTCAGTGAAATACAATTTGTATTCGACGTGTAATAATGACAGAAATAATCTATTCGAACAAAAGTCGGTTTATAATAAATAAAATAATATGTTTTAATAAATTTCGGCTTTCCTAAAAACAAACGATTGCACGACAAATGCACGTCAAAGAAATGTCAGAAGTTTTTTATTTTTATTTTTTCCTATGATATGAAGGTATGAGTTGAGTAGTTTCTCAGCTGTAACATGCAAATATTATTTCAATATTTATTTCATATATTTTTTAAAATTGATTCCTATAGTGTAGGGATGATAGGTTTTCATCATTATGAAAACACTATCAGATAATCGGAATTTAAAGATATATGCAGGTAATACCACAGACTATATGAAAACAGATGGATCACTCCGTCAAAATCTATTGTTCAGAAAAATAAGGTGTCCTGATTGGATGCAACGTTATCAATGTTGTAACATTTGCAAAAATAAATTACTGTACAGATATTTTAAAATATTATTGTATATACTTATTATCTATGTGTCATCATAATCATAAAACAACAGAATATTTATTTTGAATATATAATATTTATTTATAAATAAATATAATACAATTACAATTTAGTATTTTATATTTAACATTATTACAATATTACAATGATCAAGTTCAACAAAACAAGTACACATTATACACTTAATGATGCATATTATATTAAAATACTTAATGTTTATAGATATATATAATTATGTTGCAGTTTTCAAACCATCATCAGATGTCAGTTCAACATGTTTACACTGTTCTTCTGCCTCTTTTCTCGCAAACAATATTTCATCTGAAATTTACAAATAAAGCAAGAATTAGTTTATTAAGATCAAAATTAATTTATGATATCTTTTTAATTTATATATAAAAAAAATTGTATTGAATGACATTTAAAATTATTTGAATAGTACTTACCATTAAATTTTGTTGGAATAGCATTGAAAACTATTCTGTTTTTGGTTGTAGCATTTAAAAACATTTTATTTTCAAATTGTTCCTGACAAATTTTATAACTATTTTTTTTTATTGAGTGCTTCGGTTAGGTCTCCAGTCTTACAATTATTTATCCACGTCGCAAGACGTTCGTCATTGGGGTATTTGAAAAAACTTTTATTCCTATCACTACCTTTACTTTGACAAAACCTAATTGAGCACTTCATTCCAGTTTTTTGGCTATTCATTTTTTAAATAAAAACTTGACACTACACTCAGGAAATTTTGATGACAGACAGGTTATCAGACACGCTTGAGTGAAATGACATTAATACAGAATTAATAATAAATAAAAGAGCCCTGTAGGATTTCTTAAAAGAATGCAGGTACCTGGTTTTAAAAATTTTAATGGTATTTATTAAATAGGAATCAAATTGTCCGCGAATAGTTGGATAATCAGTGTGACATTATTTTTATTAAGGACTACGACATTTTATGCCTGATTTGTGGTCATACTGATTTCGTCGCGTGATAAACGTCATATTTTTTGTTTACATCCCGAGTGATCCATCTGTTTTCATATAGTCTGTGGTAATACCACTGTTGAAGTAAGCATCTGCTTGATTATCAATTATCGAATCAATACAATATTATCTGGATTTGTGTACAGCGCTCGGTGACCGGCGACAATCGCCCGTCATAACTATACGATCAAAATACAAAAAAATCAATATATTCGGTAATAGTACGGCCGCCGGGACGATACGAATAATTGTTCGAAATGTGTACTGATTGCCAAACAAATAGAATAATATTTACTGCGTTTTTGTGACGCGTGTATATTTCATTTATTATTTTATTTATTCAATAATCTTTTATTAATAGTGTCCCTGTATATCATATCATTATAACATGATTTTCAAAAATTAATAATTTTTAATTACTTCTGGTGAACATGTATGTTGTTGTGACGCGAATGCCCACGCTTAAAATTCCGTCGCGTAAGGCGGATACTCGTCACGGTTAACGCCGGTTGGAAATATTTGTAAAATAATAATAATAATAATTGAAAGGAAAAAAAAGAAACAATATTAATAGTAAATGGACTGTAAGACAAAAATATATTATGGCGTCATGATATACAAAACAAAGAAACTTAATCACTAGCTTATCATCTAGGTGGTTTAACAATGGTATCATGCGACACAAAACAAAATATAAATAAAGGTGATAGCATACGCCGAGGCCTCGAGACAAAACAGTTGAACTGGTCGATGACAGCGGCAATCCATCCAGTGTTCCCAACAATGCAACGCGTACACACGCGGAAAGTAACGTCACCGAGACGTTGCACGTGTACAAACGCAACAAATGAACATCACACGATGCAATGCGTACACACGTGAAAAGGTAACGTCACCGAGACGTAAAATTATGGACGCACCGCGCGTCCGAAATTTAACAAAATATTTGTCCGTATATCCGCGCACCGTACGCGCGGACAAACGACTCGACCGACTCGACCGACGCACTCGTCACCATCACTGGTGTGCCGTGGCGTGGTGGGTGGCGGGGTACTTTTCTAGAATGTTCGATGACACCCGCTCCCCACACCATGCAAATCTTCTCTGCTCGTTCGGACATATGTATATATATATATATATATATAATGGTTGTGTGGGATACCTTATACCAGTGGTTCTTAACCTTTTTCGGTTCAGCGCCTCTTCACCAAAATAACTGACTGCTTATGCACCCCCCCTTCCAACAAAAATTTTCATACCTTTATGGATTAGTTTTTAAAATTAAAAACTCTTAATGTTTAGTAAATAAATGTTTTATTTGACTCTAATTTAAACTTTTCTATACAAAAAATAATATTTCATATCATACTGTGACGTAATATATTACATACCAGGCTCGGTGGACTCCGCTCCTTGTTGTCGGGTGGGTGCAGGGACCGTATCGGTCCGATTGTTTATTTTTGTAACGAATGTCGTTTAATAATTATATTCCTAATATTTAAATTGTCGACAGTCCAGCCGTAACCGCTGTCACGATTCGGTTTGTGTCTCTCGCGACCCGTCAATTTTCGTTTGACTAATTATTATTTTAGTAACCTTTATTAAATGTGTTACAACAAAAACATGGAGTAGTTTTTCTTTTCCGGTCCCCGCGGCGAATCTGCCGACGGGCAAGATGTTTGGACACGCATTGATGCAACCGCATCAATGCGGGTAACTATAAGCATATATATCCGTATCTAGATGTAGAGTATGACTTGGCTAAACTGATCGTTCCTTATTTATTTATTTATTTATTTTCTCCTATTTCCTATTCTTTGTTTTTTATTTATTTACTTTTTTATTCGTAATTTTCCCTAGACCAGAACCCCGTATCGCATGTAGGATTCTGGTCTGTGTATCAGAGCGAGCGTACTTCATTGGCGCAAAAGATGAAAATCCTCGTGACTCGGACCCCCGGGTCTCGGCACGGGGTTGGCGACCCGCGTTGGTAGTTTGTGGTCGACCACATGACGTTCGTCTGACGAGTTAAAGGCGGTGAACAGTCACAGATGGCGACCCTGCCAGGATTCGTATGGTATATTTGCATACAAATAATTATTAAAAAAAAAAAAAAAAAATAAATAAATAAATTGAAACATACTGCGCCAACACAATATTTATAGGTACGGTGTGTGTATATATATGTATAATACAATATATATGTATGGTCGATGCTAATATTGGATATTTATATTATACAACAATAATTGTTACGCCTTAATAGATTGTGGTTATTAATGATGAATCCAATTAAAAGTCGAGTCGTAATGTTATTTATATTTAATGGGTTGCTAAGATTTATTAATAACTAATAGTTATTAACAGCTCAATATGGACTCCTTTAATTGTATAGCGTAGTACATGTTCTCATTATACAAAAAAAAAAAAATTTAAAAAAAAATATATATATATATAAAAAAAAAAAATAATAAATAAATAAAAATCGTGTTTGTTTGTTAATACTGTCCTTAGTATGGAATACGCTCCTACATATGGTGTGTATTTATATTGTATGTGTTATTAATTGTTCTATTAAATCAAGACTGGTTTTAAAATCCTTGTTTGTTTCCGTTCTTGTTGGTCATATTGGCATAATAGTTATAAATACGTTCCCACGAACTGGTGACTCAAGATATGTTGTTTTAGGTGATATATTTTTTTTGCTTAATGCCAGAGTGTTGATTGATGCAGGGTCATCGTCTTTTTCATTTTGCTATCGGGGCTGTGTGTGCAGACAACAATTGAGCTGTGTTTCATCAGCGACATTGCATCCGTCAGCGTTGGTGTCGCCCCGACCGCCGTGGGACAGGCAGAATGAATGGCGGATACTGCAGGGTGATCATCCAACATCGATGTATGACAGCTTGTAATTTTAAGTTTTTTTTGATGACTCACATTTTGTGTACACTTCTTGGTGTGTGTCTCAGTTTATATTATGGTCGAAAAAAAAAAATTGTGAATGCAAACGCTCAGATATTTTCTTTTTCTTTTGATATTATCATCAAACAATATGAGCGTTCCCCCTTGTGAAGTGGGTGCTGTTGTTCCATGTTATGGTGTGCAACAGTTCCCCGCCTATTTAGTACTGGATGTCATCTATTGCTTAGAAGTATCATTGATTACATATGAATTGATTCGTAGCATTCAACTCACGGACGATTTCCATACCACTCATGACACTGTGTATTAGAGTCTAGCTCATTTAACTGTAATTATTTTTCTATTTAGTTTTTTTTTCTCTATTATTAATTGAACCTGTTAATTTTGACATAATTTAATAAATAAAATATCTGACCGTCCCTGTATAACTTTCTCTAGGCAAAAAACACACCCACCAAGTTATAATAAATTTAAGCTTGCCCAAAATGTATATCCCACCTGAATTCTACGACACGATACGCTCCCCAGCATAGATTTGTTTTGGTAATGGATGTTTGGTCACTGAATCGTCGCAGCTGAGATGTTTAACGGCCCTCGGGATAGCATGATAACCAATCAATATTTTTTCTAGACGTTTAAATTTTCGACTGTTTCACTTATTTATTTTAATTTGTCTCTTTATTTTCTTTTTAGTTGATTGTCGCGTTGTGACAAGTGGTGTAATTAGGCAATTACACTTATCACTATTAAATTAGTTAATGTTTTTTTTCTCATCATAATAAATCCGCATGTTTGTTTAGTTTTGGAATAGAATGTGTTTTAGCCAAGTCATATTATATTACCGGATGTACCGTTAGTTGCCATGTCCCGTTTTGCCCGTCTTCGCTGTTGGGAAGGAATATTTTTTATTATTGTTTATTTTTCATTTGTTATTTTAATACTATTTCGCTACTTTGTGTAAGGGAACGTTTATCTTCATTTTATCTTAATTTTCATTTTATTAATCTATTATTTAACTCATTTCGAGATTTTGCTTGTAAGTCTCGTATTCGGAACACAAATTTCTGTGTTATTTTTTTTCGTTAATCTTGGGAATCTGGATGGAACGTGCGGGAAAGCGTACCACACAACCCCCCTCTCGTCTCCAGGACGCTTTAGTTGAAAGTAACTCGCCCCTACGCCCTCGACCCAGATCAACACCCACCATGTCCAACCCAAAAACGGAAAAACAAACGCTACCTCCAAAAGCAGAGGCCACGATGGCTGACCTTATTGTCATTATGAATAAGAATGCTGAAAAGAGTCGAACAAATTTTAGTCAGTTGAAAGAACAACTAATCCGCAACCAAGAGCGCTTAGAGCAGAATGACGCACGTATGATAAAGGTGGAAGAAAATGTAACCACTCTGAATTGTCAGCATACCGATCAGCAGTTGGTGAACAAACGCACTGACGAAAAGGTAACATCGATAATCTCCGATGTTGAAGAATTAAAGGAAACTGTCAAACGTTTGCAAATTTGTATCAACCCTCCTTTACCTCAGACAGCGTGGTCATCAGACCACGTCTCTTTTCACCCGGCGACTAATTCTACTTCATTGGCGCAAGACGTACCTAGGCCACCAACATCTCAAATGTATTCATCCAACCTGTCTTCTTTAAGTCAAATAGAACGATTTGCTGATGTTGTCTCAGAATTTAATGGTCGATATCAAGATCTTCACCCGGAAAAATTTCTTCAACAATTAAATCAATATTTCACGTACTATGGGCAAACTGACACGCAGCGTGTCGATCTTTTCTAACGACGTTTGACTGAACACGCCCGCGTCTGGTTTGAGTCATTGCTGCCTGCCCCAACTACATATGATGAAGCCAAAATGTTATTCCGTCAACAATTCTGGTCTGCGGCAACGCAACGCAAAATCCGCAATGAAATTTTTCGAGAGTACCAGTATCGGTCACCCTCGGGAATCGCAAATCATGCGATGATCTGGATTGCCAAAGCAAAATATTTGTCTCCTCCAGTTGATCCTCTTGATCTAATCGGTGTAATAATACAGCACTATCCGGCTGCCCTTGGGGTTGCCATCCTCGGCCGTGGCTCTCGTACTACTAATGAATTGTTAGCAGTGCTAACTGAGTTCGAAGAATCTGCGTCTTTTTGCGAAATTCGACGAGACAACAACCATCCTTGTCCTTGGAATAATCTATTAGACGAAAGAAATCAAAGCTTGTCAAGTCAACGGCCACGTTATGGAAACAATCGATTCCAACATAACCGTGTTCAGCAGACCAATCGCTCAACAAATCCTATGCCTGCACCTGTTCAACAGTTAGATCTATCGGGAAACGACGAAGGGACTCGTGTGTGAGTGCAACACCTAACGATGCCCCACAAAATTTGCAGTGCACCTCGATAACATCTCATTCTAACTTGTTCGAGCCCAAGACCACTCAGCGCCCGGAATTATCAATTTCAATTTATGGAATGTCCTTTAAAGCTCTGTTAGACTCTGGAGCATCAATATCAGCAATTTCTGAGAAGACATATGCTTCTGTAAAACGTCTTATTCCTCATGGTCAGACACTGGCGGAGTTACCGGTTACCGGTATTACAATTTCAACTGCAGTTCGAGGTCGAAGTCGTAAAGTTACAACTCAAGTGTTAATGTCGTTTTCAATTGACGACAACATCACTGATTGTATATTCCTAGTGGTTCCACACCTTGCTATGCCAGTAATTCTCGGTGACGATTGGCTAAACAATCACAGTGTCAGTCTTGATTATAAAGAGAAAACCATATTTTCCTTCATGGAATATATCACTGCCTTTTTACCATGCCCTTGAAGAGGACACCCAATCGTTGCGTGCGATCTATTCAGTTTCGTCATCGTCTAATTATTTCTGTTCTATTCCGGATCAATGTCTCGCCAGCGTAGATTTTATATCTCGACATTTGCACTATGAAGAATCAGCGATTAATAAAATTTTGAATAATAAACATGAATCTATTAATGGTCACGAAACTGTTAAGAACCATTGATTAGTGTACATATGTAATTGTATATGTAATTGTACAACATTGTGTTATATTATATTACAATATTATCCTTTGTGAACCACCGTCGGTCTGGGGGAATTTGCTGAGCAAACCCTTTAGACCGGACGATGGGACTGCTCGCCACGTATGAACACAAGTGCGGCAGTGTTGGTTCGTACGCAGAGCATTCTGAACCTTCAGATCCTACAGAAACTTCGGAACCTTTTTACAGAATATTAAACAGTTAAATCAACAATTGTAATAGTTTTCTTTACATCAAATATAGTTGAAATACTTTTAACTCGTGCAGTGATCTAAATTTATTCGTGAACGAATACCTAAGGGTAATCCGTAACAAAACATATGAATGTATACGTGAATATGTTTCTACTATTCCGTCGTTGAGTAAAGAACAAACGGAAAAACTCATGTGTCTTTTGGTGAAATATCGTCCGATTTTCCAAACTCGTCCTGGTTTAAATAAATTGTATACTTGTCGTTTTAATGTTTCTGAGAATCTTCCCTTTAAGGTACGACCATATCCCATACCTTTTTTTCGACGTCATGCTGTCGATCGAGAGTTGCAGCGAATGGTGGACTGGGGGATTGTGGAACGATGTGACTCTTCGTATGGCAACCCAATCCTTTGTGTCGGGAAGGCCGACGGTTCTGTACGTTTGTGTCTCAATGCACGTCGGATAAATAAAATCAACTTACCCATGAGAGATTCGTCCCCACCTATCGATGAACTTCTTGCTCGTTTCAATGGAAAATCCACGTTTTCTAAATTAGATTTTAATTCGGGATATTGGCAAGTGCCATTACACCCCGAGGTTCGTAATTTCACTGCGTTCGTATATAATGGTAGGAAGTATCAATTCTGTGTGGTACCGTTTGGGTTAAATATTTCAAACAACGCTTTTCAACGAGCATTAGAGGCCATGCTTAATAATAAATTACCAGACTTTGATGAAACGGGAGAACAAGACTTACATATCTACGTTGATGATTTGTTAATCTCCACCACCTACTTTGACGAGCATCTTAGTCGACTTCATTTACTCTTCGAAAAAATCTCTGTTTCTGGAATAACGTTAAAGTTTAAAAAATGTGAACTGTTTCAACAATGTATCAAATTTCTTGGGCATATAATCACACCGACTGGAATGGCTATGGATAATTTGAAACTCAGAGCCATCCATGAATTTCCTCAGCCTAGAAATAAGAAAGATTTACAATCATTTGTCGGGTTTTGTAATTTTTACCGAAAATTCGCCAATCAACATGCTTCTCTCATAAGCCCATTAATCGATTTACTTAAAAAGAAAGCTAAATGGCGTTTCGGACCTGATGAAATACAACAATTTAATAAATTCAAAGCAGCTTTCACAGAACGATTTCTATCACACCCAAATTTCACAAGTGAATTTTACTTACAAACCGATGCAAGCACCTTGGGCCTTGGTGCAGAATTATTTCAAATTGGTTGGGTAGCAACTATAATTTCGTGATGCGAAGCGGTAACGTTTTTTTCGGTTGTGTGCCAAAGCAAAGACATAAAATGTCAATAAATGCCAATAAAGAACGTCAAACCATTTCATTTGCGAGTCGGACACTAAACTCTGCTGAACGAAACTATTCAATAATTCAACTCGAATTACTTTCCGTCGTTTTTGCATGTGAGAAATTTTGAAATTTTATCCTTGGGTATCCTATAAAAATTCTTACTGATCATCAGGCTCTAGTTTTCTTATTTCGATGCCGACTTCGGAACTCCCGGTTAACTAGGTGGACCCTAGTGCTTCAAGAATTCGATCTCCGCATAAAACACATACCTGGGACTGAAAACATCATCGACGTGTTGTCCCGAAACCCTGTCGGTCGAGATGAATTTGTTCGACAAATGCATGAACCATATATTTATATGACAACACCTAAAGAGTTTCTGCATCATCATAGGTCGAGAATCAAGGTGTTTCAACACATTTTAAAAGAACAACATATGGATATGCATCTCAAACGTATTAAGGAATTTTTACAAAACAATTCCCAATGTCCGGCAGTCATAACACAAGGATACTCTCTGTATAATGAAATATTGTTCTATCGTCGATACCCAACGTCCGATACGTGGTTAGTTTGTGTACCTGAGCATCGCCTTGATGAATTAATTACAAATTTTTACGAGTATTTCGGACATGTAGGACCAAAGAAATGTATTTTCGCGATTCGTGATGTTTGTTTCTTTCGAAACCTTTCTGGAAATGTTCGTCGAATAGTGAAGAGTTGTGATCTTTGTCAACGAGCAAAACATAATACCATACGTATGGAAGGTGAAATGCAGCTTATCATTGCTGATGCTCCATTTGATCGCGTTTGTGTCGACTTGTATGGTCCGTTACCACCTGGGTGGAACAAAACTTCTTACATCATTGTTGTTCTCGATTGTTTTTCTCGTTTTGTGCGATTATTTCCAATTAAAAGATCGACTGCCCGGGTTGTAACCAACCGAATAGTCAATGATTATATCAATGTTCATGGTCCACCGAAAAATATCCTTTCGGACCACGGAGTCCAATTTATGAGTAAGCTCTGGCAAACGCGTCTCTCTGAACTTGGCGTATCAGTTACGACTACGAGTGTATACCATCCACAAAGTAATCCCGCTGAACGAGTCATGAGAGAATTAGGAAGACTATTCCGAACCTACTGTCATGCCAAACACACAGAATGGCCCCATTATCTCCAGTACATAGAATGGGTATTGAACAATACAGTACATGAGGCAACTGGTTTCACTCCTCAAGAACTTTTCCTTCAAAAATCACGATATAGTCCTATATATGAAGTGATCAAATACCCACCGGATATTACTCATGACGTCACTATGAAATTGACCATGGCGAGGGAAGTTCAATGGACCAAAGCCGAACGAAGACGTGTGCACTATGCTAGGCGTGGTATACCTGTGAATTATCAAATCGGAGATAAGATGTTGGTTCGAGCACACCGAGTATCATCTTTTGCAGACCAATGTACAAAAATTTTTTTTTTATTATTTGAAGGCCCGTTCGAAATTACCGGCAAAAAACATCAAAATGCATACGTGTTGTCTGATCCTGCAACTAAAGAAATTCAAGGGACGTTTAATGTAATACATCTACGTAAATACCTTGCCCCAAGTCAATTAAAAATATAGTTTGTTCTGGAATATCGTTTGTTTATCAACAGTTCGTTTTAGTTTATTTATTATTTTATTGATAGTTTTTTTTTTAATCCTATTTATTTATCTATTTATTTTATTTTACTTTCTGAGTTTTCTCCTTGTTTTTAATTTGTAATAATTATTTTTCGACGTCAGTCATATGTAGAAGCATCCTCTGTACATATCGATACTTCTACAGGGGGTTTCTGTGACGTAATATATTACATGCCGGGCTCGGTGGACTCCGCTCCATGTTGTCGGGTGGGTGCAGGGACCGTATCGGTCCGATTGTTTATTTTTGTAACGAATGTCGTTTAATAATTATATTCCTAATATTTAAATTGTCGACAGTCCAGCCGTAACCGCTGTCACGATTCGGTTTGTGTCTCTCGCGACCCGTCAATTTTCGTTTGACTAATTATTATTTTAGTAACCTTTATTAAATGTGTTACAACAAAAACATGGAGTAGTTTTTCTTTTCCGGTCCCCGCGGCGAATCTGCCGACGGGCAAGATGTTTGGACACGCATTGATGCAACCGCATCAATGCGGGTAACTATAAGCATATATATCCGTATCTAGATGTAGAGTATGATTTGGCTAAACTGATCGTTCCTTATTTATTTATTTATTTATTTTCTCCTATTTCCTATTCTTTGTTTTTTATTTATTTACTTTTTTATTCGTAATTTTCCCTAGACCAGAACCCCGTATCGCATGTAGGATTCTGGTCTGTGTATCAGAGCGAGCGTACTTCATTGGCGCAAAAGATGAAAATCCTCGTGACTCGGACCCCCGGGTCTCGGCACGGGGTTGGCGACCCGCGTTGGTAGTTCGTGGTCGACCACATGACGTTCGTCTGACGAGTTAAAGGCGGTGAACAGTCACAATACCTATTCAATGACTGCCCTGGGCCTGATGATAAGCGGCTAATGTTTCGATGTCGGGCTCAATGTTGGTTAAAGTTAAACGCAGATCACATTTATTGCAAATATCCAACCGATTTCTTTGCTTTGTTGAAAGCTGAACAACAACGCTAAATCCTTTTTCTGCTAGATACGTTGACGGGAAGGAAAGAAGTAACAACTTAACTTTTTTCCATAGTTGTGGATATGTGTCTTTAAGCTTGACCCAGGCAAACTCAAAAACGACCTGCTTAAAAACAATTTGAGCCTCACAGTCGTGTTTAAGATCGATAAACTCCATTTGTAAATGAGGCTCAAGATCTTGTAAAACTCGATTATATAACGTGGCATACGAACGTTATCTACGGCCTACGCCGTGCGCAATTACAACTATTCTGATTTCACGTGTGATGATACGTGTCACTGGACACTTGTATTATTGGACATTTTATTTTTTCCATTATTCCGCATTTGAGAGCTAACCGCCCCCCTAAAGCCTCCTTTAAACCTAACGCCCCCCTAACAAACCAAAACATCCACTAGGGGGCGGTACCGCCCACGTTAAGAACCACTGCCTTATACAGTTAATCTTTCATTATAATATGCTGTTTCTCAGCATATCTAAATTATGGCAGTTTATCACACCTTAACCTAACCTTGTTTTCGTCATATGTTTTATGAATAAAATAAATATTTTTACTTTTAAAAGTTATGTTTTTATTTTATAATATTTACAAAAATATATAAAATTATAAGATATTTACAAAATTTTATTATGAAATAGAAAAAAATTATATTTATACATTTAAAATGTATAATTATTTACAACTAATAGTCAGCAAGTTCATCGGATTCTGCTTCGGTCATTAATTTGCTGTAACATAAAATAAAAATTAGTTAAATAATGTTAATATATATTCATATACATATATATTTAATTAACTCACTTAATGTTATAGTGTCCGTGAGCTAAAGTGTGTATTTGATCTTGTAGAACATAACGTTTATCGTCATGACTGTTAAAAGTTAATTTTTTTGTTTTGACGGTCATAATGTGGTGTTTGAATGACCTGATTGAAACGTTATCTGTATATTTGTTATATACCTGGTCACCGAATAAACACTTCTTGTGATTTTCCAAGGTCATGTGGTTTTTAACTACATGACCTGTTGGCAAACGGCGTTCTTTTCCGATGACAGTTGACGCCAGTCGCACGTATCCGGGACAGTCGGTTGAAGGTTGACAATGATCACACAATATTTAATACATAATTCGTTAATATTTATTAGAATATATAACCTATAAAATCGATACGTGTACAAACTGATGGAACGGATTGGGGGAGACAAAATGGAACACCGCCGTGGAACCGCTGGTGTATCGGGTGAGCTGAGCGAACAGTGGAAGGGCTTGATCTGTTGAAGTCCGGAACAGGAACAAGATGGTCGGCAGAGCAGCACGAACAGATCGAAAGGGTTTCGATCGCACGAAATGCGAATTATTGTCGGGAGTCGTACTTCGGTCGTCGTACGTCTATGGACCGCCCCGAGCAGCGTAATGTTAACCGATCAGTTTATAAGCTGGTGAGGTGCACAGTAGAAGAGTTAAAACTCCTCGTGAACAAACGAGTGAACATCAGGCAAGCGAGCGTGCTTGAGAGACAGCAGTCGGCACAAGAACAAACGTATGTGCACTCGAGCGGATCAGCAGCAAAAGCAACGTAATACAAAACGGGCGAGTGGTGGCAGCCGAAAACGGCGGCGTACGGAGCTTCCACAGTGTTGCCACCATGCGGAATGATCTTATGTTGTCTGGCGAGTCCTTGGCCACGACCACGCGCCAAAAGGCACTTATTTCAAACAGTGAGGCGCGAACATGGCCTCTGATGCCTTTAGCTTTGATCTGCTCTTTTCCTTCAATATTATATGCATACGATTTTGCTCTTAACGCGATAAACTCTGACATAATCTTTCCATCCGTTTCATCTGAAAAAAGTCCCGGTATCTTTTTACGATCCTTAATATAACACGGATGATCTCGGGGGAAATTTGAGGTGTCTATGCGATTTAGCAAGCTTGAATTTTCTTGTAGATCCTTATAAAAGTCTTCTGTCTGTATATAATATAATAGCGAATCTAAAATAATTAAATAAAATATTAAAACAAACAAATAAATAAATAAATAACATAATTTACCTGTGTCTGTATACATTAATGTAAGTAAGTCGTTATAATAATGTTTCTTTACATTGTAGTGGTAATCATACATCAACGTTTTCGAAACGTCCAACACCGTAAAACCAATATAAATTGGTTTATCAAATTTAATGATCTTATTATCCATAGCTACAACGGATAAGTTTTCATTGTATGACATTGCGTATTTGAAAGTTGGTTTATTGAATAATTTCTGCAGCCTGGTATCTGAAGAAACTAATTCCATTTTCATACGTTTTCGCACATTTTCCATAGTTTTCCTAAAAATGATATATAGTCTAAAATATTAATATTAATTATACTGAAATAATGATAATAACATACCAAATACTGCATTGTTCATTAACTTGAAAAAATCTTTTTCAAAATCATTTTTTGCATTTTTCCTCATTTCGGTGTTAAGTGAAATATATTAGGAAAGCCATGATGACTAATTAAACTCTAATACTCTATGCACCTATAATATATAATAAAATTATTAATAATCCTATAACATTATTTAAAATTAAATTTACTTTTTCAACTTTTAGACCATTAGCAATAGCCTGTTTTAAACTTTGTTAGTGTACGACATATCGTTTCTTCTTCTCTAACGTTGCCATTAGTTTTTGAATTTTTGATCTGGGTGGTATCCCGTTATATGGGAGGAACTGTAAATCGTTGTGTTTGTCATGAAGATGTTGTGGATATAAAATATCTACCTCGTATATACGGCCTATAGATGATGTTTTGGTTAACGTGTCTATACCATCAAGTGACGGTTCAGTCCACTTAAAACCGCCAGAGGGCATGTACTGCGACATGACCCATCCGTATAAATTATTACCTAAAAATAAGTTAGATTAAAATATTTTTTCAAACAAAAATAAATTATATATACTTACAATCTTGGTATATCAAATACGAATTTGGTTTAGTATTATCGTAATTGGCCATTTTTGGGTTATTCGGTTTCGCGTATCGCATACTTGCCTGTGTTAAGCCGCCTCGAATGCCTGTAAATAATTAATTAGATATAAATTCTATTATAAATTAAATAATATTACTTTTTTCCAACATAAGCACTATATCATAATCTGTGAGGAGTTCCAATTTCACTTTTGTATGTTTAAGCTACAATCGAAACTAAACCCGGGTGCCATATAACAATATGCCGGGTCTAGATTGTATGTGTTTAAACATAGGTCACGAAAAATTTCAAAAATATCGGCCAACAACAAGACGTCCACTTTGAGATATAAATTCGAATATTCCCCTAAAGTCTTGCATCGAAAGTGATTCCAGACTTTCTCCGCGTGCTTGTAATCGTCCTCGGAAATCTCTGTCTCTGTCAACGTACTATAAAAGGCACCTTTTGGCGGCAAGCATATTTCTTCCAGACTATTCCAACTATCTGTATACTCATATGGATATATACCTTTTCGTGTAACGATTGGTAAATCCATAAAGTCAAAAACTTTGGCTGTTTCACGAAACTTAGATAAATCTTTAGTAATAAGATTCGAGGCCAATGTTGATAAACTCGAAACCATAAAACGATACGTATCGATAAACCTTACAGTGAAGGTTGAGGTTATATGTTTTGAAAATGAAATAAATTTCTCTTCGCTGTTAGGAATAACCGAAATAATATTTTCATCGTATCCGAGCTCGCGTATGATAAAGTGAGCGTCGAAGAGAACGAAAGATTTTGCCACTTCAGTTTTTGACTCTGACCCTCGAAAAATTATTGGTTCTAGTGGTATATTAAATTTCTCCAACAACTCGGTTGGTTTATTGTCCGAAGGTTTGACCAAAAATCCATAACTCATAGGGTTATGTTTTTGAATAACTAGAGTATTTGCACCTTTATTTTCCGTGCATTTTATAAGAAGAGCTTCGAAATCTGCGTATATCACTATTGGATGTTTCTGTGCTTTCGACCATGTCTCAAATTGAAGTGTTTCTCCTTCTTCCGGTAAAACAGGTTGTATAGGTTTATGAGCTCTGCAAATTTTCGTATGCTCTTCGAGGGCAGTCTGTCCATGTAATTTGAATTTTTTCGGGCGGTTATCAAAGCATGTGAAACACCGTTTACAAATAAATGCAAGTTCATTATGGTTCGTCTTCTGTGATCTTACAAGTCATGAAAAATTTGATATGTATGTATAATGTGTGCTTTTCTTGTCGCCAATTAAAAGTAAATCGAAGTGATTGGATTTTACTTCATCGACCACTTTAAGCGTGTATAAGGTGTTTTTTACATTATTATTTTATTTCTCTTTCTCCAAACCATAAACATTGACAAATATATTTGTATTATTTTTTTCGAATATTTTTATTTCATGTATAGGAGTAGGGAAAGTTAACCCAGAAAAATCATATTTTTTTTCATGTAAAAAATAATTTTTACCTACACGATATTTGTGTTCCCCTGTAACATGTCTTGCTAGTAGTGCCCACTTAAAACAGTTTTGATCGTTCTTCTGTGGGTTTATAACTGCTTTTTTATTTCGAATATCAACTGGTAGTGGAATATATGACGAACCGCTCATAGGTGTATACCGGTATATGGTTAACAATAATCTGTCGATTTTCTCTAGAGAAAATCCACTACCTCTGCTCATATATATATCTTCTTCATGAAGGAGGTTCGCAAAGTTGTCTTCTATTAATTTTCTAATGTCCGTATCTATGAAAACTTTTTTTGCCGATGTTTTAAATGCTCTGTTCTCTGAGGAGTTTTCTATGTATAGTATATTAGTAGATATAAAAGAGCGGTTCTGGTTCCCCCGCAAATCCTCCCAAATCCTCCACCCCCTCGCCCACTACCTCAATTAACCCCAATTGACCCAATTGACCACAATTGACCCCAATTGATCTCAATTAACCCTAATTAACCCCAATTAACCCTAATTAATCTTAAATTAACCCCAATTAACCTCAAATTAACCTTTCGATAATTGATCAATTTCCACCAAATTAACCTTAGTTAACTCTAATTAACTTCAATTAACCTTTGATAATTGATCAATTTCCATCTAACTTCCTCGGTGAACCCTAATTATCGTCAATTAACTCCAATTAACCTCAATTAACCTTTGATAATTGATCAATTATCACCTAATTAACTCTGCTCATCATCGTTCCACACACGTTCACCGTCAGTTACTCGATTGACTCCTACCCCTCTTCCACCGGTGTAATTGAACGATTCGCCGACACGCCGGGATAATGTGCCGTGTAATCACGTGATTAAACCCTTTTTTTTCATCGTACACACACACACACACACACACGCGCGCGTGCCGCGATCGTCTCTTGGACACCGTACAACGACGCGTGGACGGCGCTTCGATGTCAGCTCCCCCCACCCCCGCTGCTCACCGTAAAAACATTTTGACACCCACCCGCCCGCCTCGAGCCGTCTCTCTCGTTCATCCGTCAGCCCGATACACCCGAACGTCCTGCGACCACCCGCCGACCCGAAATATCACCGCCCGTGCCGAGACCCCGCCGTTGCCGTTTAAAAACCTAAATGTCCTCCGTCCCTTTCCTCACGCACGAGTCCTCCCCCCCCGCCATGCCAACAACGTCGACCCGTCCCACCCCGCCGCATCCACCACCGCCGATCTCAACATGATGTCTTATCGTATAATATGTACGTATATATTGTCGGTATGTGTAATCTTTGAACAAAATATTTGAAATTCAGATTGTATATTTTTTTTTCACTGGAAGGGCGATAATACTACTCGATGAGATAAAAATATGTATAACGAGTGTTTTAAATAAATACTGAAACACTCATTTCAAATCAGTCTGTTTCCAGCAGCCTTTCGTGTTATACAATTTTTAAAAGTGAACACATTCCAGAAAAAAATATTATAACTATTTTTTTCAAGTTAATTTTATTTTAATATTATCATGTTTAACTGTACTTTCTGTACAAAAACTTACACCAATAAAAGTAACTTATCAAGACACATGAAAACACACGAGGATTCAACATTTGTGTGCACCGTCTGTTTAACAGTTTTTACTAGGAGGGACAATCTTGGTAGACACGTCAAAAGCGTACACGGTAAGTAATTTGTTTTATTTACCCCCTCTGCGTGTAATATTCAAACATCATTTTATTTTGAATTAACAAATATGAATTTGAATGTAACATTGCTTAACATGATTCCGAACTTGCTTTAGATATTTTTTAAATATGAAAACTAATAATAATAATAATAATTTAATATATTAGGTGACATAGAAAATCGAAAGCGATTAGCTCCTCTTTCTGCGTGTACTCTATCATCATCATCGACATTTAATAATGTACATGTGAATGGTAACACACTCGGCAACCCCTCCGCCGATATTTTATCGCGTAAACGTTTTAATAAGACAACTAATAAAAATAATGCACGCAAACAGTCACGTGTAGAATCGGTGAACGCATACAATTTTATCGAAATTAATGCTTCACTTAAACGCGGAGTTGTGTGGTATTACAGAAAAAATATGGAGAAATCCAATAATTACCACACTTTTTCGGGTTTGTAAAATCAGTGTTGATCGATAAATTACACGAATGTGTACACGTTCACCCGATCAAATATAATTTAAAGTTGGAAGCCACCTACGATATCCCTAATGTTGAAACATCGTCTCAAAACCGAGCGTTTAAAACGTCGGCAAGGGAGTTGTTTGCATATAGTGATATCGAGGCTGCGGTCGATAGTGACTTTTTAATTCTTCATATGGAAGAAGACGTTTACGCGAATAAAGGGAGCGGGTACAACTTATCACATATCAACGGTTTATTGTTAGGAGTGTATAAATATTCACCTTTAGGTGGGTCTTCATATATTCCACTCCCGCAGGACATAATAAAGAGGCGAGCTGTTATAAACCCACAAAACATTGATCATCAGTGTTTTAAATGGGCGATTCTGGCAAAGCACGTGCAAAATAACAATTCTTCACGCGTCGATATTAACTATTTTAATGAAGAGTACCGTTATGATTTTTCAAGGTTAACGACACCTACACCTGTATCAGAGACTAAAATATTTGAACATTGTAATCCTGATACATCTGTAAACGTGTATGGTATTCAATTTTGTAAAAAATTGAATACCAACCTCGCATACCCGATAAGAGTTGTTGACGAGGAAAAAACGAATCATTTCGATCTTTTACTCGTCAATAATTTGAATAAAAATCATTACGCGTACATATCGAATTTTTCGCGGCTTGTACGAAACCAGAAAACTTTGTACAAGCATGAATTGTTATTCTGCAAAAAGTGTTTCACCAGTTTCGATAGCAGACCTCGGAAATATAAACCGTACTGTATGCCCGCACTCGTAGAGCATAGAAAAATATGTGGGGTGCACAAACCAATCTTACCAGTTATGCCAACGGAGGAGAGCACTTTGAAGTTTAAAGCGTGGTTCAAGACACAACGTTTACCGTTTGTAATATACGCAGACTTCGAAGCTCTTCTGTTGAAAATAACGGAAAGATATGGTGAAAACACTCAAGCATTTCATTCACATGAGCTTTGGGTTCATCGTGAAGACTTCGGAAAATGTATCGGTGGAACTACTTGAAAGGTATGAAATTCCGCAAACGCTTTCCGTTTTCCGCGGATCCGAGTCATGTGATGATGTGGCGAGACAATTTGTACTAGCTGTGACCAAGGTAGCCGATAGAATATGCAAATTATTGAAAGCGACAAACGTTGCGATTATAATGAGTGATAAGGATTCGCATTTACATAGTTTAAAAACTGGATGCGACTTATGTAATTCAATTTTCAATGAAAAAAATTGCAAAGTTGCGCATCACGACCACCTGTCAGGGGAGTTTTTAAAAACACTATGTAACACGTGCAATCTGAAGCTCAAAACACAGAAATTCGTTCTGTGTTTTTTGCATAATCTACCGAAATACGATGCACATTTTATTGTTACAGAGTTGGGGTATGATAACAACAGAATATCGGTCATTCCTAATAGTGAAGAAAATTTTATTTCATTTACAAAATATATTAATAACGAATTCACTGTTAGGTTTATCGATACATGTCGTTTTATGGCATCGAGCTTGTCGAGCTTGGTGCAGAATCTTTCGTCCGATGATATCATAAAATTTCGTGAAATCGCGAAAGTATTCACCTCAATCGATATGCCTCTAGTAACACGTAAAGGTGTATATCCGTATGAATACACCGACTGCTGGTCCAAACTGTCTGATACGAGCTTACCGGGAAAATCTGAGTTTTACAGTACATTGACCGAGTCGCATATAGAAGACGTTGACTACACGCATGCGATTCAGGTTTGGGATCACTTCAAATGTCGTACTCTCGGTGAGTACAGTGATCTATATTTGAAAATCGATGTACTGTTGCTAGCTGATGTGTTTGAGAATTTTCGGGATATCTGTATTTCAACATACAATTTAGACCCGGCTTACTATTATACCGCACCCGGGTTTAGTTTCGATTGTATGTTGAAATACACCTCGATTAATCTCGATCTCCTCACAGATTATGAAATGTCGTTGATGATAGAGCAGGGTATACGCGGGGGGTTGGTTCAAGCGAGTATGCGGTACACTAAGGCCAACAACTATAAAACACCGACGTTCGACAATAAAAAACCGAAATCATGGCTAATCTACCAAGACTGTAAATTGTTTTAATTTAATTTTCTAAATTTGTTTTAATTAATTTTTTCCTATTATACATTTTTTAAATTTCAGGTAATAACTTATACGGATGGGCGATGAGTCGTTACATGACGTACGGTGAATTTCGCTGGTACTTGGGGAATCTTGACGTCGCGTTAGCACAACTCGAGTGGATGAGAGAGACGGATAAATTAGGTAGAATTTACGAAATCGATATCTCATACCCGCAAGGCTTGCACGACGTGCATAATGATCTTCCATTCTTGCCATTCGCCAGCATACCACACACATCTCGCGTACGAAAATTGATGGCTACTTTTGAGGATAAAAAAAATTACATCGTACACTATGTAAACCTCAAACAAGCCATGGCTAACGGTTTAGTTGTTGATAAAGTATGTATTAAACGTAATTAAAAATATTTAGAACTATATATATATATATATATATATATATATATATATATATATATACCCCTCTTTACACTATATACACATGTTAACTATATTTATTTCATTTTTTAGGTGCATCGTGTGTTGGAATTTCATCAATCTTCATGGATGGCTTCATATATAAACCTTAACACAGAGATGAGAAAAAAAGCAGTTAACGAGTTTGAAAAAGATGTCTTTAAGCTTATGAACAATGCGGTGTTCGGTCAATATTAATACACATAATATTAAATTATATTTTTTAAATTTTTTAAAAATTAAATTTTTAGGAAAAACTATGGAGTCTATGCGAAAACGAATAAAAATCGAACTGGTTTCATCTTCGCAAAGATTAACTAAACTCGTTAACAAACTAACATTCAAGAGTTGCACAATTTATAGTGATAATTTATCAGCAGTGTCTATGCATAATAAAATAATTGATTTTTGCAAACCAATTTATATTGGTTTTGCAGTACTCGATATTAGTAAGACAATAATGTATGATTATTATTATAACGTAATGAAAAACCATTATAACGATGCCATAACATTGATGTATACGGATACAGGTATATATTTATATATATTTAATTAATTTTTCAAAAAATATATCATAAATTATTATTATTATTATTTTAGATTCGCTGGTATATCATATCGAGACGGACGATTTTTATTATGATTTGGCGAACAATCCAAATTTGTTGCTTCGTATGGACACCTCTAATCTACCCCGAGATCACCCATGTTATGCGGACACGCGTAAGAAAATCCCCGGTTTTTTTTCGGATGAGACAGACGGTTGTACGATGTACGAGTATGCAGCACTCCGGGCGAAATCTTACGCGTACGACATTGAACGAGTGGTGAACATTCGTGCTAAAGGGATTAGAGGACATGTGATTAAAAATCACATAACGTTCGACGATCACAAACAGTGTTTGTTTGCTGAAGATAGCGATTCAGATGACAACGAAAGCGTTGATAATGAGGTGATGAAGAAAACACATGCAGTACTCTGTGCTGCAGAAGTTATAAAAAATATACATAGGATCGCCGCCATCGATCCTGTTATTAATATCACAACCCCATCTTTACATCAACACCCAGTCTATACTCCGTATACACCGTATAGAGAAAACGTTTCAATCCGATCATTCAATCATCAGGTGAAAACTGTAAAAACGTTGAAGATGACTTTGAACAGATTGGATGATAAACGCGTTATTCTCGATGACCGTGTTCATACCTATGCGCACGGTCATTATAAAACTCTGTAATTTTTTTTTTTTAAATTAATTGTACTTATATTATATTTAGTCTATAGAATAGTAAAAGATTTATTTGTTTTTATTTTTTTATCTGTATATTGTATTCATTTGTATTTTAAAGTAATTTAATACTCATATTTTATTTTATTTTTTTGTTAAATACATAATAATATTTATTTAATCGATTTTTGTATAATACATCATGTAAAATATTACTGTCGTTCGGGATTAATATTTGAATACTATTGTTTGCAATCATTATATAAAAACTTATATAACTATTAATTATTTTAACAATTCTATCCTTATATACAAACAACGTGTATAATAGATTTTAATTTTAAGAATAGAAAAAATAATAAAGTAAAACAAGTTGGATTTAAAAAAACATATTTTCTTTAATTAATTGTACCTGTATTATATTCAGTCTATAGAATAGTGTAAAATTTATATTTTTTACCTGTATATTGTATTAATTTGTATTTTAAAGTATTTTAATAATCGTATTTATTTTATTGTTATGTTAGATACATAATAATAATATTTATTTATTTAATTTTTATACACCAAATCTTGTTAACAACTACTGTTGTTCAGTATTAATATTTGATTACCATTATATAAGACTTATATTACTATTAATTATTTTTTAGCGACTATAAACCTTCTATACAAATACGTGTATAATACATTGTTAATTTTAAGAATAAGGAAAATAACAAAATAAAACAAGTTAGATTTTTAAAAACATATTTTTTTATTTGTAAAATTTTTTTTCAAACAAACTTAAATACAAATGACTTCCCAAGCTTTCCTTGGTAAACTACTTTTATGCACCTCTCCTTTCTGGCATTGTATTCCTCACATTGCTCCCTCGTCATTTTTACCGATCTCAGCATAAAAATGGAAAGGCGCTCTCATATTAAATCGAATATTTCGCATAACACGCTGACCCCAAATTTTGTGGTTTTCACTTCGAATGAATCAATTACATATTCCACGTTTATACATAATTCCTCCATCGAGCAAAATCGTGGTCCTTGAGCCTGCGCTTGCAGAGATAATAAAATTGAATCCATTCTGAAATTATGTATATATAATTATTAAAAATGTTTTTTTAATTTTATATTTTGTATACATAGTAAAATAATAATATATTATTATAATATAAAATATAATAATATATTATATATAAAAATGCAAAAACAAATTTCCATTTGAAAATTATTATATCATTATTATTATTATTATTATTATTATTTATATTTATTTATATTATGTGAATAGATATTCTATTTTATTTTAGAAAAAAAAAATGCAAACACAACTATTCACAAACACTTAACTATCGTTTTGAAAATAAAATATAAAAAGCATAATGAATTTATTTTAATAATAATAATAATAACAATAATAATAATAAATTTGAATACATAAAATAGACTTACTTAAATATTTAAAGTGTTTCGGTAAATGCAGAACAACTAGTTGAGAGTATTGAGGTACGAATGAATGTTTATTAGATTTTTCAGATCCTTATACCCTGTAAAGAGACCTTGTCATAAGCCCCACTCCATATATTTTCATTTAGATTTTATTGTTTGATATTCGTTTAAGCCACCATGAAGTATGAGGGTTTATCACATATTTGAAAAATATTTAAACGTATTTAATGATAATATATAACGTAGTTACTGCACAGCTGCATGATTATAAAATACAATACGTCCATTTAAAGATTACTGATAAATATATTTTTCAAACAATTTAGGGATATTATTACGATAACTCTCTATAAAGATCATTGCATTCAATATTATCTCAATATATATATATATTTTTTTTCCAGATTACAACCAAAACTACGTTTGGTATCTGTGTATTAATAATCGGGTATCGCATTATTTCGATTACTAACCAAGAAAGATTAATACGCCTGCTCCCATTCTAGGATATTATAATAACATACAAACACATTTTTGTTATATTACATAATGATATTATACCATCATTGCATTTATTAAAAAAATACACAAGTTTTACATATAAATATAATTTTAAGAATTATTTATAAACCATTTTTTTAGAGCAAACATTTTATTAAACGTACAATTTCTAGAATTTAAGTACGAATGATAAATACAACACGGTTGGAATGAAAAATCTCTCTCATTGTAATCGTTCAATATTGTATTTAGTCACGGGTATCCCAGATTTTCCATGTTTATCACCTTGATTTGCGGGATAAACTTTTCGATTATTTGTCGTTTTTCTTCGCCCTTCACATAGATAATGTCGAATTTCAAAGAATTTAAAATCCGCTCGATTTCTTTATACTCTACATCACCGCAATCCAATGATAGTTGATGATAATTTCTTAACAGCCACAGATTTACACGTCTACTTTTTGCATTTTGTACTGTGCTCGATGAATGTTTAAAAAGCCAGTGTTGAGTTGCACAACTATTTGTATCAATCACAGACATCTCTTTGATTAAATATTTAGAATTTGTTCCGAGCACGCATTCAATATCTAAAATCCCCGAAGAGGATGGTGAGCACGTCATTCTTTAAGCAGTAGAAAATTATGTACTGTCTGTTATATGAACTTCAAGAGAGTTGACTCGTGAATTTATTTTCAGTATTTCCTTCTCCGAGAGATATAGTCGACTTTGTAATTTAATTACACTATCATTAAGAAGTGATAAGGAAATATTGTTTTTATCATCAATTTCACGTAGACGATTATCAAACGATTCGGTTTTCACTCTGAGATTCTCAATATTCTCGTGATTTTCATCAATCGATTTACCGTGTTTTTTAAAATTATATTCAAACACTTTATTTCCGTCTGAAATTAGTTTATTTAGTTTACTAGATGAAGAACTACCAAACACGTCCATGGTTAAACGACAACTGTTTGTTTATATATTAAGATTTGTCTTATTTATCCAGCTATTGTGCGAGCTATCGAACCCCAGCCATTTAACGAATATTTTACGCCCTCTAGCACGAATAACTTTTTCAACTAGATATTTATCAGGGTGAATTGTTTTACATATTTCCTCGGCATAAAATCCACCGGCAATACGTTCACCGGTATAATCTTCCAAGATAAATGTTGTTGGTGATGTTTTATTTACTTTTATAATAGTAAATATTTCGGTAGACCAATTAGGTAGATATCCTTTAACGAAAACACCTTTATGCATACTGATACGAACTTTATCGCCAACAGTAAATTTAATTTTTTTTGTCTGTTTAATCTTACGAATTTTTATTTTTATAAGTGATGAGTCTACCTCGGCTTGTTTGAGGGATATACCGATTGTTCTGTGTATAGAATTGTTATAATTATCCATCAACTCAGGTAAAATTGATACCCACTCGTAAGATCCCCTAGCAGTAAATTGCCTAAACATTTTCTCTTTTAAAGTACGATTGAATCGCTCGACAACGCACGCTTTTACCGTACTGTACGTAGAATACATTTTTATATTGCATTTTTCAATCAAATTCTTGAAATGTTTATTATAAAATTCTTTTCCGCGATCGACTTGCAACAGATTCGGATGTCTATCGATAAATATTTTACCTGCACTTAAGGTGACTTCTTCACCTTTTTTAGACTTTAATGGTATAGCCCAGGCGAATTTAGTAAAACAATCGATAATACATAATATATATTTATATCCATTGTTTTCTCTAAAATATGATATCATATCGATAAGATCTGCTTGAAATAAATCGTTTTTATAGTAAACATTTACCCGTCGTCTTGTGTAATTTTTTCTAACCGGTTTATGAAGTTCTAGTGCTATATCGTGTTTAGACATTTGGAATATTTTTCAATAATTTAGCTTCAACCAATTCTTCACAAATCGTAATTATTTCATTACGTACAGCTGTATTACCCGCTGCAAGAGATGAATATAGTAAACGTAATCTATCGACCAATTCGTTAGCATCGTTCCAATAAACTAGACTTTGCGTTTTCTGTAATCGCATATTTATAATATCTTTGACCCTGCTACCGCCGCCGACGGTTGAAAACAGATTCGATATTAGTTCATATTTCTTTCCCTTCGATATTTTTATCTCTTTTCCATATTTTGTTCTATGCGCTGATGTTTTATTTAATATTTCTTTATACATTTTCAAATCACTTTTCGTATATTTTTTCGGAGATTTAACAAATAATAAACTAGCGAGACCTAACGTTAACGGATAAGTTACAGACCCGTCATCAACACACTCGATATGTAACTCGTTTTTGGTAAATTTAATTTTTTTTCTACCCAAAACAATATCACCATTGCGGAGTTTTTTCGGACCGTACACTTTATCCATTCCGGCGGATGGTTGCGTTTTAAACGCATTATACATATCATCTGAATCAAAATTTTCGTTTTGCTATAGCAATATATATATAGATATATTATATAACGACATATGTGTCAAACCCAAACCTGTAACGACCGTTGTCGCGTTCATCTTCTTTGCTAATAACAACGAATTCAAATCTCCCTTTTCGCCAACACATCGTGCAAAAGTCTTTAAATTCAACGTACTTTATATCCTCCGAACAGTGTTCATCGTAAACATGCTTTAAATTCATTTCATCTTGTTTGAATAAAACAATAAAATTAGCATTATCTCGAATCAGTTGTTTCGGTACACGCGAGTAAGATTGAGCCAAGTAACACACATCTATTTGATTATGCCTCCCACGTGAAAAATATGAACGCACTATGTTCTGGTTCTCACATATAATGTCATCGTATATAAAAACCGAGTTCGGTAACGCTCTTTCCGGAGCTGCTACGGTTTCATTATCATGGTATTTAAATAAATGTATATCCTGAACCTCACTTAAAATATCATCGAGCATAACATATTTAACCTGATCTAAAGTTTTCGAATAAATATATATATTTTCAAATTTAATTCCATTTTCATGCGTTAGCAATGTAAAAATTAAATTTGTTTTACCACAACCGGACGGTCCGATTATCAATGCTCGTATTGTATTCGGAAAAAGTGACCCGTGTCTTGATTTTTTTTTGAAAGACGATGGGGGGTCGATATTTTCAACCTTTAGTTTTTTTTCCTGATTAATAAAACGCATGATATAAATACATGTGTTAGTTGAATAACACGAGCATACAATGCCGACGCGTCGGGAGGTCAAGACCAATAGCGGTAGTAGTTTATTAAACACACTAATAAATAGTTTACCAGTTGAAGTACATCTACCAGGCTATCAGTACTGTGGACCCGGGACTAATTTACAAAAACGATTATCTTTAGGACAGAGAGGAATAAATAGATTAGATTCTGCTTGTAGGAATCACGATATCGCCTACGACAAGAGTAATTCTTTATTTGATCGTAACAAAGCAGATCGTGAGTTGGAAAATCGTGCGTGGGATAGAGTAAAAGCGAAAGACGCGGGTTTTAAGGAAAAAGCTGCTGCGTGGATAGTCACTACGGGTATGAAGACCAAACGTAAAATCGGTGGTGGATGTGGATTTAAAAATATTGTTGGCGTGGCTAAAAAAGCGATAAAAAAATCAATGAAAGCGTACAACACTGTTGGAACAACGAACACGGATAAATTAATTAAAGCAGCTATTGACGGCGTCAAGCAACATGTTCGAAAAAACAAAACTGGTAATAAGAATAATAAACCTAGAGTGATCAAGGTCCCAAAAACTGGAGGTGTTTTACCGTTAATACCAATAATCGCGGGTCTCTCCGCTTTGGGGACACTAGTCGGTGGAGTTGGTAACGTTATGAAAACAATTAGAGATATTAAATCGAATAATGGATCGTCTATACATTTAGGAAAAGGATTTTTTTTAAAGCTATACAAGGGAGGTGGATCGTATAAAATCGTGAATTCAAAAGCAAAGAGCTTGTGTATGAAAAATGAAAACAATAAGAAAATAAAATCAAAAAACTAATATTACCCAATCGTGCTCTATTCGACTTTGAGATTGAAAAATATGCAAAATTAATGAAAATACGTCATTTCAGAGGAGTGTTTTGTATAGATAGGTTGCCTGTTGCACCTAGAATCAGAGAAGTAGCGGTAGTTAATCTAGACTTTGAAAAGAATTCTGGTACGCATTGGGTTTGTTTTAAAAAAAACGGAAAAGTTGTTTATTATTATGATAGTTTCGGAAACCTACCACCCCCGTTACAACTACAAAAATATTTGTCGGGTTGTCATATTGAATATAATTATAACCGACAACAGACGTTCGATACTTTTAATTGCGGACATTTGTGTTTGAAATTTTTAACCAAAAAATATGCCATCTCAAACTTTATCATTGAGTTAGAACTCATCTGAATTAGAATGCAGTTTCTTTCCGCCTATAGAAGTAGGTGATAAATCGGAGATCGGCCTTTTAAGTTTACAGACTTATAACTGTATACCTAACATAGAGGCAGGCTGTAACACTCTGGGTATTATCAAAGACGATGGTGAAACTATGTTAGTTGAGATTCCTACGGGCTGTTATGAGATAATAACATTAGAAGCTAAAATACAGGAATTACTGGGATATAGTGTACGATTTTTCAATTTAATATCGAATAATAGTTCACTAAAGTGTATATTGCACTGTAGTAATGTGATTAAATTAGATGTTGAAAATAGTATCGCATCGTTATTAGGTTTTATAGACACTCGTACACTAAGTGCTAATTTAAAACACGAATCTGATAACGTGGTCAAAATTATGAGCATAAATTGCATAAAAGTTGAATGTAATTTAGTTTTAGGATCATATAACGGTGAGCAGTCGCATGTGATACATGAATTTTACCCGACGGTTCCGCCAGGTTTCAAGATAGTCGAAATACCTGAATATTGTATCTTATATAAACTCAAAACGAGTACAATAGACTGCATACGGGTATCGTTAAAAGATCAAAACGATAAATTGGTTAATTTTCGTGGAGATACGGTGAACATACGACTGCTCGTTAAAAATGGGTTTAAAATTTAATATAAATAAATACGCGGTCAGTGACAATAACGTTCTCATTAAAGAGGAAACTGTTGACAAGCGTACACCTGCTAATCACACGAGAAAAAAACAAAATATTAAAAATACATTAAGTAGAGAAAACCAAAAATTTCTAAGTTTAATTGTTGCGGGCGGTGCAGTTAGTGTTAATTAGTAATATGGACAAGTTATTTTTAGACGTAAACGCACCCTATGTAAACGAATCGCTTATTCAAGAAATGTTTATACACTCGTTTCTCCCGTTTTCCACGACCGCTCTGAACAACGGTGATGAAATAAGAATCGTTATACAAAACAGAGATTCGTATACACTTCCAAGTGAAAGTTATATCTATATAGAAGGAAAAATAACAAAACCTAATGAAATGAAAACCTAAGTGAATATAGCGCATAACAGATGAAATATGAAATAAACTCTGTCGAAATACAAAGAGTGAAAAAACCCGGGGTTAGCAGTATAATGAAAGGATATTGCTCGTATACACCGGCAGATGTAAACGTTTTACAAAATGCGGCTTGGGATGACGTGAACAGTAATAAAAATTTCATAAAAGACGGATTTTTCAGTGGATGTATTCCGTTAAAACACGTTTTCGGGTTCTGTGAAGATTACAACCATATTTTAATCAATTGCAGTCAACAATTGATTTTGAATCGAACTATGGACGATTTGAGGTCAATAAATTTCATAGAAGTACCGGGTGAATCCTTGGCACTTGAAACGACTAAAACTAAAATGAAGCAGGTTAAGGTTATATTAACAAAAGTGTTATGGAAAGTTCCGGTGGTAAAAGTAAACGATCGCGAGAGACTGAAGCTTTTGAAAATCGTTGATAGCAAAAAAATGATAAATTGTGCTTATAGAAATTGGGAACTTTGTGAATACCCTAACATACCACAAGCAAAAAAACACTCGTGGATGGTGAAGACTTGCTCGCAGCTGGAAAAACCTAGATGTTTGATAATCGCATTTAACAATAAGCAGACCGGTACAACGTCGGAAGGATACAGTGCTAATTACGACACGTGTTCGCTAACAAACGTTAAAGCGTATATGAATTCTGTCGAATACCTATATGAGAATTTTAACGAAAGCTTTGATAAAAATTTGTTTACAATGTTTTATCAAAACTATGTAGATTTTCAAAAATACTATTATGAACGTTCAAACGCTCAACCTTATCTCACCAGAGAAAAATATAAAGAGTTGGGCCCATTTATATGTATAGACTGTTCACGGCAAAATGATGACGTTAAAACATCTACCGTCGATCTTAGAATTGAATTTGAAGCTGAAAATAACTTTCCTACAGATGTAGCCGCATACTGTTTGATCATTCATGATCGAATTATTCAATACAACCCCTTAACGGGGGAAGTTAGAAAAATGTAATATATATTTCTTTCTTATTTCGTTAAATAATATAACTATATACTTATTATAAATACATTTTATTAATGTAAATAGAAAAAATAAAATAAAATAAAGCAAGTGTTTTTTCAATGTAAAAATTTGATTTTATTGTTTTATTTTTAATATAATATTATTGTATACAATCTCCTTTTCTCCCCTTACACAGCCAATACTATGTATGCGTACATCAATGTGTGATTTTTCATTAATAGTGTCTGTAATTGAAATAAATAGGTCCATCATTTTCGTCTGTACACTATTATAGTAAAGAAATAATATAAGTAAAAATGTTGAGTATAGATATATTTAATATGAGAATAATTACTTCTAATAACGGATCGCTTTGCAATTTCATTAACCAACACTGTGCGAGTTGTTCACGAGCAAATAATATAATTTGATTTATGAAATTAGGTTCTGTGATATTCACAGGAACGTTGGTAGTAATCAAATCTTCGTGAATACCATCCAAGCCCGTAGTAATTTCTTGTAAATTTGATGTTTTATCTCGATAAAAATCAGATTTGAAATACGTGGCGATTCGATCAAATTGTTCCAGTACCACAGGTCGTACGATTGTTGTTTTTCGTGTGATAATTTCGTTAATACATCTCTCGAGACCTTGAATGATTAGCAAATTTTCGCGATTCAATTGTACACAATGTTCATCGTTCTCCCGGTGTGATTTTATTAAGAGCATATTCTCTCCGCGATATGCCACTTTTATCAGAGTAGTAGTCTCGTCTTTGATGAGAATTCTCTCCTTGGTTTTCACAGGTACATCCGATATTATTGAAAGAATATACCCCATCATCGAGTAAATACGGTGTAAAAGGTCTATTGATATGCATATGTATCGTGTAGAAGTCGTTATACGAACCATAACGTTGAACATGTTAGCGGGATCCAGTCCAATGGTAATTGTCTTACGATCCGTAAAGTTGATGGTAAAAACAGAACAGTCGATTAATTCGCTAGGCTGACGTATGTAATATTTATACGATTGTTTATTATAAATAGCGGCATTGTCTTCAATATTTCCAGCCATATTTTTAAAAACGAGAGAGAAATTAAACATGTAATGTGACAATAAGAAAAATTATTATGAATATAACAACTAAAAGTCTTGAATGGTGAACGTAAACTAAAACAATATACGAAAAATCTTTACTACATTTCGTAAATTTAAATTATATGGTACAGAATAAAGCAGAAACTTTTCGTACTAATTATTATCACGCGAACCGAGTTATTCATACTATCTCAAGATATCGCGGGCGGATGCGGTGGGGTGGGACGGGTCGACGTTGAAGGCGTGGCGGGGGGGAGAACTCGTGCGTGAGGAAAGAGACGGGAGGACGTTTAGGTTTTTAAACGGCGGCGGCGGCGGCGGCGGCGGCGGTGGCGGCGGGGTCTCGGCACGGGCGGTGATATCTCGGCTCGGCGGGTGGTCGCAGGACGTTCGGGTGTATCGGGCTGACGGATGAACGAGAGAGACTGCTCGTGGCGGGCGGGCGGGTGTCAAAATGTTTTTACGGTGAGCAGCAGGGGTGGGGGGAGCCGACATCGAAGCGCCGTCCACGCGTCGTCGTACGGTGTCCATCGCGGTGTCCAAGAGACGATCGCGGCGCGCGCGCGTGTGTGTGTGTGTGTGTGTGTACGATGAAAAAAAAGGGTTTAATCACGCGATTACACGGCACATTATCCTGGCGTGTCGGCGAATCGTTCAATTACACCGGTGGAAGAGGGGTAGGAGTCAATCGAGTAACTGACGGTGAACGCGTATGGAACGATGATGAGCAGAGTTAATTAGGTGATAATTGAACAATTATCAAAGGTTAATTGAGGTTAATTGGAGTTAATTGACGATAATTAGGATTCACCGAGGAAGTTAGATGGAAATTGATCAATTATCAAAGGTTAATTGAAGTTAATTGAGGTTAATTAAAGTTAACTAAGGTTAATTTGGTGGAAATTGATCAATTATCGAAAGGTTAATTTGAGGTTAATTGGGGTTAATTTAAGGTTAATTAGGGTTAATTGGGGTTAATTAGGGTTAATTGAGATCAATTGGGGTCAATTGGGGTTAATTGAGGTAGTTGGCGAGGGGCTGGAGGATTTGGGAGGATTTGCAGGGGAACCAGAACTGTTCTTTTATACCTACTTATATTGTAACTACTTTCCAGTTTCAGATTGTATTTAATAGGTCGAATAATTGTGCTGTTACGTAATATTTTAATTAAATTTTCCTTTATAGAGTTGAAAAATGAGCGATAACTACTTAAATTGTTGATATTCTTTGTAAAATACCAAACGATTTTACGATGATGTGAAGATTTAATTTCTATAAAGTCCGGTGTTTTTATCTATTCCATTCGAGCTTTTTTTAATTTAATTACACAAGCAGAATTCTCGTTTTCCTGTTTACGCGAATCGAAAATATCTATAATATAAACATAAAAAAATAGATTAAATTAAATATAAAGATTTAGTATAATACTGAAGATATTATAGCAGGATATAATATTTTACTAAAAAAATAACGTTAAATATAATATCCAATATACGTTAATTAAATCAAATAGATATTTATACAATCTTACCATTATAATCGGATTTTTTTTCAGCTTGCATCATATGATTGAAAATATTACTATTGATGTCGATCGACGAATTTTTGGTATTTGTATTATTTTCAGATGCCCTCAAATCCGTGTTTTGTTGTTTAACTGATGAAATAATATTATTGTGTGTTAAAAGAAATGATAAATGTATATAATGATTTACATACAAGTAATAATTTAAATACTTACTATGAATTTTTTTCGTATGATTGGCTAAGTGTTCCTTACGTGTAAACACTTTCGAGCACACATTGCATGAGAATTTGTTCTCGTCGTGAGCTTTAGTGTGTCTTGCTAAACTACGTTTGGCTGTAAATACTTTATTACATACCGTACAAATAAACATTTTTCAGAATCTTATGATTGAAAATTATAATAATTGTAAATGTAATAAAAATATTAATGTAAACACGCGAGAACAAAAAGGATGAGACACAAACGAGTGGATTAATTAAAGAGAGAGCATAATTTAACGTGAGCATAAAACGTCTATACTGATTGGATGTGTATATGTTATTGACGAATATATTAGATTGATTTAGTTAGTAAAAGAATGATTTTTATTATTTAATGCACGTATGCGCGAAAAACGGTGTCACATATACGAGCGTATCAAACAAAGAGAGAGCACAATTGCAGCGCGATGTAAATAACGACCGTACCGTTTGGAAGTAAAGACGATACTGACAATAGGACAAAGCCGATTTAGCATATATATCTGTTAACAAAACATATACAGGTCTCTGCAGGTTGCTACAGGTCCGTACAACCCTATCGTATGACTCATGTTATAAGAATGTAGTGTATATTATTATTTAACAATCTACACAATAAAGGAATTTTTCACTACATTATATATGTCATTAATTTTTTTAAGAAATTGATATATTTATGTGAATTAGTTAAATTCCTATAATATGTGTGTGAAAGTGAAATAAATTTCTATAATATATAGATAGACAGCTATGAATAATGTTTTTAGGTGAAGATATAGTTTGTTATATAGTACTATTAATAATTCAATATATAATAATTATATGTATTATATACAGTAATTATATTGATTAAAATAATATATATGGGATAAATTAACTGCGTGATTTGAAAGGCGACTTAAAATGTTTACAAACTAGTATAGTACCAGAAGCGAATGTGAATTTTGTTGTTTTCAAGAATAAATTCTATACGATAGTCGGTAACTATATACATTTTATATTTCGAAGGACACACCTATTATATTTGTCGATGAATATTGTGTGAGTCTGAACAGGTCTGTACAACCCTATCGTATGACTCATTTTATAAGAACGTAGTTCGTGAATATTACTTTATTTGCACGAGAGTAAGTGAAATATGTTATTATTTATGTATATATGGTAAAGCAATTTCTGGTCTGTTACATATTAAGTAATAAGTCATTAAAATTTTAAAAATGAACATATTTATATGAATTATATAAATTACTATAATATATGGGTAAATAGTTATGAATAATGTCATTAGTGTTTGTTACATAAATAATAAGATATATGTAATTATTAATATAATGTACATTATGTGTGTGATCATACATGTATATGTGATAAATACAATGGAAGGCCATAATTTGAATAAGGTGAATAAGGGTAGATCGTAATCAATCGAGATCAATTGCGTATAATCATTAAGTATGTCATGGAAGTGGGGGGGGGAAGTATAGAGGTATGTAAGGGTTAAATACAGCGATGAAAAAGTATTGAGGTACGGCCCTTTACACACACATACGGTTCCCGTGTACACGGCAACCGTTTACACAGATGATAGACGTTTCACACATACACGGTTTTCTTAGCGTTTCCGCGCGGCATAATCGTGGTACTTGTGCCCGTTGTCAGTTGTTATTTGCTGTCGAGGTCTATTCGTTGTAGTTATAAACGATAGTGGTAATGGATAAAAATAAAAAAATAGCTCTAATACTTTTAAATAGACGCCGTCAGCGTCGTGTTAGATATATACGAGAAAGAATCTATTGGATTTACCCATATATTTCTAACAGAAAAGACATGGGTGACTTTTATACTGTGTTTAAGGACCTTCGAGAACACGAAGATAAGTTTTTCATGTATTTTCGAATGTTAATGAAATCTCTTGACGAATTACACGACCGGCTGAAAAATACATTGCAACGTCAGAATACGTTTATGAGAAAATGCATCGAACCTATGCAAATGTTAGCTGTAACTCTAAGGTAAATAAATATATAATTAAAAATAATAATATATAATAAATACAAATAATAAATATATTTTTTTGAATATTTTACTTATTAAAATGTAGCAAACTTTTACACATTGTTTGTGAGTGTTAAAATTATTTATTAGTTTAAGGAAAAAAAATTTGCATTTTAATACAATTAGTATTAAAAATACAGTATTTAATATGTTATCTGAATTATTATGTAAAATCTAAATCTAAGAATGACTCGTCTGTATTGCTCTCAATTGAAGACGGATTATCGTCAATACGGTTATATTGGTGATGGACGTCTGTATGTGTTGGGTGATTGTCTATAGTTTGATAGCGCATAGAAGATGTTCCTGGTTGCAGATCATAATTTTGAATATTTTGTTGTGTAGGAATACGGCGATTATAATTAATATCATTAATTGCTGCTAGTGAATAAGGGTCTAAATATGTGTATGGGTTTTGTGTTTGAAATCGTCTCTGCTAAATATTGGTCAATAATTGTAGTTATTTCTGAAAGTTTATAGTTTCATCTCCTGTGAATGTATGCAAAGTTGGAACAATGCCTTTAAAAAATGAAATATGACGATCTTCTGATTCTTCCAACGCTTTTAACATTCTCATCTCAACCTCATCTATCTTTCTTTTACGAGATCCAAGTTGCTTTCTAGGTGGTATTTTAAATTGGCCACTTTCGTTTCTGTTGTCATTTTCTGAAACAGTTGGTTCAGTATCTTCGTTACCCGAGTTGATAGATAAACTATCCTCAGTTGACCGTGGACAAAATACTTTTGATAAAAATTTCAGCTGTTCTGCGTAGACGTATTTTTTTATTGCTGATGCAGCAGCACCGGATTTATTTAGTGATTTTTCTTTTTTCGTAGATTTATTAAATGCATCTCGAATATTCACCCACCGCTTCACAACTTCTTTACCTAAAAAAATTATAAATAATTTATTTTGGTTTCAGGTGTTTAGCAAGTGGGTGTACTTTTACAGATTTACATCTTAATTACAGACTTGGCATTTCAACCATCAGTAACATAGTTAAAAGTGTATGTATAAGTATATGGGAAGTAATGTTAACTGAGTGTATACCTCTCCCTGATAAAGAAAAATGGGAATCGATTGCTAAAGAATTTGAGACACGAGCCAATTTTCCACACTGCCTAGGGGCAGTCGCCGGAAAACACATCAGAATCATTAATCCTCTAGGTTCCATGTATTATAATTACAAAGGTTATTCTTCAGTAATTTAATGGCTGTAGCTGATGCTAATTATCGCTTTGTATACGTCGACATCGGGAGTTATGGAAGAGATTGTGACTCATCTGTATTCAAAAAGTCATTATTGTGGACATCAGTTATAAATAATAAGCTAGAAATACTTATTGAAACAAATGTTATCGGAATAGAAAGTCACACATTACCTTATTTCTTCGTTGGAGACGAGGCATTTGCGCTCCACAAACATTTACTTCGCCCTTTTGGTGGATCGAAACTTACAGAAAAAAAAAGGATTTTGAATTATCGTCTAAGTAGAGCTCGGAGATATGTAGAGTGCACTTTCGGAATTTTGAGCAACAAGTGGAGGATATTTCACAGACCAATGAACTTGGAACCCGACTTTGCAGTTATAATCGTCAAAGCTTGTGTCATTCTTTATAATTTTGTTCGAGACAGGGATGGATATCAAGTTGAGGACACAGAAGTAATAATAGGTGTTGATGAATTACAAAGAGAACAAGAAACACGAGGAGGATTGACAGCTAATAATGTCCGCAATGTTTTAAGTGATTATTTTACATCAAACGCAGGGTCTTTGAAATGGCAAATGTCAAAAATGTAGAAATTATACTTAAATATAATTAATAATATTTATATATAATATGTATAATTATTATACAAAATATTACATAATAAACATTATAGCCAATGTTTAAATATATTGTGATACTACTTAACTTTATACTACCCAAAACTGATATTTTTGATTATAAAAAATAAATTAAATATGTTAACTTACCATAATTATTTTTTTGCTCATCGTCGTAATTAATGAAATCACTATTCAACTCCGTACACACTTTTTTCCAAGCCTTTTTTGTTTCAATCCTGTCTTTATATATATATCAGATGTTTTATCCCACAATACTGGACGACTTTCTATAAGTGAGATTAATAAATCGACATACATAATAATTGTGTGTGCTCGTAGAACAGGCGGAATGAAATGACGGAAATCGCAGAAAAAATTAATTGATTGTGCCGCGTGTACGTCTGTGTAGTGTATGTGTGAACGGTATCGTATAACACAATTCATTACTGATACGTGACGGAACTTTGAACCGTGTGGACTTGTACGGACGCAACACGGACACGGCACGGTCGAGATAACATGTGAAACCTTCCATAAATAATCATACATTAGTGAACCGTCGAAAAACCGTGTGTGTGTGAAAAGGGCCTACCAGGGTTGAATAAGGTTTAGTGCCTGCCGCGGTGCCGGCGGGCGGCCGTGTTTTAGGTATAGCACCTGCATCGACCGTTTGGGCGGCCGTGTTAAACGTATAGCACCTGTAGATGCTATGGATTTTCCTATGACCGTGAACCCCCCTTTTTACCCTACTTGCATCATTTTGTAGTTGAACACGCATATTGGTTTTCAAAGTCAATTTGTTGACATTTCGCTAGAGAACTGAAGATTTGAGACATGCATTAAGTTCATCAGCGGGTGTTGAACGTGGTATTACTGGCAGAGTTTGTCGAAAATACCCTGTCAATAGAAAGAGTGATCCACCAAAAAGCTGTCTATTACCTCTCAAATCTTGCAGTGTACGATGAAGCGCTCTTAAAGCTTCTTTGTGAGCCATTGAATATTCGTCCTATATGATAAATTCACATGTTTGGAGAACTTTGCCGATTCCAGAATTTTTTTTGATATTGCGGGTTAGCATCTCAGTGGTTTGCAAATTCAACGGCAATTTCAGTGCTGAATGCGTTTTTCGATCACCGTCCAATAGTGTTGCCGCAATTCCTAATGATGCAATTGCCAGTGCTATTTTTTTCTGTGATCGTATACTTTCCAATAAGTGGGGGGGGGTTTTTTTTTTTGGGGTTTTTTTTTTTGTTTATAAAATGTGTTTTGTTTTGGAAAT
>CM032339.1:48238932-48628480 GCA_019022885.1 Schlechtendalia chinensis
ACGATTAAACCATGTCTAAATGTGAGTTAACATATAGCGTATAAATAGTGTCTCCACCTTAAAAATTTAGTTTAATAAATTCAACTTATTACATCTATTAAAAATTTCGGGGGATTTGCCCCCCCCCCAAATATGGCAATGGAACTAAGTACATAAAATTCATAAAATACTTTTGTATTATCTTCACTTATATATTTATAATAAACTCTTGAAAATATAAATCTAATGATAAAATACTGGTACTAATATACTTTGCTTTTAGATTAAATTGGGATGAGTTAAATGATGGGTCTAGCGACGGGCGGCCATCGGTAGTGCCTGTGCGTACGGCACAGTCTCCTACAACGGCGTACAGGACGTACATGAAGTTGCCCCCCCCCCCCCCCACACACACACACATCGTCTCCGAAAAAATTGTACACAATTGTAAATCCATATACATAATTTTAAACCCAATTTTGGAATTTGTAAATCATCTGAAGTTTACAATTCAAAAAACAATATGGGGATCAGTTTTACGTATATTCTCCTCCAATTTGTTCCATCGACACCAGACAAATCACAATTAACTGTGAACAACTATAAAGACAATTTTGAAAATAAATAATTTTGGTTACATTATTATATATATTTATCATTATATATAATTTAATGCATGTATGTTAAGAACAATTATTTTTTTTATTTAAGGTTTCAATACTTCGTGTTGTAATCTAGCCTATTAGCAAATATACCTATAGCAAACAGTCCTCCATCAAAAAAAGTCGTAAAGGTTACCAGTTGTTGATTTATGAACAATTTATTTTTTATTTTTTAGTGTAAGTTATTTAATTTAAATTATTTGTTATTGAAATCTGTTTTGTATAATTATTTCTCAGGTAGAATTCTACCTATATAAATCTCTAAATTTAATATTCTAGGAGAGTGTTTCCTTTTACTAATTTGAAAATCAATATAATTATTATAATTACCATTAATTTAAATATAAAGTATTACTTTAATATAAATGTTAAAAAATGCAATATAAATAGTATTAAATATTATATACTAATATTAAAAAATAGTATATAAAAAAAGTACTTGCATATAAAGGACGAAAAAAATGATTTTTTTAAACCGATTATTATGTCATTACTGACATAGGTGTATGTATATACTATGGACACCTAGCAGACAAGTATATATGTATTCATTACATTTAGTTAAACTATTGAAACATATTAAATGGAATATCTAAATAAAAATACGTTTTTTATAGACATTTATAACATAGTTTTTGAAGAGTGCATCACATCAAAATATTTGTTATCATAATGGTTCAATTATAGAATTATACAAAAATGAATAAAAAGCTTACAGCTGGCGAAAACTGTAAAAATGTGGTTAATCGACTCAGAAATTCAACACGTGAAACGTCTCTTAATTATGTTTTGGCATTGTAATATAATTACAATGTTTATTTGAATTTTGGAGATAGTAGATTTTGAAAAAATTTAATGTGTAAAGAGTTTTTCTTTATAAAAATTATTTTCATAGTTTCGTCATCAGTCTTAACTATCCCCATATTTAAGTGTATTTATCTCTTACACCAACTTGGATTTTTTTGTCAAACCCAAAGTCAAATGCTTATACTTAGTTGTGTCCAAATGCACCCACAAAAATATAAACCAAGAAGGGGGGCCAAAGAAAAAATTAAAAACCACCATTCAAAATGTATTATTTACTTATTGATGTAAAAAAAAACTTGTCATCTCGGTTGGCCGAATTTTAATCACTACTGTGCGGACGTGTGCCAAAATATTAAATTTAAATATTTATTAAGTAATAAATATTTCATTAAACTGAATATGAGATTAAACATTAAAAATGTATAATATTCCTAAAATAATGTCTACAATTTAATAGTTATGCCTATTGTTATAACGTATATAATTAAATACATATTGATGAATTATAGGTAATAAATAATTTAAAGTTACACACTATTACTGTGTGATTGTATATTTTATATTTGTAAACCAAGAACTAAATATTTGAATTAATTTGAAACTCAAAATTAAATCTACACACAAATTTCACTTGATTAATAATATCCATACACAAACCAAGGATAATTTTTGTTTTGTTAACAGCCCAAAGACTGGTTGGCAGCACGTCTCCAACAAGGATAATTATGATAAAATTTATTTTACTCGTGATCCTCGTGATCTTTTAGGTTCTTTTAAAAATTCGAACAAAACCCAAAGAAAAACAATAGGCGACGGTCGGTGGTGAAATTCTACCTAACTTCCTAGAGACAGCTCCATCATATTTTTTTATTTAGTAGGCTGAAAAATGATTTCCAAATTCAGAAAACTAATTTGGAAATATTTGCAAGATATTGATATTATTTTAAGGACAGTCAGACAAAGAGTGGGGATACGTGAATCTGGTCACCTCAAATTAATTTTTTTAATTTGTAAGTTTTCAGATGGTTTACAAATTCCAAAATTGAATTTAAAGTTATTTACAATAGATTTACAATTGTTTACAATTTTTCCTGAAACGATCGACAAAGTGGTGGGGGGGGCAACTTCATAAATGTTCGTGCAGGTCATCGCGCGGACGCCCCCAATCGACATTCTGGCCGTCGAGCTCGCCGCCGCATACGACGCCAGAAGGGCAATGGTACCGGCAGCGGACGGACGGAATTCGGTAACTACGGTGATGTTCGGGTCATCCAGTGCTCTGACAATGGACGAGTGGGCACGGAGTGTAGCGAGATGGGATTATATTACCTTATTACAATATCTGTTTAATATGCTTACTACGACGGAACTCTTGGTCGCGGCCGATATTTTCGAATGCACGTGCATGTATTCCATATTGTGCGGTGAAAACATAGACAATAGAAATTAATAAAATATCTATAATTAGAATTGAATATCCCATATATAATATAACTATTACTTCAGCTATATAAAAAAATATGTAATAATAATTGTACGCGTATATAGTCACTGGAAATCGAAAATTAAAAATATTCTCATAACGTTGTTTATCCCCATCAATTGTCATTATATTTAATAACAAAGGAAACATCAACCATATGAAAATTGTCATCGTAATAAATACATACAAGAAATTGGTGGTTTTTGTTGATACATTGCGATTTTCGAGGAGTATTTTAATATGTTTTAAGCACTGAGTACTTTTAATGAAATTTATGCGTGTAACATCAAGCACGTCCCAAATTTTGTCCGCGTTATATATGCACACGCCTATTTTGAATACAGTTTGCAAACAATGTAAATGAGAATAGATCAATTGAATAAATTCAATTTCGTTGAGGTTGTCTTCCATCCTTAATATAAATCCCAATAATCCGCAAAGATTTGCAAATATTATGTAAGCAATTAATATAATGCAAATGACACGATATACGTTGTAATTGAAAATCTTTATTCCACTCGGTTTGAGCACATAATAAAAACGAAGTCTTTTGAATAGAGCCAAGTTAAAAGCTACTTCATTGATTTTAAGTGAACTCATTTTCTTTTCTTACAGGTAAAATCTAGAAAAAAATTAACAATCAAATTGGATAAATATAATGTATCCTCCCGGCTTGCCCAAATACAATTGCTCGTGTATAAAAATAATGGTTATTATTGTTTTTCAATTTTCTTGGTTTTTTCTATATTTTTTTTTAAACATTTCTTATTTAAATACTTCACTTTTATTCATATATTATGCCACAAAATATTGAATATTCGCGAAAATGTTACCATTATGACGACAATATACCTAAATAATTTTAAAAGTACTAAAAATTAACGACACCATATAAACGAACATGCATCAAAAGAAATCTTTTTTATATCATTGAATATTTGGAAATCATAAAAATTACGTCTTTTTTAAATTCCGAGCAAATTTAAATAGGAAATTTAAGGATTAAGGATTATTCCTTAAATAAATTTAAATATATACAATTTGAATGGAAATTGTGATGAAAATAGTTGGAATTTAAAATAAAAATGCTAGAAAATAAAATGAACCAAGTTATTAATTTGATGTAATAGATTACCTATCGAATGTGATAAGTTTAGGTATGAAGAAATGTAAAAATTATTTTATTATATTAAATCAGGATCAATTGCTAGAAGAAATAAACAAATATTTGTAGCGATTACAATCTTACGAAAAATATTTTCTACACGTAATTTTACATTAAAATAGAAATTAAAAGAAAATATTCAATAATAGTATACTCGTAAATATAATATACATTTATTCCTAGTTATTAAAAACAATTTCACATTATTGATTCATTTTGCAATACTAACACAGCAACAGAAAATATATAAAATTTAGAAAGCTATGTTAATAAAATATATAAATAAACATTAAATATTTCAATAACATTGGATATTATATGATAAAATATAATTATTATTGTTAATCTATACCGTATTAAATATTAGTTACATGTTTTTACTTACTACGACGTTTTTTTCAATATATTAAACTGTATAATATATTATAATAATATATTTTAATAGACAAACCAATGATTTCGGTAATTTAAAACGTGAAGTAATTGAAATTATATTATTTGATTAACAAACAGTTATAACATTGTACTCGGAAAAATTAAAAATTGAACTTAGCATATTATGGACTGACTAAACAGATCTCTTTTATAGAACAAAAGTGACTGCTAGTAGTCGACGTATTAGGAAAAAAGGTTGTAGAATTTTGCGTGTTTTGCTACGTAAAATTACTGTATTAAAAATGTATAGCTAATAAATTTTAACACGAAATGTTTTATAAAAAAGTGGATTAGATATTCTTTGTTTGACAACTGATTAAAATATTAAGAAACCACGTGTTTACGGTATTTAATATTTTAGCTCCAAAATTCACCAATATTTTATACGTAAATAAAATATATACACCACAAACATAAATACTAGTCAAAATCCATATATGCAATTTGTGTGTCTATCAAAATTAAAAATATATTATATATATGCACCTAAATATATTGTTTATATAAATATATATACAATTTAATGATATGTTTAATTTCCAGATTATAATATTTTATTATACGTAGTTATAGATTAGTGACGAATTAAACATATAGTATTTTTTCAACTAAATAAAGAAATAAAAAATAATAACGCACTTGTGACTGTTTTATGCTTAAATTTATAAACTCAAAATCACAATATATTATACATTTTAACTGCGTATACGTATTTCAACAACTACGTTGTCATCATCGGGATTGTTGTTGAAATACGTATACGCAGTTAAAGTGTATAATATTTTGTGATTTTAGAATTATAAATTTAAGTATAAATAAAGAAATAATGATACATTTTTTTTCTTGAAACACATGGCTTTTGTCAAAAATGTTTTAGTTCATATTAATTTACATAAGTCATATAACGTCAAAAAATACGTCAAAATTATCGTTATAATTTTTATTATCAATTATAAGTGCTAATATTCTGGCAGTTTAAACCGTTAAGAAAAACTTTTATTTCGTTCGTTTTGATAGCGATATCATTATAGCATATTGCTTGAAATGTATATATATATACCTACTTAAATGCCAATTTTAAAATTTCAACTATAACTATACACGCATATTGTTCAATTTCTTTATTTTTTTTTTTTTTTTATTGAATTAAATTTAGGAAATTTATTAATGAGTTTTCACTTAATTGACACGTTTTCCACTTTCTTTCAATTATTTTTAAGGATTATTGCATTATTTTACTTATTAAATATTAGTATATGCCATTTAGCTGGTATTTTTAAAAAAAATCCAGGAACCAAGTTAAAAAAAAAAGTTTAAAACAACTCGCACAATAACATTATAAATACTTTATAGATAATACATATATATATATATACTATTTTTGTAATTTTTAATTTTTTTTTTATGAAACATGTTTTTTTAATTTTTTTTATTAAAAAATATAATACAGAATGAAAATCAAATATAATTGAACTTTTTGAATTATTTAGTTTTATGAATTTATTTGTATTTATTTAGTTTAAACAGTTTTACAGTAACATAATAAACATATGATAAAAATAATTTTAAATGATTATTATCTATAAAAGTATAAACATTGTCATAATATCAATTATAATATATTTCAACTATTTTTATATAATTTACTTAAACACTAGAGTTCAAATTTATTAATTATAGTGTATTTTTGAAAATAATGAGAACCTCTCCATTGAGTCGTCACACTTTGAGTTTTCATCTTTAGTTTAACAAAACAGTAAATACCATATTATCATATAAAAATATTAGCAGACACAACGAACACATATACACTATCAATCGTCGACGAACATCGAAATCATTGCGAATTATGCATTCACATATTCATAGATATAAATGAACCCGACATTCGTATACTATATTCGTATAGTTATATTGTAGCGAAATAATCGAAAAATATAATAATTCCGACAATGTATTATTTAATGAAATTCGGCTGAATTTTATCATCATAAACGTTTAATTTAATCATTTATTCACGTACCTTATTTTATAGATGCATTAAACACAGACAAAATGCGTATATATTATTTGTTGACTCGTTTGGCAACAAGATATACTGTGAATGATTGATTTGAATGAATACACAAATCAACATTGAATTCGCCATTTAAAGTTTTATTTTAAATAGACATATTGATTAACAACGAATTAAACAAATAAGAACCGTTATTCTTTAGTATTAAATTATATTTCAAAAATTATTGTATTATTGCATGCATAGATTAAAGGAGAACTTATCAAAAATCTATTAATTCCTAAAATCGTTTTAAAATGGCACATACTTGAAACACGCTTGTAACTAGGAAAGTATCGTTGAAAAATCGTTTTAAAAAATGCGTTAAAATCGAGGCCGTAGTTGTAAAAATGTTGTAAGCTACTATGAATGTATACATATGTATATACATAATTAAATATATATATATATAATTATTTTTATTAATTACAAGTGTTAATTTATAGTTTTTCTGAATTTTGTTTTATTATTTTATTATAGAATATTTGTTTTTTTCTTGTAAATATATTGAAAATTTAATATAATAATATTTAACAATGACAGTAAAACTAAAACTAGATTTTACTTAAAATTTAGTCAAAATCAGACATAAAACAACTAGTTCAGTTTCATACCAGAACCATTTGAAAAAACTAAGAGTATCTAGCAGTGCCGGATTTAACCATTGTGCCGCCTTAAGCACTAAATAAATTGCCAACTTTTAATATAAATATTTTTCTAGTCTAAAAAATGTTATAAATCATACAATTATTGTTTTTTCTTTATGACTTAAAATTTTAATGATGAAAAATAAAAATATACAGCTGTTATAAAAATGCATACATATACATTCATATAAAATATGGTAGTAATAAATATTTAAATAGTTAATTATTATATTCAAAATTAAATAGTTAATGTCTAGTATTCATCGGCTTCTGCGCACGACTTTTGAGTCGCAAAATCATCTATAATAGCTTCTTGGCTGAAGACCAAAAAAAAAAAAAAAAAAAAAAAAAAAAAAAAAAAAAAAAAAAAATCATCTATTATGGAATCGAAGTCCATTTTGTTCACTAGTTCAGTTTCAATTGCCAATAAACTCAATGAATTTAGTTTATCCCCTTCCATACTTGCTCTCAAATAATTTTTTACACGTTTTAACGTAGAAAAAGACCTCTCGGCTGAACAATTAGTTATTGCCATACATAAAAGCATACGTAGAGCAATATCTATGTTAGGAAAAACTGTAACTAAATTATTACCGCGTAAGTGTATTGATAATTCGATAACTCCATCAATATTTGTATTAATACTTTGAAGATATGCTCGAAAATGAACACATTCACAAGCGAATGATTTTTCTAAATCATCACTATAAAATTCTTGAAGCTTATTAGCTTTTTGAGTTATTTATTCTGGTGAAAGTAGTATTAAATTAGTCAAAAAGTCATATTTGTCAAATAAATTAGTATAAGCAGCGCATCTTTTTTCAAGTTCACTCTTCACTCGGTCCAGTATGGTAAAATATGTTTCTATTCTTAACTTATCACTTCCAGTCATATGAACTTCATTTTCTCTTGTCTCGTCTGCTTGAAGTTTGCGTTTTGTAGTCCTTACTTTATCAAACTCGTACTCTTCACTCTTTATTTTTTTTGCCAAAATTACATATTCATTAAAACATTTATCATTTCGAATAGATGTTATGAAGTTAATTAATGATTTATAGAGTTTGACACCTATCCCCAAATTTATGTATACTTTTTGAAGCTCTTTACTTGTGCTATTGAAACGCTCCAAAATTGCATTCCAAAATACAGTCATAAAAACTGTTTCAAAACGGTCAAGTTGACGTCTTAAGCCAGCTGCCTCACAACGCGTCGTCGCCTTTTCAAAATCATCTTCTTCTAATAAACTTAAACTTCTCATAATACCGTCATAGTTTTGATATAAGCTGTCACAAGCTTCATGCCGAGCAGACCACCTAGTTCCATCTGCTCTTTTGACAACTTTTTTACCGAGTGTTAGGCTGGACTTTAAAATATCCCATCGTCTAGTAGATGCAGAAAAAAAAGACTAAAGATGTTGAATAGTGTTAAAAAACGATAATCCTTCTTTCACACATTCAGCTACACAAGTCCCAACCAAGTTTAGCGAGTGAGCAGCACATGGTACGTAATACGCGTATGGATTTTTTTTTACTATCCTTGCCTGTAAACCCGAGTAAATTCCCGACATATTGGCGGCGTTGTCGTACGACTGGCCCCTGCAGTTGTTTATGTCAATATCATGTTTAGTTAAAAAAGACAATACGGCCGTTTCAAGTGTTTCAGACTTATGCCCAATATTTGGTAAAAAACACATAAAGCGTTCGACAGGAAAACCGTCATCTCTAACGTAACGAATAACGTATGCTAACTGGTCTGTGTGGCTGATATCAGGAGTTGAGTCTATCACAATCAAAAAATATTTTGCACTTTTAATTTCTTTTATAATTACATTAGTAACTTGTGTTGTCATTAATGTAATTATTTCATCACATGTTGCCCGGGTTTCCATGTTGAACTATACGATTGCTTAGAAAAGAGTCAAATTCAGATATTAATTCTAAACACATCATAAAATTACCATTATTTCGACTTCCAAATTTTTCCACGGAACCTCTAAATGGAAGACCACGACTTCCCAGTTTTTTTATGACAGCAATAACCCGTTTCAACACATTTTTCCAATAATCTATTTCATTATTTATTTGAATACAGAGATCACTATCTATTCTCCCAATATTATTGCTCCTACGTAAAAATACTATTTGACAGTTAGTATGTTCCTTAGAAACTTCATGTTGTTTTACAACCTTAATAACGTTTCTCCAGTCCATTAAACCTTCTGTAGCAAGTATAGTAGAATCTCCAAACATTCGACAGGGAATACAAAATAATGCATTTTTACTACGAGAATAAATTAAAAATTTTCTAAGCTGTTGTTCTCCATTTAAAAGTTTCCGATAAAATACACTTTTTTTTAAGTATCGCGTTTTATTCCCAAACTCTAATTTGTTGATAAGTAATCATAGTCAATATTTTGTTTTATTTCTTTTGGTAACAAGCGATCAATTGTCAAATCATTAATTACCCATTCTGCAGGATCCTCGCTGATTAAATCGACTATTGGTACATTATCTTTTTCAGTATTATTATTTGAACAACTTTCTGAAGAAGTGACGTTTTGAATATTAGTAATGTCCGTAGTACTAGTACCCGAGTTTGAACAACTAGCGAGCGTTTTCTGTGTAGTTTCATAATTGTCAACTTCATTTAAAAAAATGGTTGGTTTAAAAAAAGAATCAATTTTTGGGATTTTTTGTACTAAGTTATTTAATTGATTTTTTTTTTCTTCCGCGATTTTTTTATACTTATAGCCACTTAAACGTGATCGATCGTCACTCATTTTACTATAGTTTTATTAAAAATGTTACAAATAAAAATTTAAAAAATCAAATATTCATACAAATAAGAAAAGTGTGAACTTCGTCTGCATTAAAAAAAAATAACACCGAACACGTTCGTTACTATAGTACTATAGAACATGCCACATTATGAGGTCTTTCGCGATTGCATTGACTAATGATTGGGTTTTTTTTTATTGTGATTAGGTACAGATAAACACACAATCGTCAACCCATGTTATATAAATAACTTATTTTACGATCGTCGTACCCACTTGTTTACAACACGATAACGAAAAATTTACAAATAATGCAGCAATGCTATATAATAGAGCGATAAACTCTACGATTATGAAATTGAAAAACATAAAATATAAATATTACCACAATCCCGTTGGTCTAAAAACATTTTATAATTAGTTCCATTTATTTTAGTAAAAATGTAATATTAAAAATTATTTGCCGCCCTTGAGAAATTGCCGCCCTAAGCACCAGCTTATAGTGTTTACTGGTAAATACGGCACTGGTATCTAGTGGTAATGCATTCTTACGAAAACCATTACCACGTACCTAGTTTTTACTGGTAGATTTTGGTTCCAACTGATTTCGGGTTTTCATTGTAATATATACATCATAGTCTATTTAATCAGTTTGATTGTAGTTGGCTTACGAGTTTCAATACAGTAAATATGACTTGCTGTTGAGTATTGTATCACATCATTGAGAATAAATTAAAATTTAAAAAAAATTTGGGAATCGGTACAGCTTTTTGGATCCTAACAGTACGATAAGAAATGTGTACTACTAGATTGCAGGAAATCACGAAAACAGAGCAATAACAAAATTGTTTTAATCCAAAACAAAGTAAATTGGCCATGTTGATCCAATTTATATATTTGATATTCAATATTAAAACATTAATAATTCACAGCATACTGTTTGACTATATATGAAATAATAATAAATATCTAAAAATTTTAAATTTAACATTTATAAAGTATTTTGTATCATTTTACACTTGCACAAAATATATGATAACTCAAATATTTTATAATACAAGTATTAGTGTAATTACTAGTTATTAAAAAAATTTAAAGATGAATTTTCATATACGATAAAATAGTACACACCACATAAAATTAATACATAATTATTTTATACATTTTATTTATGACTAATTATGACAAAAATTTTTCAATAGAAAATGTATATATATATATATATATTATGATAATTTTATCATAAAATACTATTATGTATATGTTGCTCATACAATGAATAATATTGTCAATATAAAACATTTCAATTAATTAATATAAAACATGAATACAGAATAACGTAACAAAACTATACTAGTTATAGATCTTTAATTTTTTAAATCGAAATGTTTAAAATAATAATTAACATTCGGAGCATTAAAATAACATGTGTTACACAGTTACAAAATGTTGCTTAAGTATAAATAGGTATATAATATTAGACGTATATAGTGTATTTTCATACGTTGTGATTTTTTTTTCAGTGCCTAAATTCGATAAATGTAAAGTAAGAAAAATATATGTTTTTACACTGTAGTACGTAAAGGTACTATATTATGTTTCATAATTCAGTATGGTAAGTAAAAAATATAAATTTCAGGATTTGAATTGATTATACAAGTAAATAGTAGCTTATATATGTTGTAAGTGGTTACTTACCTTAATAATTTTAATATAATTTAACAAAATCAAAATAAATAATATAATCATTTTTTAATTTTTTTTTTATTAAAATGTATTATTTTTTGATTATATTATCGACATTCTACATGCTTGTGAGTATTAAGCCATTAGAATATCGTTTGATTATTTATTACATAAGCAATAATAAAATTATATGCGTTATGAACAGATAAAATATTTTGTTTGTACTTACAATATGCAGCATGCACACTTGGTAAATTATACTACGTTTTTTTTACATGTAATAAAATATAGGGCCATTTAAATTACAATTCTCCTTTTATATTCCTGACCTACATATATATTTTTCTAATAACCTTTCTCCTTCTTCATCATCTTTTTCAGCCGAATTCTATGCCATTATAGAAGCGCTTGCTCTTATATCTTCTTTTCCGCCTAACAGTTATTTAGTTGCAATTGACTCTATGTCATGTCTCCAGTCTTTGAAATCTAACCCCTTTGTTTCTAACCTATCTCCCCCTTATTCAACGCATTAAACACTTCCTTTTTCTCTTTACAATGCAAATTTTATAATTAATTTTCTCTGGGTGCTCAGCCATATAGGGATCCAGGGAAATGAAGCTGCTGACCTCTTGGCCAAATCCTCCTTCAACCTCAATTTTCTATCTCCTTCTAAACTTCCCTCATCAAATTTTATTCCTATTTTACGTCAACATATCAATAAACTCTGGTCTTCTCAATGGAATGAATTACCCCCTAATTTTGCCACCAAATTTAAAATAAATGTTCCCAAGATTCCCAAAAATACTTGGTTTAATAATCTTAAACTATCTAAAGCATCTATTGTCTAATTTAATCGCCTACGTGTTGGACATTCCTTACTACATTTTAATTCATATGTCTCTAAATAATTCTCCTCTCTGCACTCTCCATTCCAATGAAAGTATTTGTAATCTCCCTCACATTATTTTCCACTGTCCTTCTCTATCTTATAAATGTTCAATTTTGTTCACATTATTAAAATCACAAAACGTGTCTTTGGACCTTCCCTCTATACTCAATTCCACAAATGAAAATATTATAAACAAAATTATTTCCTTTATTCTGGAAGTTGGCTTTTTGATCTAACTTTCTTTTTTCTCTCTCTCCTATGTTCTGTATAATTTAATCTATTTTATTATGTATTGTATGGTATAATATTTTAATTGTAAAAATAAATTGCTTAGCAAAATTTCAAAAAAAAAAAAAAAAAAATTTACAATACTTATTTCTCCAATAATATTTTTGATCATAAATAAAAACTACAGAAATCCTGTAAAAAGATAGACAAACCCGATTTTTAAAAAATCGCATTTGAGTTTTTTGTTAGTGTAATTTAAATAATATAATAAATAAATAATACAAATGAGAAAAATGTTTATAAATTCTATACACCTGTATGTTTTTTAATTTTAAATTTGCAATTTCATATAAATGTTCATACACATTTGTAATTGAAAATAATTTCCCAAAATATCATGACAACACACAAATAATTTATGTCGTCTACAAAATACAAAGATCGTGATAAATAATAATAGTATGAATAATACTTCATTTAACTATGATTTTACAATTCTTTTTATTTATTAAATAAAACATTGAATAACAATGTTTTAGTTGCTTATCCTTTTATATCTAATTATAATGTCATATAAATATACATTTGAAATTATATATAAATTTAATATAATTATCTAAAAATTTTTAAAAAACTGAATTACACCAAACCATTGCTTATGTATATTTAACGTTGTAATTATATCTACTAACCAATTATCTTATGTAAATAATTTTAAAAATGGTATGCTTTTATTTCATATGTGATCGGAATTCATTATTCTAGTACCTAATCTCAAATTTATTATTTCTAGTTCGTGTTTTTATTATGACAGAAACAATGTTGTAGCACGTCGTAATCATCTATAAATAAATAAATACATAAAAATAAATTAAAAACCTTTTAACCTTATTTGGTTAGTTTATATGACGAATACATTAATAAAAAAGTATTTATTGACGATTTTCTTTGGCGTGATTTTTAATGTTAATTTGTTGGCATCATTCATCTGCATCATTAGTAATAACAACTTTTTAAATTTTAAATCCATCGTACTCCAGTTGCAAGAATACATTCCAAAAGTGACAAATTCTTTCTAAAAAAAATATCAAATAAATGAAAATGTAAAAATACGTTTTCTTATCATTCATATTACTTTATTGTGTATATTTTCAATTAAACTGCAATACAAAAATAATTCTGTGATAATTACAATTAATGAACTAATAAGCTTCATTATGTTGAAAACTGGAAACGATTTCGTCGACGTAAAAATCTATTAACAGATTATCTTATAATAGGTAACAATATTATAGGTATATTCCAATTAAATAAACAGTTTAAAATTCATTTTACCATAATAACCAAATATGATATTATTATTATGGACACAAATGTTACAGCTACAGTTGACATAAAAATTAACGACACAATGGAATAAAATGATTTCAATTTTCTGAAAATAAAAATATAAAAATCACTTGATAAATATTTGTTTTATAAAATTGATTCAAATATAGTTTAAATGTATGTAAGTAGAAAATTTTGAAGTTAACCTAAATGATATGCGTAATATAATGTAAATTAATATAATAAACTTTATAATTCGAATACAAAAACTAGGTAACACATTTTTATTTGTTAGCAACAAACATATTAATGAAAAATTACATCGAATGGCATACTTTTCAATTTAATAATACATAATGTGTGAAGTAATATAAAATATTTGTCGTGGAATATCAGTTTTAGAATAAAATAACGTAATACTCTAATAGGAATATATATATATATATACACGCATATTACAAACAGAATGGACAAACAATAATATGAAAAACTCTTGGATAAAATCTAAAAAGCATTCTTAAAAAAACTGTAAATGAAATGTTTTAAAAACTCAAATTGTTTATATGAAATTCAACTATTATTTCCAGTATTTAAAATCAAAATTATAGTATTCAGCCGAAAATAATATACTTTATGTCTTAATACTTAAATTTACTCAATGATTTAAACGAAATTCTAAAAGTAAATATTATTATATTTGTTCAAAGAAATTTAAACTTTAATTAGGTAATATAAATGTCACTGTTGATATCGTATAATGTGTATAAAGATATTATTGATGTTTCACGATCAAATATTTTACATTAAAAGTAAGTTTGTAGAATTTTGATTTAAACTATATAAGTAATAATATCATTATTTAATTCTTATTTGTGCATGTAAAATGTTTTATATTACTTGTAATATAAATTAATTATTATTATATATAATACATATGTAATATATATAAAAAAAATTAACGAATTTTTGACTTCGTATTTTGTATTTGAAAGTTTTCAAAAATAATTACTTGTGTAATAATATCTTGATTATTAATAGTATTTATAATCAATAGTAATATGTTAGTATGATAATTAGTTTTCATTAAATCCCAAACATTATATTTCAGTAGTATCAATCAAAGTAGAGAAAATTGTACTTACAAATAAAGGTTTTGTTGATCGAATATTATAGACTTCAAATCCTCGTTATCTTCATAATATCATTTTTAATTATTTGAAAATTAAATAAATTAAATTTTTAATACATAAAATATTAGGTATCAACGCAATATTTTGAAATATGTGTTATTCACTTAACTTATGCATTTACTATATAAATTCTAATTAATAAAATATCAAAAACAAAACACTTTCGTTAACCGTTTGGTAAATATATATCAGGTTATGTTAGATAAACATTGTCCTATATTATTAAGAAAAATATAACTCATATTTTTTTTTTTTTTTTAATTACAAATCAAAGTATTTTTAAAACATTAAAATTAGTAAAAAATTATCTAAAGTCTGTCTAATTTGAAAAATTCTACTTTATGTTAATCTTATAAAAACGAAAGATTAAATTGTTCAATGTGGGGCTATTCAAGCTCTAAAAATATTTTTTTTTCTGTTTATAAAATAATGAAATATTTTTAAACTATGATACATCCAGGGCCTTTCAATTTTAGACTTTGTATTTGTCTACGTTTCACATCACATAAACCAAGAAAGGCTCAATCTGACGGTATTGTTATTGTACTTTTATTATATAGACATATCTGTTTTTTAAAAAGATTAATTCAAAATAATTTGATAATATATTTCATAGAACTATATAAAATAAAAATTCTGCAGCATATAAAATATATTTGTTTAATGAAACTCTAAATGTGTAAAATTTTAATTAAAATTGAATTAATTTATTGTTAATAAAAAAAATCATAAGGTTTTAATAAAAAATTGTATATTATTTAACTGATATTATCTATACTATTAATTATTTATCCATTTAATCAAAGCACATCGATTATGTTTACAACATGAATGAATATAAGCTTTGTTTCTAAAATAAATGAAATTTTAATTATTTTAATAATAGCATTTTTCTACTCAACGAATGGTATTAATAATGACGTTTATTTTCTATAATATGCTTACCATTTTGAAATTCTTCTTCGTGGCCAATCATTTCGAACGCCTGTGCGCACATTTCATATTGCGCGGTAAAAACGTAAGAAATAGAAATTAATAAAATATATATGACCAACCATGAATATGCTATAATAAATACAACTTCTAGTTCGAATATATAAATAAAAAAAAAATGACTATTGTACAAATGTATCTTCATTGGAAATCGATAATTTAAAATATTCTCATAGCGTTTTTCCCCTCCTCTATCTGCAATAGATGTTATATTTAATAACAGAGGAAATATAATCCATCCTATGACCGTAATTTTAAGGAGAACATATATGAAATTGATGATTTTTATTGATGTTTCTTGGTATTTGTAGAGTATTTTTAAATGTTTTAAACTGTGTGAACTTTTCATGAAATTTATACGTGTAACATCAAGTAAATCCCAAATTTTATCCGCATTATATATGCATACGCTAATTTTTAAAGCACTTAAAAAACTATGCATATGATTGTATAATATTTGGATTAATTCGATTTCACCAACAGTGTCCTCCATCTTTACAATAAACCCTAAGAAACCGTACACATTTATAGCAGTTATAGAAACAATTAATGCAATACAAACAAGTCTGTAAATATTGTGATTAAAAATTTTTGCACTATGTGGATCAAATAAATGATAAAAACGAAGTTTTTTGAATAATTCCAAATTGAAAACTACTTCGTGGCTTTGTAATGAGTTCATCTTATCTTCGTTATGAGAAAATTTATGACGAAAAACAAAAAATGTTTATATTAGATATAGTTATTTTGAAACAACTGATTGAAATAATTTACTATGTCTCGGAGAAGTATTAAACACTCTTACTTATAAAGAAATGAGCGATAAAAAGCACGCTTTTCGAGCATAGCTGGAAAAAGTACAATAATATCAGGATTAAGTTAGTATATTATTTTGCCGGCATTTGAAGGTAAATACCTCATACAAAGCTAATTGTAAAACAAATACAAATGTTGACATCACTAATTTCGTAGAAAATATTTAATCGTATGTATTTCTTGTAACATTATAATATTCAACCGACCCAATCATTTGTTTACAAACCCACGAGTAATTTCTCCATGGCTACTCTGTTTATTAACCTTGACCTACACGTGTATGTCATAGCGCGCGCGCTGTTTCAAACGTCCCGTGGCGCCCGTGTCTATTGTCTTATTATATCATCTAATCATTAGAATTTTTCCATGATTATTTAAGACCATCATTCAATTTGTATGCCAAACTCAAGTCCAATCGAATAATTCGTATTTTACCGATGGATTGATTTTGCGATTCGACCGATCGAAACACATTGTTACACGCGCACTATTGCGGTATCGACTGTATGTGTTACATAAATTATAAGTATATATGTTAATAACTAATGTGATACATCGATAAAAAATAATAATAATACGTTTATAACCTGAATACCAAAAAGTTTTGTTTACTTACTGAATTTCGAATTTGCGGTAAAAGTACGAGGTTACAGAAATACCTAGTAATTTTATATTTAATATTATACCAAAATAACATAGTTAACATAACATCATAACATAATGTATTTGTTTAAATATTTAAAAGTTAGAAGTAGTTTAACTTTTAATCATATGTTAAACTAATTGCTACCACTTAATCATTGAAAACCGGGTATTATAACACTTTTTTAAAAAGGTTCATATACTTGCCTCCCCATTTCAACATTTTTTTTTCGTGGAAACAATAATACTTCTTCCTAGAACTACCGTTAAGTATTGTTTCAGAAATGCCGCCATCTCTATTTTAACTTGTGAATTTTTTAGAGGACGCCTTAGACCTGTGCCTGCCTCCAGAATGAACTTTATCCACCGCCTCTGGGACCTAATGTATTATCATCGGTAAACATAGTAATCATACACCTATCATAGCGCTAGAAAAATATGTGTCCACATGGCTCATTGAGATCAAATAAATTGTGACATGTCAAAATGGTTCTATAATAATTTATGATAAAACGACGATACACTTTGCTTGGTAATGAATTATATAAAATGGGTTGTTTACCATTTCACCGATTCCACAAAAGATTTGATAATGCTGACATCGGGAAAATTTGCAATAGTAGTGTAGGTACAGGAAAAATATTTGAAATCCCCATGTGTATCATGTTAACATTTCCTTCACCAATAATTAGTCCACCGATAATTAGATAATTTTTAAATAATATATTTAATAAGATTAAAAATATATGGGTAGAAAAAAATAGTTTCATTTATATTATTATTGCTAAGAGATGAGAAAATAATAACGGATAATAAAAAACGTAATTACAAACCATTATTTCAACGCATTTATTTTGATAAAAATTAAAATTAATTAAAATTAATTTTATATAAATTATCATTAAAGTTGATTCAAATATAAAAATGTTTTCTGGACTCATAACTAGATTAATTAACGGACTGAAGAGCTTCTGTGGAATCAACAATACGGCATATTATTAAATTAGTATAATGACTATTATATAAAATATAGTCGTTTTCTCTAATCTTTTCAACTGAATAAACAATAAGTTTGGATGCTTTTTCAAGCGAAAATTTTTTTTCTGCCATCACTACTCTTTGGCGTCTGTCGCACACATACGATAATTGTTCGCCTTCAAAATAATCTTTCAACGCATCGCAAACATTATCGGATTGATCGATGTCCAGAATATCCAATGTCTTGGAAGTATTGAAATGTGATCAATCTGTTTGCACATGCTCCACACGTCACTATACGCATTGAAATATAGTTAAACATTATATTTTCAATATCATTTAGCTCCGTGAGTTTAACTTCGGTTCGGATGTAGTAGCCAAAAATTTGGCTTACGGGCGAGGTTTCTTTCGAGTACACGTCGATGGGACTAAATTAACAAAATAACAAACATAATGTATATTTAGTGTTGAAATTATATCGTTTTATTTCAATATGACATAAAATTATTTTAAAATACTGCTACATATAATTCGTCAGCGCGTCCTTAGATAGAAAAATCCATATTCCCGATCAAATAACACAGATACTTGTGAGCGTCTTCTTGACGATCCATTGACAAATCTATACAAATGATTAAAAAAATAATATTAATTTACAATAAGGCAAAAGACAAATTTCAGAAATTATAATTATATACGAGATAAACGGTCAATAATCATTAACGCATTAAAACTATAATCAGTGTGTCTTTAAGATAATGTAAATGTATCCCGAACCACACAGACAACACTATCGTTTTTGGTCTCGGCTAAATAAATTATGTAAAAGGTAATAATTTTTATTTAATTAATACACGCTTAATTTGTTTTGTAAGGACGTAACTACGTATTAGTGATCTTCAAATAACCAAAAAGTACTTGAACGTTAAAATATATGTAAATATTGTGCGGAATCACTAAATTTAAAAGTGAAAAAAATGTTTATTACCAATTATTTCATTGTATGAGCATCAGAACTTCATAAAAAGTACACAATAAATAACAAATACAGAAAAATCTTATAAAAACATTTTTTTCGTCAGTATACCTCTGATGTATAATTTGATGACAAATCACAAAAAAAACGGGAAAGTCATATATCATTTTAGTATTTGGTTTGTGTTATACGACCAGCAAACGAAAACATGATGCAAATAGATAATAATTATAAATAATGAAAATAAAGTGATACTATAAATTTCAGTTAAAAAACAACTTATACATAACAATATTTATTGTTTCCATTCAATTATATAAAATACATTATAAAACAATCAAAACCACAGATCAAGTAATAATAACAATAATAAAAAATAATAATAAACACAAATAAAAAATAAATGGATACTTGTTCGCGCCATTCACCACCACCACCACCAATAAGAGCTTTCAGTGGAACCGGTTTTGTAGTCGCCGTTGCGTTACATCGCCGACCGCTTTGCGCGTATGGCGAGGAGTTGTTGGCGGTGCGCGACGATCCGCGCGCCACGTGTATACTGTAACAATTCAGGGATTTTGGGCCGTATACCGTGTGTACCCGTTCTACTGATTGTATGTTTCGGAATCATTTACTATATATTATCACCGTGATCAGTGAAGTGCGTCAGTCGGTATCTTGGGCGTTCCAAGACCGAAATTGTCTTCGGTGCGAAGACGTACGCGTCCGGTGACCAGCGGTCAGTGGTCGACTTTGTTTCGTGTCGCCTTGTATACATACGGTAACAACTTGTTTTCATGCTTGTTTAAGCATTTATTACGGACATATGCCCGATTGTGCATATGCTTAATTATCATAATTCACGTGTATTTTGTATGATTTAATTGTTTATTATTTATTATATTATATCTATTGTCCTTTTCCATGTACGTAAGATAATTGTTTGTTAATCGTAAGAACAAATCACCCGTCCTCGTCCACATCGTATATTTCTTCTATCGGCGGTAACAATACTTTAGAAACTAAAAATGAAAAATATCTAAGCAATTAAAAATAATAATAATAATAATAATAATAATAATAATTAATAATAACACAATAATAAAAAATCACAGTAAAAGTAAATACAAATAAGAAAATAAGGTATAAAAATTCAATTAAGACATTTAAAATCTCGAACGCAGAACATCTTGAATGCTTGGTTTTCTGTTTGTTTTCCCGAACATTCTGGACACCGGAAGTTAATAACTCTCCCAGTGGTGCACTTGTCCGCGACCGCTTATTCGTCCATTAGGGTATTGCTTATATCACGGCTACCCTGCATAATCTGCAGGGCGTTCCCTATCCGCAACCTGGGGACGCGCCCGATGGCATATGCATGCGCACAGGATGCTAGATTATTATACCTTATCGTCTGGGGTTCCTCTGTTGTAGATTTCGCCGACAAATCACAGAAGATATATTGTATAAATAATGAAAAAAATTTGATATTATATAAACATTTAATTATTGTTCTTAATATTATGAACACATGGGATTATTGAATTTCGCTTTAAATGAAATGATTAAATTTTAAACGCCTATAACATTATTTTGATCAAGACGATTTTAATAAATAAATTTTGTATTTTAGAAAAATCATATCTTTAATTTGCCATTTAATTTATCTGAAATACTTTAGTTAATCGTGAAAAGAATTTAGAAAAGTACTTTGAAAAAATATAAATTAAATAATTTAAATGCATATTAAGAAAACATTGACTAGCTATTTGAAAATATATTTAACATCTATTGTTACTTCGCGAACTTTCCTCCCTCCCGCCGTTTAGTCGTCTCTAACACCTGACGTCTTCTCCGGTGTTGTGCCGTCGACGTTGTTGAGCTGCCGTTGGTGTGGCTTGACGTTGCAGTGTGTGCGTGTGCTTTACGCCGTTACTTTGGCAACGATATACGTCTTGTTCCGAACCGTCTTTGAAACTCCGTCTTCGGTTGCCATTTGGCACATAATCGCATTACCATACAATTCGTCTACGTCGCCGAGAAGCTAGCAGACATGGTAACGTTTGGATTTCCTTGTTGTCACAAGTGGTTACTACGGACATATGCCCGTTTGTGCATATGCATATTTATAGTCATACTTGCCTTTATATTCGTCTATGTAATAAGTAATTAGAAATTATAGTGTTCACTTTATGTCATTTTCCGTATACGTCTAACGTTATTTGTTGAACTGCCGGAAAGCACAGTCACCCGTTCTCGTACACATTATATTTTCCGTCGCTTGGCGGTCACATTTGGTAGCAGAGCGTGGTTGGTTAAAACGAGTGACTTGAGCGACGTTGTGTTTGTTCCACGTTTTATATAATTACGTTTACGTTTGGGTTTTATTTTGATGTACTTCTGTTGTTGTTTATCTCATTTCTCTGCGGTCTCTGCAGCATTCAGTTATGGGTTACTGCCGGAATGAGTCCTAATACCATTGCTGTCCTCTAAGTCCAAGTCGAGTTGGTTTACTTATTTTTCGACATTCAAATATAACAATAGTATATAAGTACCGTATCATAAAAACAAAGAGAATACAATTAATTTCTTCAATTGACGCGTGTGTCGTATGATGTGTACGTAAAGTTTCCATCTAAGTTTGTTATCCGCATACTTCTTTATCGTACCATCCGGGTAAAAAATTTAGAACTTCTTTCTCTTAGATCAATAGTCCCTGACTTGAAATTCTTAACAAAAATTTATCATCCCCTGAGTACGAGTTCTACGCCTCTGTCGCTAAGGTTAGGTTTGAAGTTACGCTAGTTTTTCTATCGTATGGATTACCAGCAGTGGAAAGGTTCGGTAAAAAGATTTGGTTAAAATACATATACATTTTAGAAAGCAAATAACAAAACGAAGCCAGTGATTGAAATAATGATTTCCGTAAAAATTTTCTTTTGTTAGAAGTCGCCGTCGTGACTGTTGTCTTTTATAGAAAATTAATAAGCGCAACATGAACTTGAAAATCGCGGAAGAAGTTTCACGTGATATTTTTCGTTATGAATTGAAAGTACTCAAACCTAAGGAAACGTTTGAAAATTGGAGTTCCGACACAGGTGTTAGTCAGAATACCAACATTTTAAAACTTCGAAGCTAAATTCGACTATTAGGACCCGTCCTCCAAAAAACCTTTTTGCTTAATCCGATCGAGCCACATTGATTCTTACAGTGTATATATGTCCCAGGGTAAGAGGAAGACTTGGGAGGCTAGATCGGACCGGCACAGCAACAGCAATAAGAGCCGAGGAGAGAAAAATCACCGTCAGTGGCAGGTCAGTGTCAGTGGCAGGCCAGGTAGAGCCTTTGGGGGAATGTTAAGTGGACGCGGGTGATTTTGCCAGACGTCGCTCGATGGCTCACGAGGCCAAAGATGGATCTCTCGTTCCATTTGACACAGGTTTTCACCGGATGAAGCGATCGCCGGACATATATAAAACTTATATCTTTGAAAATTAATTTTAACACAAATAAATTTATTAAAAATTTGTGATATATTGCCAGTTTGTTTAATGTTAAAATCGATCAAAGATAAAACGTTAGACGAAAATTTCCCAAATTTAAAAATAGTATTGAGAATGTATTTTTGTACTGCTGAGTAGTATAAAAAGGAGTATACAAAAGCCTCCGCATTGAAATTCCTCCGCATTTTCCTCCGCATTCGTAAATTCCTCCGCATTTCCCTCCGCATTTGTAATTCCTCCGCATTTCTCTCTGCACTTCCCTCCGCATTTGTGATGACCCCCCAACCCCCGCACTCACACCCTTGTCCCTCCCCCTCTCTTCCGCCCCACGCCTATCACTATACCTATATTATATTATATTTTTTTTTCAAGTTTTTAAATTTTTAACTTATTGCTGACGATGAATTTTTTTTTACTTTTTACTTATTTCAATTATAGCTGACGATGTTTTTTTTATTTAATGTTTAAATTTTTACATTTCATTTCGCATTTTAACGTATTGTTTTTTTGTACATAACCACTTACGTTAGCTTTATATCTGTTAATATTTGTTTGATTACCGTTATGATAATTTTAAATCTTTAGTAATATAAAACGAATATGTATTTTTTTTTTTTTAAGTTTTAAAATGTTTAACTTATAGCTGACAATGATTTTTTTTTTTTTATTCTGCTTAATGCTATATATTATGATGGACCCCATCAACGATTTATTTACCGCTCGTTCGTTATATGTATTTCAGTTATTATACTGCACACTCTCTCCGTATTCAGTAAACACTTGTGAATTTTGTTTTTTGTAATCGCTCTTGTGTGGTGTATGTGAGTTTTAAAAATAAAAATGTTCAATTGTAATGATTGTGTTAAGTCTTTTACGCGTAAGGATAACATGGCACGCCATGCAATAACCGTACATGGAAAAAAACAGTATTCATGTGGTGTTTGTACTTCAATTTTCACGAGAATACATGATGTTATACGTCACGTTGAAATTGTTCATAGTAAGTAATCATTTATATTTTATTAATTAGTACAAATAAAAAATTTTTTTTGTAGAATTTATTCGCGGAACACATGAGTATAACCTAGCAGTTCGTAAAAATGACGGAAGACTATTGAAAAAATCAGACGACAAGTTATGTATGAGAATAATGGATCAGTTTGAGAAAAATGAAGGTTAATATACTTTATTATTATTGTTGTATAATAATAATAATAATAATAATAATATATATTATTATTAGGTGTTAATGGTGTAACTGAAATTACTCCATCAATTTTTGTCCCTAACATAGCGGCCGGGTCATCGAAACAAAGTATGTAAATAAAAAAATGTTTTGTTATTCTTCAGCATATGTGTTTATAAAAATGTTTTATGTATAGATATGTATATACTCCCAAATGCTATGGATAATCATATAAAAAACAAAAGAGATAAAAGAGGAACCAATTGGGCTTATGATTTTGATTCTGACGATGAGCTGCTCTACAAATTAAAAAATACTTCAAATATTTCGAGAAACAGTAAACCATCGACTTTAGGAACCAAGCGATCACATATGGAAACGGTAAATACATCTCAGTTTTCCCTGATACAATCGGCTTTCGGAGGTTACTGCAAAAATTATTTAAAAAAAAATACAAATTATGAAATTATCGACTATAATATATTTTTAAAAAATTCAGAGACCGATATATTAAATTTACTATCAAAATTAGTCTCCGAAGGTCCTATAAAATTCGGATTAAAGCTAGAGGCCACTTACGGTATTCCTAATAATAACATTGAGGAAAACCGAGCATTTAAAACAAATGCACAGGAACTCTATCAAGAAAGTGATATTCATTTAATACTAAAGGAACAATTTCAAAAACTTTTATCGGAAGAAGAGGAATATACGGGGAAAGGGAGTGGCTATACATTATTGTCAATTGACGGGATTTTATTAAATGTAAATAAATTCAAACCTATTGGAGGTTCCTCCTATATAAAATTACCTGATAATATAGAAAATCGTAGAGCCGTAATTAATGTACAAAATAATGATAACAAATGCTTTATGTATAGTATTTTATCTAAATTCGTTAAATCAAATACACCATACAGATTATCCGCTCATTATAAGGAAATTGAAAATATGTTTGACTTCTCTGGTCTCTCTTTTCCTGTACCGCTTAAAGATGTTCATATATTTGAAAAAAACAATCCAGGAGTTTCCATAAATGTTTTTGGATTCAAGAAAGGTGAAAAGACGTTTAAAAACAACGTGAAAATTAATAAGAAAAGAAACAATACACTGAATCAACTTATTATTACACCATATAAAATTTGTGATGAAGAAAAACCGGAACATTTTGATTTATTATTATTCAATGATAGTAATTTTGAAAAACAACATTATTGCTTGATATCTGATTTTTCCAGACTTATTACACCGCAAATGACTGGATATAGGAGTTTTTTATTATTTTGCAAGAGATGTCTAAAATCGTATAAGAAAAAATATTTAACTGGAATTATTAGTGGGTATGTTCGTTTAGAAAATCATAAAAAAAATTGTAAACAAAATAAACCAGCTGCAATATGTATGCCGGAAAAAAATTCAATTATGAAGTTTGAGAACTGGGAGAAAACTCAAAAACATTCCATTATTATTTATGCAGATTTTAAATGCATACTAAAAAAACATATACCCATAATAGAGGATAATAATATAAAAACTAGAATACTACAGGAACATATACCTATGAGCTATTGTTTTTATGTAAAAGCCAGTGAAGAAATATCGCTAAAATTATTAAATAAATATAATATTCCATCCACGCCAGTTTTATACAGAGGAGAAGAAGAATATATTGAAGAACAAAATAAAAATACTAATAAAGTGGGGGTAGCCGCTCATTTTATGAATGCAATTGTTAACGTAGGGAAAAATATCGAAAAGCTATTAAAAACTAATATACCTATCAAAATGACCGATGATGATTATGTAAAACATAATAATATATAAAAAAATGGTAACTGTCCTCTATGTAAAAATAAATTTTCCAATAATAATGAAGCAGTTCGAGATCATAATCATTTAACAGGATTTTATAGAAACACTATATGTAATCAATGCAATTTAAAAATGAAAACTCCAAATTTCGTTCCATGTTATTTTCATAATTTGAGTAATTATGATGGACATTTTATTACTACACAGCTCGGATATGACGTGAGATCGATACAAGTTATACCAAGTTCAGAGGAAAAATTTATTTCCTTCTCAAAATATATTTCAAATAAATTCTCAATCCGTTTTGTGGATACCCTTCGATTTATGCCATCAAGTTTATCCTCACTAGCCATGGATCTAGCCAGTGCAGATAAGATGAAGTTTAGAGAAACATTAAAACATTTTAAATTTCAAGAATTAGATTTGGTAACAAGGAAAGGAGTATTTCCTTATGAATATATAGATAAATGGTCTAAATTAAAAGAAAATCAATTACCTCCTATAGAAAAATTTTATAGTACTTTAACAGGTACCACAATTTCAAAAGATGACTTTGACCATGCAAATATTGTTTGGAATCATTTTCAAATTAAAACTTTGGGAGAGTATTCGGAGTGGTATTTGAAGGTGGATGTGCTATTATTAAGTGATGTATTTGAAAACTTTCGTGATATATGTATAGAGACGTATGGATTAGATCCAGGTTTCTATTTTACTGCTCCGGGGATGTCATTCGACTGTATGCTAAAGCATACTGATGTCAAACTGGAGCTATTACACGATTATGATATGATCCTGTTTTGTGAGGGAGGCATTAGAGGAGGTATAACACAAGCTGTTCAGCGTTATTCAAAAGCAAACAATTTTACTACTCCTGAATATGATGAAAACAAACCGAACACATGGATTGTTTATTTAAACGCAACAAATCTGTAAGTGTTAAAATAAATTATATTCATTCATACACTTATATGATTTTAATATAATAAATGTATTTTTTCAGTTATGGATGGGCAATGAGTAAATTTTACCGGGAGAACAGTTTCCATTGGTATAGTGGTGACCTAAGTGTGCAAAATATAACAAAATATGTTGCGCACTTTCTCTAATGAATCCCCGAATGGAATGTTTCTAGAAGTTGATGTGTTATACCCATTAAATCTTCATGATTTACACAACGATTTACCGTATTTACCGGAAAGAGTATTCCACCAGGTTCTAAAATTCCAAAGCTTTTAACTACACTTCAATCAAAAACAAATTATATAGTTCACCACACGACGTTAATACAAGCTTTGAACGCTGGTTTAATATTGAATAAAGTAAAAATAAAATTATATATAATATTCTTTATAACTGTTAATATGATTGTTATTAAAGGTTACACAAAATATTAAAGTTTAATCAATCGCCTTGGTTAGCCAGTTATAAGAATTAAATACAAAAATGCGAAAAATGGCTACGAATGATTTTCAAAAAATTTCTTTAAACTGATGATTAATAGTGTTTTTGGTATTACTTTTATTATATTTATTTTAAGGTTACAAATTACTAAAATATACTGTATTTTAGGTAAAACTATGGAGAATGTTCGAAAGAGAATGAAAATGGAGCTTGTTTCAGATCAGAAAAGGTTTATAAAATTAATCAACAAACCTACTTTCAAATCTACAACGATCTATAACGAAAACCTCTGCGCGGTTCATTTAAATGTAGATCTGCATACTTTTAACAAACCAATATATGTGGGTTTATCGATTCTAGATATATCAAAAACACTAATGTATAATTTTCACTACAATGTGATGAAGAAGTATTATAATGATAAAATTCAACTCTTATACATGGATACTGGTAAATTACATGTAAATACATTTATTAATATATATACATAATTTTTTTTCTTTTTTAGATTCATTGATGTATTCAATACAAACAAAAGATTTTTACGATGATATTCTAAGAAAACCAGGTTTACTTGAACAACTAGACACATCTAATTTCCCGTATACTCATCCTTGTTTTCGAACAGAGAGAAAAAAGGGTGCCTGGAACTTTTACGGATGAGACGGTGGTAACTATATGGGAGCAAGTTGCTTTGCGAGCTAAATCGTATGGATTTAATCTGAGTGGTGAAGAAATTATTAAAGCGAAGGGGTATCTAGAGAAAAAGGGAAAAATAAACTAACACTGGAAGATCATAAACGCTGTCTTTTCCAAGGTCTCGGGAAATAAATGAGTCTAACTACCCTACTCAGCGTACAGGGATATGACTTTATTTAGATCCTTTCATCACAATATAAAGACTGTATCACTAACGAAATTAGCTCTGAATCGTACAGAGACAAGCGATTCTTTTGGAAGATCAAATTCATACATTTTTATGGTCATTATAAAATTGAGTAAGTTTAAATTAAAAAAATGTTTATTGAAATTTTAACTAATGTTAAAATTGTTTTATGCATTAAAGTGAAGGGGAATCGTTGGAAGCAGAGCTACTGAAAGCCGAGCAGTTAAATAAATCGTGACTTATAAAATATATTTTTTAATATACATACTGTATTACCGTAATTACATTTATTGATCTACACTATTGTCAAGTTATAACCATTATTAAACTTGGTGGTTCTTAATACACACACATACATTTTTTTTAATATAATTCATAAGTAATACTTCATTTATATGAATTTATATGTGGATATAAAAATACATTCAGTTACAAAAAAAAATATATATTTGTTTTAAATATTATTTACAAACCATTTTCTTAATGCGAAAACTTTGTAAAATGTACAATGTTTCGGGTTCAAATTCTATGAAAAAATACAGCATGGTAATTTATCTTCAACGCAGAGTTGATCCAGTCGTGGACACCCGTTCTTCAATGTTAATAACAGTTGTATATGGGATAAAATTGTTGATTATTTTCTGTTTTTGTTCTCCTTTAACGTAATTTGTTCAAAGTTCAACGAGTTTAATATTCTATCGATTTCTTCATACTCGACATCACCGTACTCCTTGATAGGTCATGGTAATTCTGTTCAAGCCATTTATTTGTCCTTTGACTCTTTGCGTCTTGTGTGTTGTTACGATGTTTGAAAATCCAATGCTGTGCCGACCAAGTATCAGTATCGATAACTGACATTTCTTTATAAAGGTTACTTTGAGTTTGTTCCTAGAAGCATTGAATTTAATATATAGCCGAAGACATTGTTACGCACGTCTTTCTCTAAGTATAGTCAGTCTACTACTGACATAATATTTTTTAAATATCAATACTTAATATCAGCATTTTTATTGCTTATAATTTTTTACATTTTTTTTTAATATCAATTAAAGCACCTCGTACACTTATCACATCTTTTTTCAAGCAGAAAAAGATTTATTATTTCGTTCAATATTATTCTCAATACTATTGGTTTTTGTTTGAAGAGTAATAATATATTTTTTCAATGTTTCGATATCTGTATACACAGTCTCTACTTATGTATTTTTTCTTCGAGGTTTAATAATTAAATTTTTCTGTACATCTATTTGATTATTATCATTACATGAAAAGTATTCGGTGAGATCTTGAATTTGATAAATAGTTTATTTCCCACGTTCGCTGATCGAGTTGTTGAATACGTCCATGACGTAAGGCTTCGTATACAATACTACAATTATAAATTTAAGATCATTAGCTTTTATCCAACTGTTATGGGATTTATCGAAACCTAGCCACTTTACGAATATTTTGGCACCTTTTATACGTATAAATTTTTTCGACTAGATAAATCGTTGGATAATATGTTTTAGATATTTCTTCATAATAAAAACACCCCGCCACAGGTTTACCGGTAAAATCTTCTAATTTGGTAAGTAGTGGGCAATGTTTTATTATTTTTGTGACTTTAAATATTTCTGAAGACCAGTTGGGTGAATAGCCTTTTGTAAATACACCTTTCTGTGTACTTATGCGGACTTTATCATTTATTTAAATTTTAATTTTTTTATTTACAATATTACGCTGTTTCTGTAAAACCCAAATGACGGGTTTTTATCGGCTTGTATAGGAGACATTCCGATGGTACTATGTTTGAATTATTGTACTTATCTGTTAAAAGGGGTAATATAGATATCCAATTATGCGAACCTCTAGCCGTAAACTCTCCTAAACATTAATGATTTAAATGTGCGATTAATCGTTCGACAATACACGCTTTCATAGTACTATAAGTCCGAATATTTTTTAATGTTATATTTCATCATTAACTGTCAAAAGTCGAATTGTAAAATTCTTTACCATTGTCGAGTTGTAACAATCTCGGGGTAGGTCTAATTAATAATTTTCGATATTGCATTGGCGATTTGTTCCTGTTTTTGATTTAAGTGGTATAGTCCACGCGAATTTTGTAAAACAATCGATTACACATAGTATAACTTGAACCCTTTATTTTGTTTGAATACGGTATCATTTCAACCCAAGTCGGCTTGCCATAAATCGTTTTTTTTCCATACACAATGACTTTTCGTCTTATATAATTTTTTCTCGACGGTTTAATGCAGTTCAAACGCGATTTCGCGTTTGACAATTTTTGGTATTCGTTTTATTTAAGCCCACATCAGTAGTCTTCGAAAATCGATTAAAAAATTTCGTTGGATACACCAGTATTACCCGCAGCTTGTGATGACAATAAAAGTCGTATCTATCAACTAGCTCGTTTGGATCATCCCAATATACTAAGTTTATGTCTTTGCAGTTTCATGGAAAGCCCACTCCCTGAGGCCGAGAACAATTTACAACGATTTCTGTGTATTTATCCCCGCCTTTTTTAATTTTTGTTCCGTCTAGAGTCAAATGTGCAGAGGTTTGAACAAGTAACTGTTATATGTTTCCAAGTCATTTTCGGTGTATGCTACTGATGTTTATAAAAGAACAAAGAACGAGTCCGGGTTTTAACGGGTAAGTGATGTCTCCGATATTTAAATGTGGTTTTTGAAGAAATTAATTTTTTTATTACCTAAAGTTATAACTCCATTGGAGTTATTTAATTTTGGACCGTAAATTTTATCTAAATCATCAGATTGAAACCAGTTGATTATTCTTTGATGATGTTTATCTTTGTTTATGGTTTTCTTCGTCAGTAAAATTTTCAATAGGTTCTAATGCCTCAGTATTTTTTTTGTCTATGTTCTGCATTGATGATGGTGACATAAAATGAGGAATGCGTTATATTTGATATTTTGTTTAGTGGATCGATTATTGGTTTAAACGTTTGTGATATTAATTATTGAACATTAGTTTCACCAGTTTTTAACGCTTTCAATTTTCGTCTAATACAATCTTTTGCTTTAACTAACTCGTTTAATATACTTTCTTCGTCCATGATTACGTGTTAAATGCGACCCATTTGTGAAACACCATCTTATATAACAAACAAAGTGTCAAAACCAAGTCGATAACGACCGTTATCCGCTCACTGTCTTTGCAAATAACGACAAACGAAAACCGATCCCGATTCCAACATGTTATACAAAAATTTTTAAATTCAATAAAACTCATATCACCCGGAACAGTGTCGTTATACACTTTTTAATTTCTCTCATCTTGTTTAAATAATACAAATTAAATTCGCATTATCACGTATTAACTGCTTGGGTACTTTCGAATAACTTTGAGCCAAATAAAATATATCTACTTTATTGTGTCGTCCACCGAAAAATATTCTCTAATGACACCTTGGTGTTCACCTATTACGTCATCCATCACAAACACAGAATTAGGCATTAACTTTTTCTGGGGGAATTACTTTATCGTTTTCAAAAATGTAAATATTAACGCCGTCAATATCATCGATAATTCTTTTCAATAATTTATATTTCGGTTGTTCCAGCGTCTTGGCATATATGTAAACGTTTTCGAATCGTAACCCGTTCTCGTTAACGAGTAGAAAATATATTAAATTTGTTTTTCCACAACCAGAACTGCCCAATATTAGTGAGCGTACAGTGTTTGGGAACAGAGGTCCATGTCTTGATTTTACAGTATCTGACGTATCAATATTATAAATTGAGATTTTTTTTTCTTGCTCGATAAAGCGCATTTTAATATAAATACAGTCGTACTGTTATGAAATGTATCACACGATGTCCCGCGTTCGAAAGAATAACACGAAAAGCGGGAGTTGTAAACTCTCTTATAAAACCATTTGCCAGTAGAACTACATTTACCAGGCTATAAGTATGTGAATATAAATCTAATGTTTATTATAAGAATAAATATATTTTTTTTTATTATAAATTTTGTGGTCCGGGTACTAAATTACGCGAAAGGCTGGCACGCGGTGAACGTGGAATTAATAATTTGGACGAATTAGCTAGAGAACACGATATAGCTTATGAAAATAGTAATTCATTAATCGATAGGCATAAAGCAGATGAAATTTTAAAAACCGGGCTTGGGAAGTATTCAAATCGAAGAATTCGGGTTTGAAAGAAAAAGCCGCCTCTTGGTTGGTAACTACAGCTATGAAAGCTAAACGTAAGATGGGTGCTGGGTGTGGATTTAAATGCGCGGTCAATGCCGCTAAAAAAGTAATAAAAAATAAAATCGGTGAAAGAAACCTAACAAAATTGACTAAAATGTGTGTTTACGGCAGCGAGAAAATCGTTATGTAAAAAAAAAAACAAAAACCCCCAGAATTATACCAATACCTAAAAAGGGTGGAGTGTTACCATTAATACCTATATTCGCAGGTCTGTCTGCACTAGGTGCACTTACGGGTGGTATTGCTAACGTAGTCAAAACCGTCAACGATATGAAATCTAATAGAAACGCTTCTATTCATATGGGTAAAGGTTTATACCTTGCACCGTATAAAGGTGAGTCGTATAAAATTGAAAAAGGTAATGGATTATATTTGACACCGTATAAAAGAGATGAAATGGTAAAGACAACTAAAAAACCGAAAAAAAAAAACAATCATATCAAAAAACTAATTTCTACGTTACCCAATAGAGCGTTATACGATTATGAAGTTATAAAGTATGCACGTATGCTGAAAATACCTCATTTCGTCGGTGTATTCTCAAGAGATAGGTTACCTATCCATCCTAAACATAAAGAATCGGCTGTAGTTAACTTGGATTTTGAAGATAGCACGGGAACACATTGGGTAGCGTATAAAAAAATCGGATATCAAGTGGAATATTACGACAGTTTTGGAAACTTGCCACCGCCATTAGAACTACAAAAATATTTTTTAAAGGATGTGATATTAAATATAATTACGAAAGACATCAGAAATATAATACGATAAACTGCGGACATTTGTGTTTGAAATTTTTATCATGTACACGATAACATTAAATGGAAATTCCTCGAATTTGTCCTGTGATTTTTTTCCACTATAGAAGTCAGTAAAAATGCGAAAATATGTCTTTTAAGTTTACAGACAAATAATTTATTCCTAATATAAACGATAAATGTAATCAAATAGGAATCGTGCATATAAAATCGACAAAAAATATCGTAAAAGATGTGTACAATACTACAGGCTCGTATGAGTTAAATGAATTGGAAACGGTAATCAAACAAATATTATTGGATACTGAGACTACGTTTTGAGTTGAAAGCAAACAACAATACGTTAAAATGCGAAATGAAATGTAGTGGTATTGTCGATTTCTCTATGGATAATAGTATAGGTCCATTGCTAGGCTTTACAGCAAACAAAAAATGAGGCTAACGTGCGACATCAATCGAGCTCATTGGTGAATATGACCAAGATAAACTGTATATATTGAATCAAACTTGGTTGCGGGCTCATTCAACAACGGAGAGAGTGTCATATATTACACGAGTTTTATCCAAACGTTCCACCCGGCTATAAAATTATAGAAATCCCAAAACATTTGGTATCGTACTCTCTTAATTGCACAACAATTAATCAAATTAGTTTAGCTTTAAAAGATCAAAACGGTCAGTTAATCGATCTGCGAGGAGAACCTGTTTCGATACGGTTATTAATTCAAGATCATATTAGCGATGGGTCTACAATTTTATAATATAAAAAGAGTCGAGTATGAGAAACCTCTCAGTAACTTAAAAAGCATCAATACGACAAGAAGTGTCAACAAAGGGGAACAAAACCAAATCACTAAGATATTAACTAAAAACAATTTAAATTTTCTTCGTTCAATAAAAGCTCTATAATAATGGACGACAGTTATTTAAACGTAACGGGGGGTTATGTGGATGAATGTCGGATAACTCGGATCGAATATCATTCATTTTTACCGTATTCAACATCAGCATTGTCCAACAACGACGAAATATGTATCGCATTACATAACGCCGAATCGTATAGTCTTCCATGTGAAAAGTTTATCTATATCGAAGGAACGATTGACAAACCTGCAGGTTTGGTCGAATATGTTCGTTTCATAAACAACGGTTTAACATATCTTTTTCCCGAAATGAAGTATGAAATAAATGGTGTTCAAATTCAAAAAAGTTATAAATCCCGGTATAACTTCAACATTAAAAGGTTATTGTTCATACAATAATACGGATATTATCGCACGTTGTAATTCTGCTTGGAGTAATGATTTTGAAAATATAAATCAAGATTTTATAGAATCAAACAAGTTCAATGGATGTATTAACCTTAAAGACGTATTCGGATTTTGTGAGGATTATAAACGTATTTTAATAAATTGTAATCAACAACTTACCATGAACAGATCGTCTTTAGACTTAAATGCTATTAAATTATTTAAAACCGATAATACTGTTGAGAAAGATGTTGCAAAACTAAAAGGCGTTAAAGTAAATATTTCTAAAATATTTTGGAGAATGCCTATGGTTAAAGTCAACGATAAAGAAAAAATTAACTTTTTAAAGTAATAAACAGTCATAAACCTGTTACGTGTGCGTTTAGAACATGGGAACTATGTGAATACCCGGTTTTACCACAAAATACTACGCACTCATGGAAAGTAAAAACATCGAATAAATTAGAAAAACCAAGATGTCATAATAGGATTTCAGACTAATAGAAAAAATAGTACTATAAACTCCATGTCACATTTCGATCATTGTAAAATCAAAAACTTGAAGGTTTATTTAAATTCCGATGTGTTTCCCTACGAAGATTTTCAATGTGATTTCACGAAGAATAAAATAGCTACATTATACAGAGCTTATGCAGAGTTTCAAAAATCATATTATGGTAACGATAATGTTACTCCTTTATTGAACAGAACCAATTTCAAAAATTACGCACCGATTATAGTTATCGATATGAGCAGACAGAACGACAACATCAAGACGTCGACCGTAGACCTAAGGATTGAATTCGAGGCTGACGAAATGTTTCCAGAATCCACTTCTGCATATTGTTTAATCATACACGATCAAATTATAACTTACAACCCTTTTAACGGGGGAAGTTAGAACTTTGTAAATAATTATTGTACATTATGATATAAAATAAAACATTTTTTTTTGTTTAATAAATATTAATGTGTTTTTATTTCTATCCATATAAAATAAATACAATATTTTGTACATGTTTTATTTAAACTCTTTGAATAATTCACGTGCTGCTTTACAATGAACCGGATAGTCTCCTTTATGATATTGTCTCGGTGATGGTGGGGGTGATCCATGATATAAATCGAATATTGACGGTCCATCGTTCACATCAACCGGCTAATAAAAAATATTAATTTTAATAATAAACATTTTTATTTCAAAAAATCTGTTATATTTACCATTTTTAAATCATTTGATTGTAGTGACGGTGTTGATGGTAATGGCAAAATAAATAACTTAGTATCATCATTATCGTTAAGAACCTGATAAGGAAAAAATGTATTAATTACTTATATTTACGACAAATATGTTTATAATTACTTCTGATATAAAATTTTCTTGCTTATAACGGTGAGAGATATCTTCAAAACACATTGAAGGCGGTGAAAAAAACTGTAGGCCCATCGTTTACATCACATGGCTAGAGTAAAAATAAATAAATAAATAGTTTTTAAAAAAAAATGTTTAAGTAGAAAATTATACATTACCTTTTAAAAATATTAGGTTCTTCCATTCGCATAAGCAATCTTATGGACAATTGTTCGTTTGCAAACAATTTGATCTGATTGATATAATTTATCTGAGTGGGAGATACAAATAATGCAATTTCTTCATCGGGTATATTATTAATATATGAAATCATTTCTCTAATGTCTGACACGTTTTTGAAATCTTTTGCAGCTAGTACGTTCAGTACTTCTTCAAATTGATTTATTATAATTGGTCTAACGATTATAGTTTTTCTTAGAACCGATTCAAAAATTGAACGTTCCAAATTTTGAAGTGTGAATAAATTTGATCGATTGAGTAATATGCGATGTCCTTCGAATATTCGAGAATTTATAACCAACATATTTTTCACGATAAACCATTTTCGAGAGCGTATAAAATTTATCATTCAGAAAAATACTTTCTTTAGTTTTTTGTGGTGGATCGAGAATAAACGAAAAAATATTTCCCATAAGCAAATATATTCTTTTTAAAAAATCTGGGTGTAAGCTTATGTGTCTTGATGGTGTTAAAATATGAATCCTTACGTTAAAATTATCAGTCGGATCGAACCCGATAAACAAAAACTTACGCTCAGCAAAATCAATAGTAAACACTGTGGTTTCAATTAAATTGGTTAGCGGTGAAGGTGGAACGTATTTGTATGTTTGTTTCTTGTAGTTCAGTTGGATTGAATCAGCCATATTATAAAAAACACTATTTGAAAATGTATAAACACTTTAAGGCACTTTTTGAAATATGTTTAAACACTTAAAACTGGGTAGTATGAATTTAATCTTTATACTAAGACTGTCGGATGAATACTGATTTTAACTCGGTTTCCACCATACGTTCATAATAATGTTTTTTTTTCAATCGTGAATAAACGATTCGACAAAAACTCGAACAGGTCTCTACTGGTCTCTACTGGTCTCTACAGGTCTCTACCGAGTACAGTTTCGAAAAGTAAAAAAAAAGTCATGGTCAGCTATAATTGAAATAAGTAAAAAGTAAAAAAAAAACAATACGTTAAAATGCGAAATGAAATGTAAAAATTTAAACATTAAATAAAAAAAAACATCGTCAGCTATAATTGAAATAAGTAAAAAGTAAAAAAAAAATTCATCGTCAGCAATAAGTTAAAAATTTTAAAACTTGAAAAAAAAAAATAATATAATATAATATAGGTATAGTGATAGGCGTGGGGCGGAAGAGGGGGGGGGCAATGTGTGAGGGTGGTGGTTGGGGGGTCATCACAAATGCGGAGGGTAGTGCGGAGAGAAATGCGGAGGAATTTCAATGCGGAGGAAATCACATAAAAAAAAAAAAGGAGGGGTGAGGGGAGGGGTTGTTCAATGTGTGAGTGCGGGGGTTGGGGGGTCATCACAAATGCGGAGGAAAATGCAATAGAGAGAAATGCGGAGGAATTACAAATGCGGAGGAATTACAAATGCGGAGGGAAATGCGGAGGAATTTACGAATGCGGAGGAAAATGCGGAGGAATTTCAATGCGGAGGCTTTTGTATACTCCTTTTTATACTACTCTGCTGTAACTAATTGTACTGGGGAACGTTCATTTTTCGATCTAAAAAGAGTAAAAGATTACATAAGATTAGCAATGACAAATGAACGTTTTAATACATTCGCGTACAATCGCGTTCACATCGATGGAATCATGTCTATCCTTGCATCGTCATATCATATTAACGCGTTGTGTAAATCCGACATTATACGTAGTAGTGGAAGGGTTTAAGGGGGGGGGGCCGGCAGCGATCAGCTATTAGCTTTTACTCTGTGTTCGGGTAGTAGTTCCGTAGTAGACCCGTTACCTGGAAACTTTAACTAGGTTGTAGAAACTAAATATATTATTTATTTAATGTTATTTACATAAAGAGATTATTGCGTTACGAAAGGTTTGAAATGTTCAACAACAATGTGGTTTTGCAATACACAAAGCAAAACGGATTTAAGCCGAAAAATCTTTTAAATTGCACTAGGCATCATAGGTCCTTTTTTTTTTTTTTTTTTTTTTTTTTTTTTATTTTATCGGCAATACACCCACTGCCCTGCATGCCTGTTCAGCAGTGCTTAGGGCAGTGGGTCGCCATCGTTTATTTTTAAAATAACAATTTTCCAATGGGGTGGATGACCGGACAATCCCCGGCCAAGCCACCCCTCACAAAGATTTTACAAATTTAGCAGGGAGGAGCGATAAAGCGAATGCTTACCGCTCCTCCCCTCACAGCTTATATATCAATTGGGCGACCAGCAGCCACCCTCCTTCTCCTCCAACCGCGCGATGGAGCAATCCCCTGCAGGGACTGCCTCTCACGCTCCGCTTCCTCCTTCAGACCCATCACGGTCGAAGCGAAGTGAGCAACCGCTTCCCATTTGGCCGGGGATTCCAGCATTTGGGCGACGAGATCACGCGGCCGAAAACGACCTATAACGCGTATAAGGTCGTTTCTGGCCCACTCGAACGCCTCGCAGCGAACGAGCGTGTGAAACGCGTCGTCATCCTCCTCGCTGTAAGAGTCGGGTGGTCCGCAGTGGGAACACCCGCTCTCCGGAGCACGGCCGATCCGATGTAAAAACCGGTTGAAACAACCGTGCCCCGTTAACAGCTGGGAGAGATGAAACGTCATCTCACCGTGCGATCTCCTCACCCACCGATCGAGTAGCGCGGGGGGTATGAGTGTCCGGGTCCAGTCCCGTCCGCTCCCGACGGGAGCGTCCCATCTCACTACCCTCCCCGCCCACTCGTCCGTCGTCAAGGCTCTCAGGTCACCCGACGTCGCCGGAGTTCCCGAAGGCCGTCCTTCCGCTGCCGGCGGTGTCGCCCTCCTCGCGTCGTACGCTGAAGCGCGTTCGACCGCTAGGAGGTCGATAGGGGGTAACCGCGCGACGACCAGCACGGCGTCACGGGAGACTGTGCGGTACGCACAGGCGCTCCTGATGGCCGCCCTACGCTGGACCTTCGCCAACGTTTCTACGCCCCGCGGGTTATAAGCCAGCGTAGGCGCCCACGTCGGAGCGCCGTACAATAGGATCGATTGCACGACGCTCACCAGCAGACGTCTACGGCTTTCCCGGGGGCCGCCCACGTTCGGCATGAGTCCGCACAGGGCGGACATCACCCGCTCGGCTTTCGCCGACGCGGCGCGCAAGTGCGCACCGAACATCGTTCCCTTGTTCTCTAGGATCACTCCCAGGTACTTCAGGGACGCTCCTAGTCGTACGGCCTGACCCTCAAGCCGTAACCGGGGTTCCGCCGTCCCGCGACGGCTCGTAAACGCTACGGCCTCCGTCTTGTCGACGGCCAGCCGTAGGCCGAGCACACGTATGTGCTCGGCCACCGTCGCGAGTGCGGCGTTCGCGCGGTTCTGCACCGCTTCCACCGTGTCCCCCTCCGCCACGATCAACGTGTCGTCCGCGTAACCGACCGTGATCGTTCCCCTGGGCAGGGGAAGACGGAACACGGCGTCGTACGCGACGTTCCAGAGGAGAGGACCGAGCACGGAGCCCTGCGGTACCCCGCAGGTGATCTCCATGGTGATCGGCTCTCCCTGGTCGTCGTCGCACAGGTGCAGAACCCTGCCGCCCAGATACGACCCTAGGATCCGCCGGAGGTATGGCGGGAAATCCATACGCTCCAGCGCCGCGAGGATAACCCCCAGTCCACCGAGTTGAACGCGTTCCGGATGTCCAGACTCACGGCCACCGCCACCCGACGGGCGTTGCACGCGTCGACGAGACGCGTCTGTACGACGCGCAACGCGTCGTCGGTCGACCGTCCTTTCCGGAAACCGTACTGCCTGTCGGACAGCACGATACCCGTTCCGGACATATGAGCCTCCATCCGGCTCACCAGCAGCGATTCCAGGATCTTCCCCGCGTCGTCGAGGAGACACAACGGTCGATAGGAAGACGGAATCCCCTCGGGCTTTCCCGGTTTGCTGAGAAGCGAGAGGCGAGCCCGCTTCCAGCGCCCGGGAAAGATTCCGCTCCTCAGGCACGTGTTAAACGTGCCCAGCAGCATCGTCGGTCTAGTCGCGTGCACGACGCCCCAGACCCGGCTCGGTATGCCATCCGGTCCGGGGGCCCTGTTACGCGACTTAAAGCGGCCTACGGCCGCCGAGACCTCAGCTAAGGAGAACTCCGGCACGACCGCGAGTCCCCCGACGGCGCGGGCGGGCGCCTCTCCGTCACCGGCCTCCGGGAGAGGTCGGCTCGGGAACAAGACGTCGGCGATATCGCGCACTGCGCGCGGTTCCATCGCAGACGTCGCGGCGGGCCCGCGAAGCTTCCTGAGGACGACCTTGTAGGGCTTGCCCCAAGGGTCGTCGTCTACGCTACGGACCAGCTCCGTCCAGCACTTCGCCTTCGAGCGACGAATGCGGCGCTTCAGCTCTCTGCGAGCCGACCGGTAGTCACATTCCGCCGCGGTCCTGGCGACGCTGACGTCGCCACGAGCGCGGAGTCCGGTGACCGTCCTTCTCCGTCTGACGCACTCCGTCCGAGCCGCCGCGATGTCCTCGTTCCACCAGTAGACCGGACGTCTCCCGCCGGGAGGGGGATTTCTCGGCGGGAGGGCCGTGTTGCAGGCCGCGGTCACTAGTCGAACGAGTCGCCCCGCCTCAGACTCAGCATCATCGGCGTGAAGAGACGTTTCCGGGGACAGAGCCGTCCCAGCCCACTCGGCCGCCACCAGCGCGGCCCCGAGCAGGTCGGCGTTCATCCGGGCTGTTCTCCAACCTGGACGAGACCGACCCCCTCGCTGACCAGCGCCGGCGGTGCCCGTCGTCGACGGGGACGCGCTTTCGAGACAGTACGAGAAACACAAGTGATGGTGGTCACTCATGTTCTCGATGTCCGTCCGCACGGTCCACCCCCGAAGCCTCCCGAAGGCGGCCTCGGAGACGAACGTAACGTCGACGATCGACCCTCGACCCCGCCCGAAGAAAGTGGGTACCCCCCCGCTGTTGACCGCGACGAGTCCGAGCGAGTCGGCCAGCGTGGAGAGATTGTAACCCCGAAGATCGGTGATGCTGTCCCACCAGACGGCGGACCGGGCGTTGAAGTCGCCCGCGACGATCAGGTCGACTCCCGTACCCCGGTACGAGGCAACTCCGACCTCGAGGTTCCCCAGGAACCGTTCGAACTCGGCAGGAGTGAGAGCGGGTGACGCGTAGCAGCTATAGACGCGCAGAGCGCCGCCTATAGTCGCTGCCACGTACCCGTCGCCAATCTCCACGTCCGCGAGCGAGAGTCCAGCGCGAAGGACCCCGATGGCCGCCCGTCCAGACGAGTCGCACCGCCAGCCTGGACGGCCGACGTTGTACGGCTCGCTGACGAGCGCCACCGAGATATCCTCCCGTCCGATGAACTCCCAGAACAGGTCCTGGGCTTCCCTGCAGTGGTTAAGGTTAGACTGTACTAACCTCAGCTCCATCGCGGGTCTTAGAAGTCGTGGGCGACGACTCCGGTCGCCCATCCTCGGCCTCGTCCTTCGCCGCTTCGACGACGTCCATCGCCTCCGTCCCAGCAGCCGCCACCATCGGAGGGGTCAGCGCCGCCGTCTCCGCTGTCGGACCCGTGACTTTAGCCCCCGCCGCCGCCTTGCAGGCCGCCGCGATGTGGCCCTGTTCCCGGCATCGGAAGCAGGTCGGCTGACGCTTCTCAAGGAGCCTGACACGGCACCTGGTCCACCCGACGACGACACAACGGGCCTCAGCGAGCTTGAGAGCCGCCGGGTACGTTGTGTCGAGCCGGGCGACCATGTCGCCTCGTCCTCCCGGGTTCCTACGCAGGAAGACGGCCGGAGAGCCGTCTTTAGCGTAGTCCGATCGGACGAGGCCAGCGCGCGTCAGGCCGCCTTCCACGTCAGCCTCCTCGCACCAGTCCGGCACGTCGAGTATCAGGACCAGGGTGCGGCGCTCGGGTCGGTTGACCCGAGCGTCAGCCCCCACGACGGCCTTGACGTTCTCCGCCAATTTGTCCGCCCCCGCTGCGTCGTCCACCTCCAGGAGGATGCCGCCGGTTTTCGTCCGCCTCGTAGTACGGATCTTGACGCCGATGGCGTCAAGATCCAGCTTTCGGGCGACCCTCTTCATAACGGAGGTCAGAGTGACCCCCTCCCCTGTCGGCCGGTCAATGACTACAGCCGAGGTTCGGGGGATCCGCCTCCGAACGAGGGCCGCCTTCACTTCCGTTGGCGAAGGCTTAGCCTTCGCCACCGGCGTCGGAACGCTGGGGCGATCCACCGGCCGCTTTCGTCCCCGCTTAACGACCTCAACCCATGAGGTCTGGTTTGGGACTGGGCCGGGTGCAGTCGAAGGCGGACATGGGACTTCCTTCTTCCTCCCTGTTTTCTGTGGTGGCTGCGTTTGCGGAGGCGGCGGCGGCGGCGGCTTCCGCTGCTGCTGCTTCTGTTGTTGCTGTTCCTGTTGCTGGCGCTGTTGCTGCTGTTGTTGCTGCTGTGGCTGCTGCTGACGTTGTTGCCGCTGCTGTTTCTGTTGCTGCTGATGCTGCTGATGATGGGTTTGTTGCCCCCGAAGCTTACGATTTTCGGTCGTAAGCTCCGCGATGGCTTTCCCTTGCTCCAGCAGGTCCATTTGGACCTTGCTGAGGGCTGCTAGTACAAGGCTTAGTGCGCCTTGTACCGCGTCACCCTCGGCGGCTGGAGCGGGGGGGGAGGCCATCTTTTCGGGGGTAACCTCCGTCCTAGGTCGTTTAGCGGGGAGCCTTTCCGGGGCGACCGTAAGCTCGTCCCTTTGTGGCTCCACCGCCTCGACCCTGGCAACCCTTATGCGGGCCTTGCAGTCCCGAAGGACTGCTAACTCCCGCTCGACGCCGCGGATGGCCTCTTGGATGCCCTTGTGGACACCCATTCCGGCTCTCTTCGCGACGATAGCGGAAGCGGCCCGGATGTGTTCCGTAATGCGAGAGAGGGAGTTCTCCTCCCTCGTCTCTAAGGAGCCCATCGAAGCCACCGGTTGGGAAAAGCTTTGGAATAGCTTCTCCCTAAGGTGGCTTCTCGGGTTGCCAGTTTCAACCGCTGCTGCGCCTGACGTTCCTGCGTCTGAGTCCTTGTCGTTTTTTAAAATCCGAGTATCCGTGTCCAGTGTTCCTTCAGTTTTTCCGTTATCTCCAGGTGTGTTTATGTTGTTTTTTTCCATTCTGATCCCACGAGGATCTAGGGAAAGGGTCGTCCGCCACGTCAGAGCCCCGAATGACGCGGTAAGGCTGGATACTGTGTGGTGCGCCAGAGCCACACAGGGTCCTCGTGGACACGTAACTATCCCCGTGCCAAGTGACCCCCTTGACGAGTTGGGGGTTAGGAGAGCCGGTTTTTCGTCAGCGAAAGGCATGCTCAGGCCTCCTGGCCCCAGTCAACCAAGCCCAGAGCCAGGTCGGTGCGAGCCAGGGGTGTATACACCCCTGGTGGAACTCTTAGTCGGGTCGTTCTCAGTTTAGTCCTGTCCAACATGGGAGGCCCTGCTGGTAGAATACACTACCGTTGGCATAGCACTAAACCTCATTGAACGACCGTTCAAGCCCCCTCACCACGACAAGGTGAGTTCCAAGAGGGGGGGCATCATAGGTCCTATAAATATAGACCTTACGGATATAAATACTTATTTAATAATGACATAATTTTCATGTAAGTTGAGTTTTCATAAAAAAAAATCAATTTGGATATATCAAGTTGTGTTTGTTTACTTATTTTGTTGTAGTATTGAATATCATATTACTTTATATTTTATTCCGTTATTATTACAAACTTCGGTTCATTGAAAGAGGTACTTATAAAAGCGACAATGAAATTGTCTAATGTGATGGAAAACCATTAAGTATGTACTATCTATTTTAATTGGCAGTATTTAGTTTTTCTGGTAATTTTTTCATGTTGTACTATAAATTGGACTAAAGACAATTCAATGGACAATACGAAAATGGACTTCTCACGACCGGCGAAACAAGAACTGGAAAATCAAATGTTGGATTTCGCAAATAATATGACGACGTTGGAAGCGGAGAACGTGAAATGAACTATATTACTCGTATTTTCCTACCGTCATAATATCGTTTTTACCCCTCGTCAGCGCAGTCGTGTTTGCACTTTTTTAAACCCGCGTCACCTCGTCGCGAATAACGTCTTGATCAATTAATAACAATTGAAGAATGCCGTAATGGTAATCTGGACTCATCAGAACTCGAAAATATCATTCGTATACGTTTATCATTTTACCCGTTTGATCGCCACAACGCTTAAGATATCGATACATAAGAGCATAGGCGTGCGCATGGGCTGGGCCGGGTGGGCCGAGTGGCCTATAGCCTTTCCTGCGAGTCAAGTTGTATTTTATTTATAATCACGTCTGCTCACAGCTTAAATTATCTTATATAATGATTTTATGTTTACATAACGATTTTCCTTAAATAGATCAAGGAAAGTCATTGCTGTTTTAGGAGAAAGATAAAACATAAGTTGAATTTTTCTTGATCTATGATGTTGAACATGTACACTTTTCACGTGTAAAACGGACGGTTTTCAAATTTAGTCGGAATCTAGTTATGGTTTGTTGTGATTTACATAACCAAAGTTTAATATAACTATTATAAATGATAAATGTTTTCTTTTAACATTAAAAATGAACTTAAAAGTTGTTATATATATATATATATATATATATATATATATATATATATATATATATATTTATCTAACAGAAAATATAATATATAATATATATATTTACACAAAATAATAAAATACATTTAACCCTTCTCCCGTCCCATTCAAAATTCCGGAGCACGCCACTGATCATATATGAAAATTTTAATATATAGCGAGAGAGTTATATTTCTTATAACTTTCTTCATTAAAAATGTCAATTATCAGCTATCAGTCGTATATTTATGAGGGTTATTATATTCTCGGACTATGCGTTTTACCCAAAACTTTCTCTGGTTACGCCCAAAATTTTGACCAGAATATATGTTTTTTTTCACATAAACGGTACACGTTTTAAAATTAATTTTAAATAATTAAAAATTAATTGTGATTTAATATTAAAAATATAAACATATCAAAACCGTTAATAGTTTTTTAATAATATTTTTGCTCATAGAAATAGTATTATTATTGCATTCTATCATATACTTATTTCGCAGTAAGTAATATAAAACGTGTGTGTATTTTGAATCTCTCTGATGTAAAATGTCATAAACGTTTTCAACAACTCAATCAGTGAACATGAAAATTAAACTATTAATCAAATTCAAGAATCGTACAGAATATTTAAATTTAACCTTGTTATGAATAATCAGACATTAGATATACAGATGAACATTATTCTTAAGTTCAGAAGAAAAAATACATAAGTCTGAGTTTGTGTACACAGAAATTGAAACATTTGAAAAAGATATGATCATTCTTCAAGCAAAGGCAAATGCTATTAATATTATAATGAATGAAATACTAATAATTTTTCAGCTCTTGAAAGAAATTTTATAAATATACGAAGTGTTTTAATTGATATTAAAACATCTGTAAAAAATGACCATAGTTAAATACTAATAATGAAAAAATATATGAGTCAGTAGTATAGTTACTACATAAAGAAAAATACGTGCATAACAATGTGATCAGCTATATAGATATGCAATGTATTCTAGAAATAAACTCAAGGTACCTTATAAAGTTAATGTCAATTATAGATACCAGTTACATAGTCAACACAATACTTCATTTTTAAACACTGTAACTACATACAAGATATAAAGAGTAAAAGGACAATAAATAGCTTGAATAGCATTTTGATGCTCTCTCAATTGAATACAGCGATGTTGAGTATGAAGAAACCAACAGAATATTAAATTCTTTGAACTTTGAACACCTCTATATGTAAAAAGGTGAATAAAAGCAAAAATTTATCAACAACTTCATATAATATATTCGAATAATATAATCTACATGTAACTGTTATCAACATTGAAGAATTTGGATGTCCATCAATGATCAATTTAACTTTGTGTAGAAGACAAATTATCATGTTGTATTTTTCACATGATTGAACCCAACACATTGTACATTAAGGAAAAATAGTTTTTAAATAATATTCTTAATTATTTATATATATATATATATATTTATATATTTATATATGTACATATATTTAACCATTTTGCCTTTAATGCGACAATTTTTTAAAATGTACAATATCATGGGTTATATATATGTTTTTTCTGGATAATACATAATTTTGTCTTTAATAATCACTCAAATCGTTTTATTATTTCAACAAACTTCTGGTTTAATTATACAATAATTATAAATAATTATTAATAATATTATAAAATGAAAATAATAATAATAATGATTACAATAGTGAATAAATACATATTATTATTTTTATGATAAAATTAATAGTAAAAGTATTTACATAAAATTACAATTATATAAACAATTAAAATTAAAATAAATTATATATCATTGATTTATATCAGTTTAATGAAACACTTATTTATATAGATTAGTTAAATATTTTATATAATTTTAATTTATGTAAATTTACTCAATTTTATAGTGTACATGAGCTAATTAATGCATTTAATCTTTTAATATATAGTTATATTATTGATATTGCATACACACATTATAATAATTACATAGTATTTTTTTTTAAACTTACAATCTTGGCATGATATCTATGTTTCATGTTTATTTATGCTGGAATCTATAGTTTTATAATTATTGGTATTCGCATATCGTTTGCTCACTTGCCCACCTGTATACCTGTAAATTGCATTTTAATAATATATTACATTCACCAATAACAAATACGATAAAAACTTTGGAGAACTCATAATCTTACAATAGACTGAGGGTTAAGGACATCGGTTTAGGTGTTTGCTGGCTCTGGTGTATAATTTGTTTCTGAATACATCGCTCAGTTTTTCTACACATGTTTTGATGCCTATTCTTTTGGTAATCAAATGTCTTTCAATTCAAGACTTTTCTGAAGAAAAAAAAAAGGTAAATCATTAGTTTATGACCAAACATGTACAAACTCATACATAAATAAAAATAACAACATGCATATACATTTATGTACTCAAATAGATCAATACTCATATAAACATATGACATCAAACAACCAATAATCGAATAGGAAATAAACCAGAGCAATGAAGTGTCAGTGGCAGTTAAATGATTTAGTCATAGGGGAGAGAGATGAGGCTGATTTTTCAACATAAACTTTGATCATTAAAAACGTAAGTCATAATTTAAGGATATAAGATCATTTTATTAAATAATTTTATAATTATTGAATTATTAAATCTATTTTTTTTGCCAATTCATCCAATACTTCATTTGTGGCAGGGGCGAACACAGGAGGTTTACCTTCTCCCGATATTTAGAATGTTATATAAAATATGTACAGAATTTTGAATTACTTTACATGAAAGTAATACGACCAATGAACATTTATTATTATTTATGTGTTAACTATTAACGTTGGAATTTTTGGAAATATTTTTTATTTGTTATTGAATATTATTCATTTTATGTACAATATGTTTATTCCATTACGGATATCGTATTTAATCGTTTAATCATTGCGATTTATGACATAATTATTACATGCGAATTATTGAACTGTGTATTATTTTAATCATTATATCTTCAATTATTATGGATTATACACATTTGAAAAGTTTTGTTAAAATTAGTTCTGGTTCGATTTTAAAGTTTTGTAAACTGAAAAATACAATCATTGTTTCAAAGACTTCAAATTCTGATTCCGATGAATCATCCGTGGGTAGTTTACCAATAAAAAAGCAAAAACTTGATGAGTCACAATCAACTGCAAATTATAATGGAGTTTTATCTATTAATTTTATAATATTAAAATTCTACCATAACGAATGTTTCGATCGTTACAGTCATATCTTGTTTCCGATAGCAAATAGTATCTAGTTGGTATTTTAGAGAGGTCATTTTTCGATTTTCTCAAAAGCACCTAGAAAATCTGCATACAAATAATTTAAAAAGTTGTACATTTTTTCCGCATGTCTAATAATGCAAGTCAGGTTTTAAAAATCCACATATCATGCGTGAGTGCAAAATAAACACGGCTTTATAATTTTATGAAACATGTTGGGTAGAGCACTTGGATTCTCTTAGCTTATTTTATGATGTATACGAATATATTTGTTCATCATCGAAGGATTTAGGAGAAAAATATTAACTTGTGATGGAGTGAAACCTTACACCTTGCTAGATAATATATAAATATAAAAGCTAAGTGAGTACGAAAATTGTGAAATAGCTGCAGTTGTAAGTTGGCAGTTAATTGTTTCTATCATCACAAAAATAAAATGTTACCAAAATGTGTGAATTGTCTTATCAGATTATTATAAACAGTGGCACCGAATACGGGGATCAGATATGGTCATGACCAGACCATAATTTAGGGGTGGTGGTGGTGGTGTATATAATTTCATATAATTTTTTTTTAAAAAAAGTTCAATACATTTTTTTTGCTCATTTCCTTTTTTTTTTTTAAAAGTGGTTCTCATTGATGGCAAATTGTACACAAATGACCTTTTTTTTTCTTTCTAATTTTTTTTCTTGACCCTGAATTGAATTGGGTGACGGGTGACGTAGGTATTGTAATTTTACCAGACCATTAAAAAAACGAACTCAGCGCCACTGATTGAAGCAAAAATTATCTACATAAATATATATATTTTTTGTTATTAATAAATAGATAATAAATGGCATATTGTTAAAACTAATACATAATAACAAAAAGGTCATGGGGGATATATCCCCCTCATCCCCTCCCCGTTTGACCGTCACTATGAAGTAAGGTATACCATTGTTAGTTTTTAAAAAACTTTCAATGGTCAGCAAACAATGAGTGAACCAAGTGGATAAAAACATCGAATAGTCAATGTTAAACTGTGCTTAATCAATCTAAAAACAAATAATATTGAAAAGTATAAGTTACCTAATTATGCGCATTATTATATTGGTGACATAGCAAACATATCATTTAGATGGAACTGATAATTTATTGTGTTAGGAGGATCCTTGTCTTTGATTGCCAATTTGACGTTCAACATTTTTTTTACCATTGGAATTGTCAATAAGAACATACGACAATGTCACTGCCACAATCATTTATCCAATAGTTCCTTATTGAAAAACCTTGAGTCAAAATATGGCTGGCACAAGTTTCAGTCACTATATAAACAAATAAGTGAAAAAAAGTGTACTGTAAACAATCAAAATTGAAGAACGAACAGCATTACAATAATAATTTATTTATCCAATGACATGATATTCATGATTTTCATTTTTTTACAATTATTTTTGTACAAATAACAACGGAAACAGTACAATATTGCACGATACTTGTAGAATGATTGTTTATCATTTAACATAGACCATAACAATTTTTTCTTTTACCCGTGATTTTCAAATTAATCTTGCACGAGCTACATGTTTTTCGCCTCGATCACGATAGTTTGTTTGTTTGATCTCTGTCGTGTACAAGACGGCGTCATACGTTGACGCGAATTTTGATAACAACCTTCAGACAAAAGAAGCGCAGACCCCATGACTTCGCCGTGGCGAAACTGTAAACCGTATAGTTTGTCTAAGCGCGCCGTGTCTCACAACCGCACGATTTTAATCGCCACGGTTCGAACAATCGGCATTTTCGATTCCGATCAGCAGGTGATTCATATACTATGTATAGTTCAATAGTTCTTACGAAAACGCGCGTGCTGTAAAATGTGTACTAAAAATGAAATCGGCAAAAAGCACGGAAACCGAATTTGCCTACAAGTATTTATTTATTTATTCGTTACCGGTGCGAAAATATAAGAAAAAAATGATTAACGCATACAAGTCCGCGTTAAGTGAGACATTTTATGTATCCGACAAAATAAAACGCAACGTAACACGTGTGTACGACTAGGAGCGTAGGTATAGATTATTCATGGGGGATTTTGACTTTCAATTATTAGTAATAGGCTGGCATAAAATAATTTTTTTATTTTACTTATATAGATTTACTTATTAATATTTTTGAAATGGGAGTTAAAACCCCCATTTATAAAAAATATCTTGTCGATTGTCGTCGACGTGTTCTTGCCGCGAACATGTACTTTTATGAAAACTGACGACTGTTCGAATAGGATTTTTTATCGTTATTGCCGTCGATGTCTTCTAGTTTATCGACGGAGTTTGCGATTCAGCGTATTCGAATCCTTGCCTGGTAGTTATACAGCTGGCGGCGATGAACGCATGGGAATATGTCGAAATACAAAATTGTAGCGTACTTATATATAACGTCAGTCAATAATATATGGTTTTTTTTATAATGGCGGTTAAAATTGTTGTATAAACGTAGACACATTGCGTATGATTTTTATTTAATAATTCTATGGTTTTTGGGATATTATATAATAATTCTATGATCTGTGTGATACAAAAAGTATTGTCATATGTCTGACAAGAATCTATGTAGATTTTCTAGAAATGAAACAGTTGGCAATATTAGCATTTCGCATCGGTATATTCGTTAAAAATTCACAAATTTGTACTTCTTGTAGTAGATCTATTAAAATTATCGTTTCCACGCACGATGGATTTCGCCGGGTAGAATACGATTGGATGTGAACAGTTTACGTAGCAGCTCCGTTTACGTTTGTTAACAAGTCAGGTATGTAGATTTTTTACGGTCCGTATTAATTTATTACACTCGGTATTTTAGTAATTGTCCGACGACGAGTCTACGAGCGTATTCAGTTTGCCCAGCGTACCGTCCCAAATTTTATGAACTTGTTATGCATACAGAATTCTAAACTAATAATCCTAGTATTTCCTATGGACGTCGACGGTTACTCATGTTTCGGCGGATTTGGCGATTCTGCGTTGTCATACCACCGTTGGGTTGTTGTACACTTGGTGCGTTGGACGCGAGAAAATTTGTCGAAGTAGAAAATTTTACGCGTTAAAATAAAAATCTTGTCGATTGTCGTCGACGTGTTCTTGCCGCGAACATTATACTCTTATGAAAACTGACGAGTGTTTGAATCTGACTTTTGTCGTCAATGCACGTCGACGTCTACTAGTGTTTCGACGGAGTTTGCGATTCAGCGTATTTGAATCCCCGCCTGGTAGTTGTACAGCTGGCGGCGATGAACCCATGTAAATATGTCAAAATACAAAATTGTAGTGTACTTATATTTAATGTCAATCAATAACATATGGTTTTTTTTTTAATCGCGATTAAAATTGTTGTATATACGTAGACGAAATTGCATATGATTTTTTTATAATAATCCTATGATCTGTGGCATACAAAAAGTATTGTCATATGTCTTACGAGCATCTATGTAGAATGTTACGAGTTGAAACATTTAACAATATCAGTATTTTGCATCGAAAAATTTATTACATTTTTCTAAACATAGTAACTTTTGTAGTAGATGTACGAATGGAATCGTTTCTCCACTCAATGAATTTCGTGAGAATGACAGCGATCGGATATGAGCAGATTGGCGACCCATTTTCGTTAATTCATCAGTCAGGTATGTGTTATCCTTTACGGTCTATGATCATTTTGTAGTAAAACAAAAAATATATAAAAAGGGGATTAAAAGATTAAATGGTGAAAGGAAAAATAAAGGGGAGTATGAAATGATTTGAACTAACACGAGTCAAGGGGTGTGAATTCAAGAACAGTCTTGCCTATACAATAAGAAATAATAACAATAATATCATGCAAGTATAAAATAAGTTTATTACCATTTTTGTCGTCTCGAAGATTGGCCTGCCAGAGATTTCAACTCTTGCGGACAATTTATTTTTTTTTATTGATTAAGTTAATAACTTTATAATTCAAACAGAATAAGAAATGAAAGGTAGGGACGCCGCCTTTGACTTGATGCAAAGTCAGCGCCAAGAAATAAAGAACAACTCAAAAGGTGACTTCCACGTTGTAAGAAATTAGAGTTACCTAATTTCGGAAAACCGAACTGTTGAGTCGTTCTTGATATGTATGCGTACACTCTTAGGTAGACAGAGACGGTCTGTCTGTCAAGTGGACTGTAACGATCTGAGTGCCCTCTGAAAGCTGAAGGGTGTATTTATCGATATATTTTGAAGGACATATACTAAGATTTCGGTCCCACTAGGTTATCGCTTATTTATTTTTCCATTTTTTGCGAATTTTGCGCAGTCTAAAATTTGTTCGTAGTGTCACAAATCTGCGACCTTTGTGTTCACCTGATTAAATATGTGTGATTCGTCTAGTTCTTTCTTCTTTTCTCTTCTTCTTTTTTTTATATATTTACTATTTCTGTTATTGAGTATAATATTCTTTTGTTTGTTAATTTAATTGTATTATATTAAAAATCATATTGAAGTCTGGTAGCGAATTCTTCTTATGGGACTGAAATGTTTTAAGTGTATTATACTAATATATAAAATACGCTTTAAATTATATGTGATTATAAAATTACTATTATTGTTATTCCTATAGGGGATTTATGATCGGTGTTCCGAGAAAATTGAGTTCTAATATATTTATTAAAATGTAAACAAAAAAAAGTGTTCATAATAAAAACCAATACAGAAATAGTTGTTAAATATTACAAATTCATTTCCAAATAATTTTTGTTATGATATGAGCGTATGTTATTACATGTATTTGTTAAAGTATAATCTATTAAAGTTTATTTTTTATTACATGGTTTCAGTTATGATATGAGTGCATATTATTACAATTTACAAGACTAGACGCGTGCAAATTTGACGAATAACGATATCGTAGCATGCAAAAAAAAAAAAATGGTGTCTTGCCGTCGACGTGTGTTTTCTTGCGTTTGTTAGTTTTTAATAAAAATGAACGATCGTACGAATCGGCTTTGACTGTCTTTACTACACGTCGACGGGTACTAGTGTTTCGCCAAAAATGACGAATCGGCATTGTCGCATCCCTGCTTGGTTGTTGCACAGGCCAAAACGGTGGACGCTTGCAAATTTGCCGAATAACGATATCGTAGCATGCAAAAAAAAAATATGGTGTCTTGCCGTCGACGTGTGTTTTCTTGCGTTTGTTAGTTTTTAATAAAAATTAACGATCGTACGAATCGGACTTGACTGTGTTTTCTACACGTCGACGGGTACTAGTACTTCAACAGAAATGGCGAATTGGCATTGTCGCATCCTTGCCTGGTTGTTATAAAGCCTGAGGCGTTTGACGCGTGCAAATTTGCCAAATAACGATATCGTAGCATGCAAAAAAAAAATATGGTGTCTTGCTCGTGGATGTTGATAAGTCCAAATATTTTGAAATGCGTTATTTATGTGCTCTTATATATGTATTGATATGCACTCATATCATAACTGAGACCATGTAAAAGAAAATATACTTTTATAGATTATACAACAAATGCATGTAATATACGTTCATATCATAACAAAAATTATTTGGAAATGAATTTGTAATATTTAACAGCTACTTCTGTATTAGTTTTTATTATAAACACTTAGTTTAGTTTATATTTTAATAAATATATTAGAGCTCAATTTTCTCGGAACGCCGATCATAAATCCCCTATAGGAATAACAATAATAGTAATTTTATAAACACATATAATTTAATGCGTATTTTACATATTTGTATAATACACATAAAACATTTCAGTCCCATAAGATGAATTCGCTATCATACTTCAATATGATTTTTAATATAAAACAATTAATTTAAGAAACAAAAGAATATTAAACTCGATAACAGAAATAGTAAATATATATAAAAAAAAAGAAGAAGAGAAAAGAAGAAAGAACGGAATGAATCACACATATTTAATCAGGTGAACACAAAGGTCGCAGATTTGTGACACTACGAATAAATTTTAGACTGCGCAAAATTCGCAGAAAATAGAAAAATAAATAAGCGATAACCTTGTGGGACCGAAATCTTAGTATATGTCCTTCAAAATATATCGATAAATACACCCTCCAGCTTTCAGAGGGCACTCAGATCGTCACAGTCCACTTGACAGACAGACCGTCTCTGTCTACCTAAGAGTATACGCATACTTATCAAGAACGACTCAACAGATCGGTTTTCCGAAATTAGGCGCCTCTAATTTCTTACAACGTGGAAATCATCGTTTTTTGAGTTGTTTTTATTCCTTAGCGCACACATTGCATCAAGTCAAAGACGGCTTCCCAAACTTTCATTTTCATATTCTGTTTGATTTACAAGTTATTACCTTAATTAATAAAAAAATTGTCCGCAAGAGTTGAAATCCGTAACAGACTAATCATTGAGACGACAAAAAAGGTAATAAACTTATTTTATACTTGCATGATATTATTGTTATTATTTCTTATTGAACAGGCAAGACAGTTCTCGAATTCACACCCCTTGACTCGTGTTAGTTAAAATCATTTCATACTCCCCATTATTTTTCCTTTCACCATTTAATCTTTTAATTTCTTTTTTATATTTTTTTGTATTACTACATATATAATGACAAGAAACAATATATAGGTTTTTTTTAACATTGTGTTAAATATTTAGTATTATGTAAATTGATATTTGTGACAAGCATGTATGTGATTTTATTGTTTCGAGTAAAAACAATTGAAAGCATCGGCATGTTTCAATGAGTAACTTTGCTAAGAACTTCTCAACGATTTACCTCGTAAAGAAGATCTACAAAACATATGGGTTCTACGCGCAATAGTTTTCGTCAAAAAGAATACGATAGGATGTGAGCAGTTTCGTTTCTTTACGATTGTTCACGAGTCAGGTATTATTTGGTTTCTTTTTACAGTCTGCGTTAATTTACTAAATTTGATATTAAGGTTTTTGCCTGACAACGCGTCTAAGAGCGAGTTCGGTTTACTATTTGTACCGTCCTAAGATCGATGTAATTTTGTTATATTTTATATAGTAGTTTGTGAACACTTACATTGACTTTGTATTTTATAATATGTACTAATAATTTTAATATTCTCTGAACACGTCGTCAGTTATTCTAGTTTCGTCGGAATTCGTGAAGCAGAGTTGTCGCGCCAATATCCGGTATGCTGTACAGTTCGCCGTGGTGGTCGCTGCAAAATTTGGTTTGAAGACAGTATCGACGCGCACTTTTTTATTGTATTTTTTTTATTTTTATTTTTGGCATATGATGTTATTGTATTTATGTAATCGAAGGTGCATATGACATTTTCATATATTTTTATAATAATTGTATGATCCGTGGGATACAGATGGTATTGTCCTATATCTGACAAGCATCTATGTAATTTGATTGTCTTTAGTTAAACATTTTTCAATATCATCATTTTTGTACAGGTAAATTTGTTAACAACGTTTCAACGTTGTGAAACGATTGGTAGATCTACGATAATTATCTATTATTCTCGCGATGAACTTCACCGGGTAGACTACGCTCGGATGTGTAATGATATGCATACATATCATAATTGTAACCACAGCTCACACAAGTACTTAATTACTTGTGTTATAATATTGAATTCTTTATGTTAAACACCATATGTAACTATTTGACATTTTTCCTTTAAAATAAAGACATACTAACATTCGATCCGCTCGGGACACAGATGGTATTTACAAATAATAACAAAAAAAAGAAAACACATACTTAAGCTTAAAGAATAACCTTCACGGACGAGGGATGATGATCACTAGGGTCGGAAACATAAATTAAACGAAAAAGAGAAAAATATCGGTACTCGACAAACGCACATAGCTTTCTAAAATACTGCGATACAACAGAGTAACAAAGAAAGGGTCAATTCAAGCAATGAATCGTTGGATGGTAGAAATTTAAAATACTAACATAAACACTTTATGGAAACGAATTTCACACACATTAAAAGAACAAAAAAATCATGCGTAGTTTAGGTAGAGTAAAACATATGTACTTGAGAACTGACCCGAGACGAAAGGCCGCAATGTGTCCAACACGCATATTGTAGCGATCAAATATAAATTTCGATTGGTAGTTGACCGGACCGTCACGCAGTCGGCATATTAAAGAAATCATAAAACACCAAAATTCACACCCTAGAACCCTCGATGATCACGTCCTCTCGCCAGTGTGTGCGCACACTCCAACCATGAGCCAGCTCTCCTGACCAAATCTGTGTTCCGGGGAACGAAGTTGGTTTTCCGAGACGACTTGATCGAGTTTTGGCTTGTTTGATATCGTCGGTGAATTCGCTCTGGAAACGAAGTCACCGATCCAACCTTTTCTTTATATTTTATCCTCCTGATTTTCTTATTTTGTATTTCCCTTTTTTATTATTATAACTCCTTTGTGTCATCGTCCGTCTCTGCAGAAATTAGTCAGACGTCGAGCGCCAGCACAAGGTAAGGAATTTTTATATTTGACAGTTGTTCCGCAGCGTTTTGCCTCACAGTTTTCGTCTTATATTTTCTCACGGTTTCTTTGAAGATAACATATTTTTTATTCTGGCCGAACCTAAACGATTCTCGGATTCACACCCCGCGATTTCCCCTAAGCGACACCCTTAATTCCAACACACCTTTATTAATTCCATTTATATTTTCTTTTCATTTCTCCTTTTTTTGTATTATTACAGATGTGAGCAATTATACAACACGTAACGTTTATTCACTAGTCAGGTAAGTGGTTTAATTTACGGTTGATATTGTTTTACAACACACGGTATCTTGGTAATCGTCAGGCGACGTGCCTACGAGAGTACGCCTTTCGCTATATACGTCAACGATTACTTGTTTTTCGGCGGAATTCTCGATTCAAATTTGTCCCACCACCACCGTATCGTTGTACAGTTTGCGGTGGTGGACGCGAGAAGAATCGTTGAAAAACGATATCTTAACGCACTTAAATGAATAAATATTGGCGCTTGTCCTCTACGTGTGTTCGCCGCGGGCAAATTTTTTTTGCTGCGTTAAATAAATGTCACAATGGCGTATCCAGGATATTTAAAGGGGAGAAAAAATTTAAAATCAATAAAATGTTATCATAACATACACACCCACACACACACACTTACTGAAATCACGTCGAGGGCCTTCTTCGTAGTTAGGGCATAAAATAGAGGGTTACAAGTGACGGACCTTTTATTAGCTCGACGGAGCTACTCAAGGGCCATACGTTCCCTGCGTAGGATAACGCCAGAATAACCGACATAGCGCCGATGAAGACCGAGGGCTCCGAATCCTCGTACCGCATTCACACGTCGATGCGCACCCGCGGGCGCGTTTTGCCAGCAGACTATACGACCTTGGCGATAACCAGCCCGTACGAATCCAACCCAGAACGAACCAGGTTCGATCAGTGTCACTGCGGCCACGGAGTGGTCTCCGTGACGGAGCTTTTGCGACACCTGTAATTCTATTTGTGCTCGCGTCAATAGTAGGACATGCACCGAGCAGACCTTCGCCTCAGCCGTTCCACCGTCTCAGACGTAATATGTGACACCAGACATCAGGCGCTCCGACTACTCTCAGCCCGTGACGTCTCCTTTCCGAGGACAGAGGCCAGGAGTCTTAATTCTACAACTCTGGGGCCCATTGCCGAGCAAGAGTTCCGTAGTACTCTCACCCACCCGAGCCAGTACGGTCAATCTGACCCGGCACCCCCCGCGGGATTCGACCGGCTAAGCGTGACGCCTCGCCGGACCGGTTGTGCCCAGCCGGTTAATACCATGCTCAGGGATTTTTTCCCCAAAACCTGGACATGCTCCCCCCACCAGCCATGGAGTGTCCTCGTCCCGTTTGATGACCCGTCCGACGGCTGGGATCGTGCACTGAGCTATCGAAAAGAGAGACCCATGGTCGGCCGCCACTTATTTCAATGTATTCAGTGGCTATCTCCACGACAAGGACTTTCAGTTATTGGCCAGCTATTGACGCCATCTCATGACTTGGGTCCGTGCCTTGACCCTGACCCGCGAAGGCGAGGAGGGAGCACTGTAGAGCCCAGTGAATCAAACCTGCCCCTAAGCAGTGGTTTCGCGAGATGGCATAAAATAGCACTAGCAGTGATTTTTCAAAGTTGATTTCAAAGTAGCAATCACAGTCTGCTACTTCAGTATGAAAATAACAGTGACTGCTACTTTTTTGCTTATAGCATTTGGCCACATTGGAAATATTAACAGTTACCTATTTGCTGATAGTAGTTGGTCATATTACATTAGAAAAATAACTGCTACTGATATTGCTACTTAGATTCAAAATAAGTAGCAGTGATTTTTCACTTTTGATTTCAAAGTAGCAATCACAGTTTGCTACTCCAGTATGAAAATAACAGTGACTGCTACTTTTTTGTTTATAGCGGTTGGTCATATCATATTAGAAAAAATAACTGCTACTATTTTCTGTTATTTCAACATGTGGTTTGAAATGATGAGTGTGATTATATTTTTAATTACTACTTTAGTATTTTATTTTTGTTATAATAAAATACTGTTATATGATGAATTTTGTGATATATAAAGTTTAAAATGGTAAAACATTTTTTTTCATTCTAATGATTTTATCTATTACCTACTACATTTTTGTACTTTTCTCAATAGATCAATAAACACTAAAATAATGACTTATTAAACAGTTAATTTCATTTATTTAACATAGTAATAAAAATAAAACAATTAAGACAATTAATAGTAAGAACATTAGATAAATAAATTAGGCATTTTGATTTAAAAATAACAACATTTCAACTTTTTTTGAATTTAAACAATGACTACTGCTACTGAAAAAAAATCAGAGTTTACCATCACTACTTCCGCGGGTAACGAGAACATAGTCAGGACGACGGGCGAATACGACACGGCAGACAGACCGATCGAACGCGAAACCGAAACGATTTGGACTATATTTTAATAGTACTGCTAATACGATTGACGTTCGTACGGAGTCGGTAAGAGAAAGAGAGAGAGAGAGAGAGTGAGAATGTGGGAGGGAGAGAGAGAGAGTATGTGGGAGAGAGCGTGAGAGAGTGAGGGTGTGTGAGAGGGTGAGGGGGTGTGATGAGATAAGGGTGTAGGGGGGTGAGGTGTATGAGGTGGTGGTGGTATGGGTGATGGTGAGGGTTGGTAATGGTGTGGGGGGAGAGAGGAGTGAGCGAGTAAATGAGTAAGAGCGCGATAGAAGTACCAGAATGATAGGGAATGAACGAGACCGAGACGCTTGCCGCCGCTATCACCACCACATGTGAACAAATATATGTTGTGTATTTCGTTGTACAGTATTTTTCATTTTTTATCCTTACCTTACAACAGTACAGCCGTGCGACGAACTACCAGAGTTTACGAGGATCGGACGAAGTTGCCTCCGATATAAATTCTATCGTTCCACTCTGACGGCAACTGTTGCAATGTTAGACTTTGTTAAAGCTGCCTAACACAGTGAGAGTATAGAACAATACTAAATAAACAAATACGCGCGTAACTCTTAGAAACTAGTTGCTAACCACCAATATATTTTTTCGAACAATACATTCAAATTTATATTATTCGTTAATATACAATGAGTATATATAATGAATATATATATATATATATATATATATATATATATATAATTATTTAGTTTAAGGCCTTTAAGAACATCTTGCCATATTACAAATCTTCTTCTATTCTTCTTTATTCTCCGCTATCTCCTTTCAATCCCGGTCTCCATAATTTTCTCCTCTGACTTTTATGAAATATTTTTTGATACCATCCTCCCAACGGAAAACTAACCTACCCAGCGGCTTTTTGCTCTTTGATTTTTTTTTTTTTTGGAAAAATTTTTGTATCATAGAATTTTGTTTTCTACACGCGTGGTCTGCTCATTCTAATTTATTTCGTTTGATCTTGTTCACAATGATTGGTTTCAAAACGAGAAACATATTATTTAATAATAATAATCTAATACTCGGGCAAATAAAAATAACTTCTATAGAATACAAAATACAATAATCAAGACGGCTTGGACATATTTTAAAGAGGGAATAGACAAAAGCATTATTACATGAGATTATCATAGGAAATGTGTATAGAAGGAAAGAGTGGAAGAGAAAGACCGAAAAATTAGTAGCTGGATGTTAGGTTAGGTTAAGGTTAGGTTCACATGGACGCCAGTTTTTCGCGCGTATTTAGATATACGGGTATCCTATTCATCGTTCACATAACGCACGGTCACGCTCAGACACGCGCGCCAGCCGCGATTACGACGCAAAGCTTCTTGTGCCGCGCGCCTACGCGCGGTTTGAAATACTATACATTGCTATAGACCGTTCAGTTGACACGCGCGTTTCAAAGTGTTTGACCGTGTAGTTGATAGTTGCAGTTTTTTTGACACGCGTTTTTACGTTTTTTAAGTTTTACGTTTTAAATACATTAGTATAAACTTCAGAATATACTATTCGTATATACGAGTACTATAGAAATCGACAACGATTCTCTAATAAATGAAGTTGAAAAAAGGCCGGCCATATGGGACATGGCTTCGAGTGCTTATTGGAACAAAATTACAAAAAAAAATCTTGGGAAGAGTTAGTAGTGATTTATTTAGTCGTCTGACATTGATTCATTTTAATACATCATAATAAAAGAAGTATAATTATTTAATAATCGGTAATGTTTTCTTTTACTTTGTTAAAAAAAAAAATATTTATAAAAAATATCTATATACATAGATAACAATAGTTTAAACAGACTTACGTTAAAGTAACGATGAGTTTTTCTTGCGGTGAAATACAATAATGTATTGCATGTTCATTAGCTGTTAAGTCACCTTTCATTACTTCCAACAGTTCGTCAAATGATTTTAATGACATTCTGATGAAATTGAAAAACTTTTCACTATGGTCTCTGAACATCGGATATAAAGTTACATAATGACTTAACGAAAGTCTTGTTTTTAAAATTGGATGAACCCAATATTTTTTTTTCATTTTTTGTTTTCGCGTTATTCTTCTATATACGATCCACAAGCATACAGCATCCATCACGTCCATTCTCAATAGTAAGTAGTAAGTAAGAAGTAAGTAAATAGTAACACAAGTAATACACGTATCAAAAGTAGCCCACGTACTAAGAGCAGTACAGAAGGTACTGCACACAACAGCCTTGTAAGTAGGGATATACGGCGGTTCGACGCGCGAGAGCTCAGTCATGTGAATAGTTCTGTGACGAACGAACCTAGCCTAAGTGTTGAGGATGCGGTAAATCAAGCAAGTGAAAGTTGAGGACTATGGTGGCCGACCACAAATAGTTGAGGGTGATTGGCATAGGGAATGAAGAAAAAGATTATTTGTGTTATTTAACCCATAAATAAGATCAAAAAAAATATTTGATATTAAGTAATAATTTTATTTTTTGGCTGAATGACAAAATAAACACACAAACCTATTAGCTTAGGACAACGTTATTTAAATATGCGTACTACAGTAATACTGTTTTTAGATATTCGTGAACAATTTTAAAAAATAACATTGTCCATAAACACCTAATGTTCAAATTTTCAACTATTCAAATTTTCGAAACAATATATTTTTGCAACAATGTTTTTGACAATCAAAAAGGTGACAAATTTGGTCCTCCTTAGTCAACATATTTTGCAGTGCTGGTTCTACTGAGATCTAATTAACGTAGAAATCTATATTTTTTTTTTTAAATAACCACTTTTCTAAGTGTGAAAGTCGTGACGTATAAGCGCACAACAGCAACGCGTATTGCTGGTTAATACATTTTTATTTATTAGTATATGTATTGTAGCATGCCAAATTTTAATTGTGAGGTATCCCAGCGCGCCGGTATATAGATAAGAGTTAATTAACGAAACCGTACCGACGACGTTGGACTACCAACAACGTCGCAGTGGCCGGTGTGTAGTCCAATCTGTTCGTGTACGTACAGAGACGAAGAGCCGCAGTATATTTTCGTTTTCTCCAAACTAAAAACGTGATGGAGTAAGTTCATCTCACCGATCGCGTCTCCGGACCATCAGTAAACGAGGAGGGGATGTCAGCAACACCAGTGTCGAAGACAATAGCAGCCGCAGCAACAACATAACAATGGCATCACCAGGCATATTTGTGTGGATACCAGGATTTTTGTGTAAATAATCATATTACCTTTACATTTTTTTTTTCTTCTATCTTATTTTATTATGTACAGTCAAATGTTTGATTGAATTTTCTTTTTTTTAATACACTTGGGTATCATCTTTTTCAAAATTCACCTTTTTTTCTTTCTTCCCCTATTTTGGTTAATTTATTTAGTAAAAAAATAAAATAAAAAATCCATACTACACCGACCGTTTATCGATTTCGGTATATGGTTGGCGACCGTGAAAAACGTCACAGTACGAACACTGTCCGAAGGGAAGTGTCACGTTATAGTATATATGTAGTTGGATATTGTAGTGTAGAATACTATTTTTAATAGAGATGGGAGAAATGTAATATTTTTATCTTGACCACAACGAGGTATCAACTCCTTATATTTATTAACTCATTGGTATTTAATCAACGAGGGTATGTTGCTCAAATAAAAATATTTACGATAAAGCTGATAGTTAGAAGATTATCTAATCTTTCGTTTTTGTTTATTTTATTCCAATAAAAACCTAATATTCTATCGGTTGAATGACTTTGAAAGAAATTTGACATCATCCGCACGTATTTGTAATTTTTTAATTGGTTATCTTAGTCGGTGTAATAAAAGACAATTACATTATTATTAAAAAAATATTTTGTTTTTAGCATATGAAGTAAAGGATATTTTCACTAAAGCCTTCAAATGTTTAAGTATGTATATACAAGGTTATAAGCTATAAACGAATACATATTTATTTGTGTGTGTGAATTCTAAGACATTTTTTACTTTTGTAAGAATTCGCATTGGTTATTATTAGTACATTATCTCAAAAGTATATTATTTTATTTTCTAGCTAGTCATGATTTATCCAATAATTGTAAAGTTTATTTGATTTAATTATTGATAATGTTAAACAAATACATATTATTTTATTGATTGTCTTTTGATATTATAATAATATTTGCATAAATTTCGATTTTTCACTTGTAATCTTAAACCAAATCAAATTATAGAATAATAATAAGTCAACATGTTTTAACTACAAATGTTGCCAAATAAACAACGTAAAAATATAATTAGTAGTTATGTTAAAAAATTTATGTTATATTATTATAATTAAACAATGTATTAATTAACACAATAAATACGTTTTAGATTTTGTGATTGCATACTTCGAATATATGATAGAAATGATAGATATTCCACGTAATATGTGATAAATTTATTATAACTTACTGATTTATATTTCAAAATAATTTGTTGTACCATTGTAATTTATTACAATGTAATACCATTGCAATCAATGTCATCGATTTACTGTACATAATAATATCCGATTTAATATATTTTCAGGTGATACAGATGTAGTTGAACAATGGTGCTGCAAGATATAAATAAATTATATTTTGGTTTAACCATTTTAATTTACAATTAAAATTTAAAAAATATATTTTTGTTACAAATTAATGGTTTATATATGGGTATAATGAAGTATTATAATTCATTGAAGATTTTGTATTTTATTCTGTCTCCTAGTTTATTTTTTTTATTTGAATGTAAATTTTCGTATATTTAAAAACAATACATTACCCTGATTATGTATATTATTGTCTTCTTTTTGTTCAAATTTACCGCTAAATTTCTCTACCTGGTCTTGAGGCATTTGCTTTAATCCATTCACAAACATGGTTTAAAAAAATCGTGCATGTTACGAGTACGCGCGGATGAAAAATGAGTGCGCGATCCCAAAAATAACGTCGGGGTCGCAAAAGTATATTTTTACGAGTACTAAATATAAAGTTCTTATCAAAATTATTATTTTAATATTATGAGAATTAAGTACGGTGGTAGCACTAATTTGTTATCAAAAACATTATCTTACAATTTAGTTATAATGATTGTCATGTGGTGATAATAAATGTATTGACCAGCAGTATAATCATACATTTTTATTTCATTTATTTTGCAATACGTACACCGTCGTCTATATTATAAAAATTGTATCCGTACCTTCCGTGGTTGTCAGTAAATATTTCTATTTTTACACGGGATTTAATTTAATTTAACTCTTTGTGTATTGTTATGTGGTATATTGTTCCGAGTAGTCACTAGTTATTGCAATTTGTAAACCTTGATTTGATCAAGTGCCTTAAACGGCCAGTATTTAATTTGATTCATTTATATCTAGTTTTTTTCTATGATTTATGCTAAGATAATTTATTTACTACATATATAAATAACAGTAACCTGACTCACTAACTGATCTACCGACGCACCGCTCAAACCACAGGACGGATCGGACTGAAATTTGGCATGCAGATAGCTATTATGACGTAGGCTAAAAAAGGCGAAATTGAAAATAATTTTTTTGATTTTTCTCACTTTTGAAACAGCGGCAGAAAACCGCGTACGGCACATTGATGATAGCAGTCAATGATAATTTTGCAGTCCAACTTCGATTGAAGGTTCTCAATCGTTTCAAGAGCTCGACAATTGATTTTAACGGTATATTATGGTTTTATTTTCGATTTCAAGTATCGATTATATGTATAAACGCGGCCGAACAATTTTACAAAAATAAACGTGGTTTATATACTGTAGCAGTGATTTGTGGTAACCGTAGACGTGACTATACATGATGGGATGGGTTTTAAATTATTCAACCCTCTCAACGTGTCTAACGTGTGCTTACATAAATGTTGATCTTAGCCTTTTATAACAATTACTTTAACAGGAAAATAATTTTGTGAGAGAATATTTTACGAATAATTTGCTGAATATTTTTAAGGAATTTATAAATATCATTACCGCAACAACTGACGAAATATTCATCTTATTCATATAACAAGTATAACAATGATAATATTTTATTTTATTTTTTTTTAATGGCGATGCAATATATATAACATTCAATTCAATTTATTTGACAAAACCACGTAAACAAAAATATGAAAATAAATAAAATAAACAGATAAAATCTAAAATACAAAAAATGAAAAAAGAAATAACAGCAAAAAATACAACAGATAAAACACTACTGAGTTTTTGTTATTTAACAATAATAAATAAAAATATCTTTTTATTTAGTTTCTAAAACATTAATAGTTCGATACATAACATTCAGTTAAATTAGTTTAACAAATCAATGTGTAACAAAAGATGATAGAAAAAAATTCGAGAAAAAGTGATATTAACACATAATTATGAAAAATCGAAATACAAAAATAATAATACAAAATAGAAACAAATGTAGAAAGTAATCAGACCTCGTTTAACAGACGAACGAACTCGGATTCCAATTGTAATACTAAAACCGGTAAATTTTTATCGTTTGCGTAGTCTTCGCTCACCTTCTCGAACCTATCATACAATAACAAAACACGTATCAATATTTAATCATTTTCTACGAGTTCGTGTGAGACGCTGAAGTTACTATGCGCATACACTAAAATGCGCTACTAAGATGGTAACACTCACCCTGAGTATATTATAAGTTTCGACCACAACCTCGCCTTGACGAGTTCAGCCAATAGTTTGCCGGCGTCTGCTCTGATCCGCGGGCACGTCTCTTTTACGGCCGTCACGACCGTATGTGGACGATAAAATCCATTTGGTCGGTTATCATTAACGCGTTCAACGCTGGCGTCAGCAAATGTCTTACCCCCTGAGGGAAAACGATGCACGTTCATATTAAAATATCATTTGTTTGAAGGGATCAGAAACTAAAAAAAAACAACTAGACGAAAATTAAGTCTTTCTTGTGAATAGAATATAATTCCTGAAAAAAATTTGAACTTATTAGACTCTGTTGGGTTTTTTTTGGAATTCAATTTTTGATATTTTAACTAAAAATTTGTTAAATACTATTAACGAAAATTGATTTTCAAAATAATCTAGAAAAAGTCTGAAGAATTTGTGTCTAGCTTTTAAATGTAAAACGCGGAACAAAAAAGCACAATTATCGTCCGACGACTGAAACCGTGTACTTACGTTTAAATTTTTCCGGTATTTGGATGTGGAAAGTAAATCCTAACAATCTACCAACGCGCAATGCGCCATCAAATTCAAAGCGTATTCTGTTCTTACGCTAAGCGATTTATTTGGTCTTATCAAATTCGCATTGACACGACGCATATTCTCCTTCACCGCTCTCTCTGGCTCTATATACAAAATGGTATTCAGGATTACGAATGACATGTATTTAAAAAAATAACGTATAAAAGCGTTGTATTTTATACATATACAAAAATTATTTTGACATTTTATGTCTTTACTTTGGCACATTAAAATAAAAAACCGTCACGAAAAAGTGTCCACAAAAAGCGTTACCTTCTGTGTGAGTGAGTGTGAGTGTGTGTGTGTGTGTGTGTGTGTGTGTGTGTGTGTGTGTGTGTGTGTGTGTGTGTGTGTGTGTGTGTGTGTGTGTGTGTGTGTGTGTGTGTGTGTGTGTGTGTGTGTTTTTATTATCGATTAACTGTATAACAATTCGTGATTTCTGACGTAAAAAGTCGATTAGGGACGTATTTAAGAAATGTAGGTTTTGAAAGTGCTTACAATATAATTTACGAATAGAATGTTCGATAAAATATCTATTAAAACAGACGAAAAATCGTACCTTCGTGTATCCAAAATTTCGCGTGCTGAATTTTCACATCGTGTATTAAATTTCTCAGCTCGGAACACATGATTTCTTCTCTCTTGAAATCGTTTTCTATTATTAACAAACGTCCATGGTCATGCTCGCCAAACTATATGTCTGCGCGTACGAAAACGAAATGTCGAATACGATTAATATCAAATGTATACGTTCATTATCGTTTTATACACGTACATTTGACAGTCGCGGGCCTGCTGACTTCAAAATCGTGGCCAGACAGTGGACTTGCGCGTTAGTATCGTTTCGCGCCAGATCCGTCACGAATGACCACAAGTTCGATTCCGGTAACACCCGAGTATATATTAAATATTAAAACTTATACGAAATTGGCCAATAGGCGAGCGTTCTGTTCGGACGACGATTTCTGTTTAGAAAAGAAAAACGTGTAACATTAAATACGGTTTATATGATAATAGGGTTGGTGCACGTGTAATGTGCATTCGACTGAGACTTACGTAAGTTTTCTCATCTTCCGACAGCATGTCATTCAGCTGTCCGTACGAATAAAAGATATCATAACATTTGGGCGATAACACCTGTAACACTGTTACGTCCAGAGCTTGCAATGTTGTGGTAAACCAATGATCGTCAATCATCATCGCACACATCTCGGCGTATTCGCCACTCAAATTCGGTTTACTCAGTGCCTGCGAATATACACACGGAATTTCAGTAATAAATCCAAAAATGCGATATTAAATTATACGTCTTTATCGTGCTTCACGGCACTTATGTACACAAAAAACGCGATTAATCGAAAATTCACAAGGATAGATACAGGACGACAAAGAAGCGATAATAAAATTGTCGATAAACGATAATATAAATTATGAAGTCGGAATAAAATATATATATATCAACAGTAATAATAAAGACGAATGTACATTATACAATACATATAGAAATGTATATACTATTAATCAATAATTTACAACTATAAAAATAATAACTATATATGACTGTAGTCTATATTTAGACCTATGTAGCCAATTAAGGGCTTTTCTCACAGGAGATATACGGTGTCCATTCCCTCTTAAAACTTTTATTTATATATGGATTGTTCAATCAAAACTAAAGAAATTTACACCTAAAACTAAAATGGACTAAAATATAAACTGTACTGTAATATTGACGAGCAAAAAAAAATACCTACTTATATCGAATTATTATATTGTTATGACATTCCTGGAGCTATAATTGTCTTGAAGCTCCTTCGAAAAATGTTATGCGGCGGGCACCGCAAATTGTAGCGATGGCCCTGGTTATGCCTACCTAATTAACTAATCTAACTTATCTTACATAACTAACCTGACCTAACCTCCACAGGCGAAAAAGTCCCGAACTGCCCGGTACCGTCAAAACGTCACGTACATTGGTCCACGTCCATTGTGTCCACGGGCCACGTGTACAGTGGATCGATTGAATCGAATTGGTCCACGTCCATTGCGTAAACGAGCCACGCATAATGTGGATCATTAAACTGCAATTGGTCGACGTCCATCATTTCAACACCGGTCCTTTCATATGTTTCGGTGACGTCCATCAATTCATCGCCGGTCCTTTCATATGTTTCGGTGACGTCCATCAATTCAACACCGGTCCTTTCATATGTTTCGGTGACGTCCATCATTTCATCGTTGGTCCTTTCATTTGTTTCGGTGACGTCCATCAATTCATCGTTGTTCTGTATATATGTTTCGGCGACGTCCATCAATTCATCGTTGGTCCTTTCATATGTTTCGGCGACGTCCATCATTTCATCGTTGGTCCTTTCATTTGTTTCGGTGACGTCCATCAATTCATCGTTGTTCTGTATATATGTTTCGGCGACGTCCATCATCTCATCGTTGGTCTGTACATATGTCTCGGTGATGTCCATCAATTCATCGCCGGTCCGTCCATTTTTTTCGGTGACGTCCATCGGACATTCACCCGGACAATGACAGCTCGGTGAGCAGGGCCACAAGCACCGCGGGCTGTTGAATGGACACCAATTTGTGTTCATACAACTCCGCCAAAAACTCGGCAAACCGGCCGGCTGCGCGTCCGATTTCGTCACGTCCAACGGATGCCCCCACGGATACTGAGTGTATGACGAGCAGGGCATCCGATTAACAATTTTTCCAGTCGCAATTAGAACATCGGGGGCCTGGATGACCACCCCCGTGTCCTCACGGTTGTTGGATATCGACCTTAGTGGACCCGCTACGTTGGACCCGGTTTTTATCCCGGATCCGTCCACTACTGCCGACCCCTGGGGCTCCGAAAACCCTGGGGTGGTAACAATATTTTTGTAATTTACTTTCATATTGAGTTTTAAGGAGTGCCTCTCTCCGCGTTTTATACCTAACCGCCAGGTCGGCAGGGATTTGCTTACTGCAAGCAGGCTCCCTCCAGCCTTACTGACCCCAACTAATTAAAGTAAGGGCCAGCTCAGAACTCTTAGTCGAGTCGTTCTCCGCTTAGCCCTGTTCAACATGGGAGACCCTGCTGGTGGAATACACCACCGTTGACATAGCACTAAGCTTCATCGAACGACCGATCAAGCCCCCTCACTACGACAAGGTGAGTTCCAAGAGGGGGTTCCTTATTTGTTTACATAAGATAAAAGTATTACGTTTTTGCTAGTTTATTTACCAGTGTCTTGATGAGATTATAGAGACATTGCCAAAACCTGGTAACAACACGCTCATCGCAAGTGTGCAGTATGACGCAGTTTAAAATTTACGCTTCTATGTTATATTGTATCGCAGATTTTACATGACAGTCGCGCAATCTAATAAACTAAAAAGCGCGTACATGGTTTTAAAAGTCGGTCTTATAAATATACTAGGTAGGTAATACACAACAAGTAATCCGAAGGGGTACATTTCTATTCGCGTAAATATCATTACGCAAAAAACAAGGGATGATTAGCGTAATTTAACATATTATATATTACCTGATTCACATCTTCCCTCATTATATCCTTCATCAAATAATAATACTTATAAACAGAAAAGAAATTGTGAAAATCCAACGATACAAAAAATTTATGAATAAAATAGTAAAACCGAAAATTCAACAATGTAAATCAACGAATCTAAATGTATAAAACAAAATATTAGAAATAAATGTATATGAAAAAAGTACAAGTTCGGTATAAGAAAAAATGTATGATTAATGACGTCGTCAAGGTTGGTTATTGAATGAGAGACAAATCCGCCGGTTCACGGGGCTAGTGATTCGTTTACGCGCGGAAACCATGGCGATTTGTTTGGTATAACCGCGCGTGTTATCCGAATGAAATGCACATGCCTGGCGACGGCGGAAGGTACTAGTGGAAAAAAGGGCAAGGGTTCAACTAAACAACAGGTTGTATTCGTAGGTTGTTTAAATTATATAATCATAGCATCAGAGGATTTGGCTAGGCGATTTTTTCTATTTTTACTTCTTTAATATTTTTGTCTCTCTTAGGTGGTAAATTTCGATAAATCTTTTCTTAGCGGGTACATACGTCTTAATAGCTATCTTTATGCTAAATTCCAGCACAATATGTAGGTTAGTATAAAGCTTTCCAAAAACTTACCCAGCTAGGCCTTCAGGATCACTCAATCCGCCCCTGTATATATATATGTATATACAAGGATATTGAAAATCGACGACGATCGGTCACAAGCCTCATCAACCCACTCTCCCCGCGCGCTTACCAGTTCGTCGTCGCCGGTCACAGACGCTCTGCACGCGTTCACCCTGTATGAGTGCGACGTGCCCATCCGAACGGTGCTCGTGATATCCGAGCGCGCTGTCGACGACCGTCGCTATTTCGCGCAGCCGTCGTCGTTCCGGCGGGACGCACTCGCGAGACGCCATCGGGAAGTACTCGAGCGTTTTCGCCTTCAACTTGTCGACGGCCGGCAACTGAAACAACGGACGGCGGACGGTTATTTTAACCGCGCGGTCCGTCAACAATGCGGTGCCCGGGTCCGGTCGCGCTCACGCATAACAACGGACGGCAGTCCCGGTTCTCTACTTGCAGGCCCACGGTTTGTTTCAGCGGATACGGCATCTCGCCGGCGGCTTGCGATCTCGACTCCTAAAGACGTTATGTAGTCATGGCGCGTGGTCGACGACGGACGTTCGGCCGCAGTACCTTTACGGACGGCCCCCAACCCCCGTCGAACAGTAACCGAGGTACGAGCATTCGGTGACGTGCACGCCGATTCGCGGCGCGCACTCGTAGCTGACCAAACCGCCCAGTATTTTCGTGATGCCCTGCAAGCGTTTCATCGAGGAATCGACGGTCGCGGAACTTAACCGCGCGCTCTTAGCCGCACGACTTACCCGGGCCACGTCCAGCACGACTTTCGTGTCGTCCAGGAAGTCGCCGTCGCCCTCGCCGTCCACCGGTAACGTGTGCCTGTACGTCTGCGCGAAACTCAACTGCTGGCCCAACAACGCGTTCGTCTTGATCGTGCAGTCCGTGCACGCCGTCTGCGGAACGAACACACCACGCGAATAAAACATTTCGGACGCGCCGTGCAAGAACAACGGCCATCTCGTCATAATATGTGTACCGTTACTCGTTCGGTCGGGCCGACGCCGGTCACTTGGTAAAACCCGTACGACATTTTCAGCAGCACGCGACTTGTGAAAAACTCGTTCCGTCGGTCATCGGGCCGGTCGACGTCACTTTGGTTCCCAGATGCGTTGCGTTCCCGGCGAACCATTCGGTTCCCAAGGACTTCACTGTGGATTCCATCTCCATGGCCCTGGTCATATCAGTCTTGCATTCCTAAAACGAGATCGTCAACAGCGCCAACGGTTCCTTTATAGTCCGCCGCGGGCTATACGATTTTTCTCCGTACTCACCATTGTTGTTTGATTATTGAAATAATATTATATATAAATATATTTTTATTATAAATAATATTATTATTACGAATACAATTGTGAGCTCGACTCGAGATCAAACGATAGTAAACTTTTCGCTTGTCGTATTACCGTTGACGATTCCGTAGTCACGGCGATAATTCATGACAACCGCATACGGTTTTTTCTGTTTATTTTCAATTTACTTGCTATTTCGTCTATTTCTATTTTCGTCTACTTCTATGTTATATTGTATCGCAGATTTTACATGACAGTCGCGCAATCTAATAAACTAAAAAGCGCGTACATGGTTTTAAAAGTCGGTCTTATAAATATACTAGGTAGGTAATACACAACAAGTAATCCGAAGGGGTACATTTCTATTCGCGTAAATATCATTACGCAAAAAACAAGGGATGATTAGCGTAATTTAACATATTATATATTACCTGATTCACATCTTCCCTCATTATATCCTTCATCAAATAATAATAATTATAAACAGAAAAAAAATTGTGAAAATCCAACGATACAAAAAATTTATGAATAAAATAGTAAAACCGAAAATTCAACAATGTAAATCGACGAAATGTATAAAACAAAAAATTAGAAATAAATGTATATGAAAAAAGTACAAGTTCGGTATAAGAAAAAATGTATGATTAATGACGTCGTCAAGGTTGGTTATTGAATGAGAGACAAATCCGCCGGTTCACGGGGCTAGTGATTCGTTTACGCGCGGAAACCATGGCGATTTGTTTGGTATAACCGCGCGTGTTATCCGAATGAAATGCACATGCCTGGCGACGGCGGAAGGTACTAGTGGAAAAAAGGGCAAGGGTTCAACTAAACAACAGGTTGTATTCGTAGGTTGTTAAAATTATATAATCATAGCATCAGAGGTTTCGGCTAGGCGATTTTTTCTATTTTTACTTCTTTAATATTTTTGTCTCTCTTAGGTGGTAAATTTCGATAAATCTTTTCTTAGCGGATACATACGTCTTAATAGCTATCTTTATGCTAAATTCCAGCCCAATATGTTCAGTGATTTGAGCTGTACGTTAATAAATCAGTTAGTCAGGTTTCTCTTTTATATATAAAGGTAATAATAAAAAACATTTCAACCCCCTTCACTCTATTGAAATTTCTGAGCACACTTCTGTGTATATGTAGAATCTAATTTAGTTAGAGTTGGACACCAATTCATTTTTATATATATAGATATATATATATATGAATATATTAAAGTTTAGCGAGGGAGTAGTATTTCTATTTTAACTTTCTTTCAAAAAATGTTAAATATACCAGCTATCGGTGATGCATTTAAGCAGGTGAAAGGGTTTTAATGCCGCCCTAGATACTTTTTTTAACACTGCAATGTTAGGTTACACTATTAATAAACTTATATTTATCCTAAATTATTTAACTTCGATTACAACACCATCATCTCAACTATTTTTTGCGGAAGTATCAAGCGGGGAAAGGGTTCCATCTTACAACAGGATGTACGTATTTTTATCGTCACACACCAGTGGCACACCGATGGGGGTGAACTCCAGTATGGACACCCTTTTCTAGTATGTATAATAATAATAAGTTAACATCATATTATTATGACATTCGTTTTTCATATCATAAAATATATATAAGTATATGTACAAGGTTCTACATAAATCCGTGATTATGACTTTTTATTTTAAATATGTAAATTAGAGGGAATTAAAATAATATGTCAATGTTTTATGAAAGAATACGATTATATTACATCACCAGTACCGAAAAAACCACAAAATCCCCATATTTACTGCTAAAACGATCGAATATGATTTGGCATTTTCTTCTTACGTACTAGTCTTTCTTCTCGAAGTTGATTTTCTACGTCCAATTAAAATTCATAAGGCTTATGAGGTATAGCTGCAGTTAAATATTCTTCAATCTAGATTCAAAAATGAAGTAAGTCCAAAATGTTTTTTATTTGTATTTTACTAGCTTTACAGTCTTCTACATATTCTAACCAGAGTGATACTCGTTGATCACAAAAAACAAGCCATTTCAAGTTTGCATTCAAATATCGCCAGTATGCTAAAGTTAGAAAAAGTTGAGACAACTTCTATCGAAATAGAAATGTCACCTGAATTTCTAGAAAAATTAATACTTAAAATAAAACGAATGGTTGGAAAGAAGCGAATTGATGAAAGTGCAATATTTGTCCACACCAAAATAAAAAATGATATTTACAAAGTTGTTGACTCAATCCTAATGAGTCAAATATAGCAATTTAAATAAATGATCATTTTATTTAATGACTTTGAATTTTTATGTGAGTGTATCATAAATGTAATAATAAAGCATATTAAAATATCATCAATGAATTCTGACAAAATTGAAAAATGGACCAGTGAATTAGCAATCAAATACGCCAAGGATCTCGATAAATTCGAGCGTTGCTCTGAAATGAAAAATTTTAAACACCAGGTTAAGGCTATGATGATCAATTTCAAAACCTATTCACTGATTTATTTATTAAATCTAATTCATAAACAAAATTTACAAAATATTTATCCTAATATAAAAATAGCGTTAAGAATATCTCTCACCATTCTGGTAATAACTGCTAGTTGTGAAGGATGTTTTAGTAAACTAAATTAATAAAAAATTACTTAAGATCAACGATTGTACAAGAGAGATTAACAAGCATGGCAATCCTATCCATAGACCACGAATTTACTAGATAAATTTCATATGATGAAATTATCGATGAATTCGCTAGGCAATTAGCACGAAAAGCAAATTTTTAAAGCTTGAAATTTACACTGTTATAATAACTAATGAAAAAAATAGTATCCTTAAAAAAAAACGTAAATTAAAGGTTAATAAAATATGATCACTTAAATTTTTTATAAAAAAGCGTTTTTTCTAATGTTTGCCAGAAACACTAGCGAGTCTTTTTACGACTATTATCGATTTTAAATTTTATAGACTTATATGGTTGAATTGTTGCTGTTGAGTTGTAATGATTTAAATTGAAAAAAATAAATCCCACTAATTAGATATGAAGGAACTAGTATAAGAGTTTTCAAAATTTAAAGAAATTCAATATTAAATAAAAATAAAATATATTTTTTTTTTTATGTTAACATATAATTATTTGTCGAAAATTCTAAAATTGTATTTTAGTTATAATTTAAAATGTATGATGTACCTAGCACCATTCAAATTAATATAATCTAAGAATAGTTCTTATGTATACTATACAATTAAAAAATATATATTAGTATTGGCGCTTAAAATATTTTTTAAAAACCAATAAAAGGAAGCGGCCAATTGCATACTTGCCTATCTTAAAATTTTGTCTTGTGCCGATCCTACCCTAATTGTGCACGAGAAACCGTCAACAGGTAAGTAGAGGTGGATATATAAAGTGAGAATCATAATTATTTATTTATAGAAAATGCATGGTGAGAAAATAGACACGCTTCGTATTGAAGACAAAAGAAACAAGTTAAACAATAATTATTTAACATTGAGTACACTATATTACAAATAGTAGACTGTTGCAGCAGCATCACGAATAACAACAACAACCATCACTAGGTATCTGTTGACCAGCGTATAGTGCGATAGATATAAACAGAAAACCCGCTGTTAAAATATTAAGAACTGATATAAGAACTGATTGAATAATATGCGAACGGCAAGATTTTTATAGTCATTTCCTAAATACGTATTTTCACTGTTATGTCATATATTATATATTACGTCTATTATTAAACAGCCGCCGGAAATCCCTTAATTATCTTTTCAGCATTCGACCAAAAATCATATTACATGAAACATCACTAATGCCTATCTACATCCTATGGTATCCAAATTTTGAATGCAGCATAACACTCTACCTTCAACACAATTCAAGCTTTCCAGTCCATAACTTTCCGACTAATTATTAATGCACCCATATACGTCTCTAATGAAACCCTCAACTTCAACTTTCATATAAACAATTTTTCTGATACACCTTCTCAACAAAATATTTTTTTCACGGAACTCTTCCTACCATAGTTCCTTAATTTTCCAACTAAACTTCAACGCTATACCTAGGAACTCAACAAGAAAACTCGCAGGCAGAGTCCTTATAAACTAATTACAACTACCTTATTTTAAGTGCTACCACTGGCTAACTTCTATATTCAAACAAACCGAGCCTTTGTATATGCATATACCTTTTCGCTTATGCTTATTGTAATAAGAATTATTTACAGATACGTTATTCCGTTTCAACGGTTGACTCGACAAGCGGTGATCGACGAAGCAGAGTTCATAATCATTTTAACCGGTAAGAAAAATATTCTTCGTGTTCGGCGTTTTTCCGATTTGACAATTTAAAAACGTTACACAGATTTCATGCCGAAGACAACAAAATCGTATATAAAATAACAATCGGCAGTTCGACGAAGAGCAACCGAAAAACCCGCTTGTTTTTAATATTAATTTTAAATCGCATATGGTAGACGGTAAGTATGAATTGTTCTTAGTGATCCTTCTCGATCGAGAATTCTTCACGATAGGTAAAACGTGTTATTTGTTTTAATTCATATCCCGCGTAACCGTATTTCGGTTCAAGGCGCGTACAAATTATTGTGATAACGCGGTGCCCGGCGCGCACAATAAGCGCGCGTTGGGCACCCTTATCGCTTAATATTTTATAGGCAAATCCCGAAGTATTAAAAGATTTTTAATATTTGTTATCTTCTGTATTATTTATTATTTAAATTATATTATTTAATTATTTATTATCATTTACTTATTATTTAATTATTTATTTATTTTTTCTTATTTTCTTATTTAATTTTTTTTGATATTTATTATTTATTTTTTTAATTATTTCAACTTTTTAGTGTATTTTTTCGAAGTCATAATTTTTTTCTATTTTTTTTTGTTATGTAATACATCAAGTTATTTATTTCATTTAAAATTTAAAATCGTAATATCAATTCGTTTATTTGTGTTGTTTACGTTAGTATAAAGCTTTCCAAAAACTTACCCAGCTAGGCCTTCAGGATCACTCAATCCGCCCCTGTATATACTATATATACAAGAATATTGAAAATCGACGACGATCGGTCACAAGCCTCATCAACCCACTCTCCCCGCGCGCTTACCAGTTCGTCGTCGCCGGTCACAGACGCTCTGCACGCGTTCACCCTGTATTCCACGCGCACGACGTGCCCATCCGAACGGTGCTCGTGATATTCGAGCGCGCTGTCGACGACCGTCGCTATTTCGCGCAGCCGTCGTTCCGGCGAGACGCACTCGCGAGACGCCATCAGGAAGTACTTGAGCGTTTTCGCCTTCAACTTGTCGACGGCCGGCAACTGAAACAACGGACGGCGGACGGCGGACGGTTATTAACCGCGCGGTCGGACAACAATGCGATGCCGGGGTCCGGTCGCACTCACGCATAACAACGGACGGCCGTCCCGGTTCTCTACTTGCAGGCCCACGGTTTGTTTTAGCAGATACAGCATCTCGCTTTCGGCTTGCGATTTCGACTCCTAAAGACGTTATGTAGTTATGGCGCGTGGTCGATGACGGACGTTCAGCCGTAGTACCTTTACGGACGGCCCCAGGCCCGTCGAACAGTAACCGAGGTACAAGCATTTAGTAACGTGCACGCCGATTCGCGGCGCGCACTCGTAGCTGACCAAACCGCCCAGTATTTTCGTGATGCCCTGCAAGCGTTTCATCGAGGAATCGACCTGGGCCGCCGTTGGATCCTCCGCGACGAAGTGTAGTAGTAATTTCAAACTGTTGGTCGTCTGTTTTCGCGAAAACTGAAACACGCGAACGGATACCGTTTCAAACCGCGACGGTCGCGGAACTTAACCGCGCGCTCTTAGCCGTACGACTTACCCGGGCCACATCCAGCACGACTTTCATGTCGTCCAGGAAGTCGCCGTCGCCCTCGCCGTCCACCGGTAACGTGTGCCTGTACGTCTGCGCGAAACTCAACTACCAACAACGCGTTCGTCTTGATCATGCAGTCCGTGCACGCCGTCTGCGGAACGAACACACCACGCAAATAAAACATTTCGGACGCGCCGTGCAAGAACAACGGCCATCTCGTCATATATGTATATCGTCACTTGTTCGGTCGGGCCGACGCCGGTCACTTGGTAAAACCCGTACGACATTTTCAGCAGCACGCGACTTGTGAAAAACTCGTTCCGTCGGTCATCGGGCCGGTCGACGTCACTTTGGTTCCCAGATGCGTTGCGTTCCCGGCGAACCATTCGGTTCCCAAGGACTTCACTGTGGATTCCATCTCCATGGCCCTGGTCATATCAGTCTTGCATTCCTAAAACGAGATCGTCAACAGCGCCAACGGTTCCTTTATAGTCCGCCGCGGGCTATACGATTTTTCTCCGTACTCACCATTGTTGTTTTATTATTGAAATAATATTATATATAAATATAATATAAATATATTTTTATTATAAATAATATTATTATTACGAATACAATTGTGAGCTCGACTCGAGATCAAACGATAATGAACTTTTCGCTTGTCGTATTACCGTTGACGATTCCGTAGTCACGGCGATAATCCATGACAACCGCATACGGTTTTTTCTGTTTATTTTCAATTTACTTGCTATTTCGTCGAGATAATAACAAACACCCGTTTGATTAACACACACCCATACACCCACACACACACACACACACACACTTAGTGTGTACTGATTATTATTGTATCGGATTGATAACTGAACGCCCATAGTTAACTCTTTGTTGTCTAAGTTTTTTATAGGACCATTGTTCCTTTTTCTTTTGCTAATATAGCTTGTAATGGCAATTGGCACATCGGTTCGTTACATATCTAGAGTTGTGTATTTTTTTTCTAAGTCTTCCTTTCTTATTGATGGTTTTGCCCGTGACGGGGCAGAACAATATCCCTTCCTTCTATTAGTTCGCTACATAATTGCGCATACGCACGTTGTCACGGTAAATACGCGGTACAGTCTCGAAGTCTCTGGGCGAGACGTGTATAAATATTCGCGACAATACTTAAATATACATTTTTATTTTAAATCTCAATGTGGTATTCTAATTTAATAACTTATTTGAACATATTATGTGGACAGTAAATTTGCAGGAGCTGGAAAGGCACTGCAAGTGGCTAAAATATAGTTATAAGATAATCGCGTTTGTTGTCGTTCTGCATGTCTCCCGCCCAGAGGTTAGAAATTATGAGAGCCCCTCATAGCTTTTAAGTATGATTTACCTAATTTTATTTTTATTTTTCATTATAATTAATTACAGTCCATTTTATTACTCATAACTTCATCATTCTTACTACTACTCCGACCATATCTTTTACCGGCTTTCTCCGCGCTGTGTGCTTCGCATTTGGTCCTCCCCGCTAACGTCGCTGACGGGGATTCCGATGCGTTCAATAATAGTTTAATAGTATTATATTATATAAAATATGTATAAAAAACTTACGTATTAATATTTGATTTAATTTAAATAAGAAATAAATAAAAATTTTATGATCTACATTCGTGGAGAAGATAAAAAAAAAGTATACAGTTTTTGTAAATATGAAAACAAATTGATTGCTTCAAGACATGATTCAGTAGCACTGACGCCAATTAAATTTAGCGAATGGCCTGCACAAGGAACAAATTAAGCAAATGAATTTTTATGTTTAATATGAGCATGTAATCTTTCATATTTCCGGACATATTTTCGGCGTTATCAAATGACTTTTCACGACAATTTTCCAAGATTAAATTATGTTCCATTAAGAAATTATTTACGACATCAAAGAGTGATTTGTCTTCGTGACTATTTAAGGGAATAAAATGTATAAACCGTTCTTTTACTTCACCTAAATATACATATCGAAAATTATGATTAATGAGTAATATTTAACGATATGTATTTCTTCGATAATAGTTACTAAGACTTTTTTACCCATTAATTGAATGATAGTACACAATCGGTAAATTATCGTCATTTCTGGTTTATTAACTAATGGCCAGTTTTACAATGCATGTATATTCGTTAGATAGTGAAATTCTAAGTAAAAGTTCGAAAGTAAGTTCTACAATATCAACTTATTCCAGGAACAGTGTTATCCAGAGAGTAATTTTGTCTAGCCGATTATGTTGAAATTAAGTTTTATTCCCCGGATAACCCATGAAATTCGTACGATTCGTTCGGGAAAGTCGTTCGTACACACACCGCCGTCACCACGTATTTCAAAACATTTTAAATATACGAAATACCGCTTGTTAATCGGGTTTATAATTATAATACCATTATATTTTATACTCCGAATACTGTGTGATATGATTTTAATCTTAAAATAACTTTCCCCGAATAATACTCGATATTATGAAATATCACGAGAAATTATACCATAATTGAAAAAAAAAAAAATGACAGTTCCAAAATTTTTTTGGAGCCACTATTTCTAAGGGGGCCCAGGGCTATCGCCCTCTTAGCCCCCTCCCCTTAATATGGCTCTGACAGTAATAGCGATTATTTTCGTTCATTTTCAGAATTGTATCACAAATATCACGTGCATAAGTATGACCCGTCAAACGCGAATATCATAGGAAAAAGACACAGGCCTTCCACCCATCCACAGCACTCAATCTAAATGTACTCGTCGAATCGATTTGCATTGAATTAATCAATTAGAGAGTCTTCGTTTTCGCGTATTTAGAAATTGTTTAAAAATGGGGATGGCAAAGAGAACACGATTTTTTTATCGACAAATATTCTTAAATACTATTTTCTGAGTAAACAAATACTGTTATTAAAAAAAAAAAGATCGAGGAGGCCATCTACTCATCAAATCAACAGACTCATGTAGATTCGCTACTGTAATCGCATCCGGTGCGGATAAGAAGCGATATTAAAATTGTTTTCGTATTTCACTAGTGAATAACATTAATAAAAATAAAAATTAAATTAGCGTACAATTAAAGTAAATTAAAGTACAAAATCCACATTATTGTTCAAATTTTGAAAATAAAATATACATTATTCGGTACAAGGATTATTGTCGAAACCGAGATATTTGGAATACGTATTTTATTCGATCTGATAAAAACATTAATTTTCTTCGTTATTCAAATAAAATTGTTAATGAAATTTAGTTTTTATACTATGAAACAATATTGGAGTAAAGTAATGTAATCGTAAACAAGCAACAGGCGAAATGCGATGGTCAAGGACCTAGAGAGGTAACTTTCGACCTAATCACTGTTTCGCCTTTCGTTGAAAATGATATCGTATTGGTATGAAAATCCAAAACGTGAAAGACAAACCCTATAAAAGACGTATCCAAACGAAATATTAAAAATACTCACAATATCGTATAAATTCCGACGTGCACGTCATATTACTGAATGTTTCATGACGACTCCATCACAGCATATACTCACCTAGTTTATTTATTCCTTCTTCATGGCCGGCACCATTCCGACGGGAACGCGGATCTTTGGAGGAACGTCGGTCGGTTTTCTCAAGACAACGGATTTCAAAATTTCCTCGGTTATCGGTATAGGCCAGTATACCTTCAGCGCGGGGTCGGAGACGTCCGAATTGCTGTTGTTGGGTTTCTTCACAGGAGCCGCAGGGGGTGGTGAACAAGATGGAAGTGATGGTGGTGGTGGACACGAAGGTGGTGGGGGTGGTTGTTGTAACGGTGTTGGTGATGGTGGTGGTGGTGGTGGTGGTGGTGGTGGTGGTGGTGATGGTCCCGACGAAGACGATACCGACATGCCCACGTTATTTGTACGTACTAACGGGTTAGGTGACATGTAAGCTACATTGTGATTAGTAGGTTGACCGTAATATCCGTCTGCGTACGATCTAGTCGTTGCCTGCCCTTCGAAATTGGAATATCTCCCGCAAAACATATCGCTAAAAATAATCGACTGGTTTTTCGTCATTTCTCCTGTACACGCGCGAAAATAATACATGTTATTTTGTTATCCTAATGATTATAATATGTACCCGAATTATTTACTTTCGATGATCCCCAGCCGAAGTTTCATCGCGCTGTACTTATGAACCAGTTTTTCGTTGATTTCTAAACGTATTTTTAAAAACCAAATCGAATAAAATTCTGTCAAAACACATTGTATATGTAGGTGGACGTTTTACTTTGTAAATTATCGAAATCGGTCTTCAGCGAGTTGTAATTTCGAGTGCACTTGAAATGTCGCTTTGGATCCGTAACACTGCTATCAAGTGTCGTGTCGTATCGTCGACTGTCCGACGTTATACGATCGGAAGCCGTCTCGCCAGACCGGAGCTCCTCGACCAACTTGTCCATTTCAATCTGATGAGTTCTCATTTCTTTAAACTTGGACAACAATGCCAAGTATTCCTTGTTTTGAATGCCGGCAGCTACGAGTGTAAAAACATATTCGTTTACCGTTTAAAATTCCAGTTGCTCGTTTCATTGAGCCTCTGAACTTACCACGCAGCTCGTTATTAACATCCGGCTTCGACAACATCACTTCGTCATTTCATTTATGTCTACACTCGCTATCGTCGAAGGATCTACTGTACGGTTCGCGATGACTGTTGTCTCGTCGTCGATCGTCGTCGTTCGTGGCTTCCGCCCTTTCGTTAAACGAACGAGCGTCGCCGTAACCTCGATCGTCGTAACTCAGGTTTGACGTCACTATTGCACGACATTTTTTATGTAAGAAGAATGAAAGATAACGATTACGATCTATTGCGATCTTATAACGATGTCGTTTATGTACGGAAATTACCAGCTCCAATGCAGTTCGATTCAATGCCCGCGTTCACGTTCTGTGCGTACCCGCGTTCAATCGTCGAGCTGCCTTCTTCCGCGCTCGTTGTCATTTTCTTGCCAATGTATTCCAGGCAGTAAATGAACACGACGAATACCATTGCACCCAAAAGTATTGCGTCGACAATATTCATGTTATCTTCCAAACCGTGGAAAATTGTGTCCTTCCAATAAGCCATGTCCATGATGAGTGACAAAGACACGATTTCGTATAATAACGTAAGTAAATGTATTTTAACGAGAGCGTATAAATGATGAGTTCCAATCGCGAAGACAAAATCTCAACTTATGTAATTTGACTGTATCCTAGAGAAAACGGTCTTCGATGTGAATATGTTTTTGTCGTTAAGGTTACGTTCGTTAATAGTATAATGATTAATATATTGTTATTATTATATAATTTTAACCCAAGAATATATAATATAGACATATAGAAAGACACGCTCCTCGATAAGGTTAAACATATAAAATTGTGTTTTACTTATATAAATATATATTTCCTGACGTGCGAAAATCAATTTCCAAAGACTATATTCAGAACGTGTTGTTTTTCTTCATAAACCACATTTCGTATACCTTTTTCGTTTGTTTTTAACTGACTGCGCGGCACGAAAGCGAAAATCTATAATTATACGACAAAACAATTTTAAAGTGTCCTGTAAAGTTAAGTTTTGTTAGATACGATACTCTCAACCATCGATATATCCGATCAGTCGTACACACGCACATCAATTTATATGCATCAACGATTGATTCGTACGTCATGTTACTGTTCTACACGTATATTATTTTGGATTCCTGTCCAAATCACAATATTTCCAACGCATGAAATAGCAATTGAAAGAAATGAATGCGATCTATTTTCCCGAACGAAAAGCTCGCGGAATCGATCACTGTAAATAGTATGTATTTATGTGTATAAACGAGTTGTATTTATAATAGCTAAAAATAAATAAAATCTGAAAATAGTTTAATTTTCAGTGACCATGCTGGATCAGTGGTAGCAGTTTCCATATACCAAAACAATTATAGTGTATTATACACGTTTGCTATATAGTATTTGTGAATAACGACGTCACTCGATTTCGAACAACCCGCTTTCATTTTACAAGTTTCTGCTCGTCGGTTATACTATGTATAACAAAAATCATTACCCGCGATGAATACAAACCGTATATCCGCAGCAATCGGCATTTTTTGAATAAAACGCTATTCAGAGTATGAATGTTTTTTCAATATTTGAATTCATGTCGTTTTTTATGTATATATAGTATAACAATTTAATTGAACAGATTAAACAGGTGGCAAATAAAAATATATATAATGATTTCAATATATATATAATTCCATAATTATATTATTATTTTTTTATTTTGACATGTTCGTCAATTACATTCCTGATATCAACTATCATAACTTTTAATTCTGTTTTCGCTTTGTCCACGTTTTCTTTTTTACCAATAATAGTTATTTTTTCATTTGTGGAATCGGTCTCAGGTGGGAATATTATTCTTGTGCTAGTTAAATCTCGAATCTGTAATGAAATATGCATCAATGAACAATTTATTATTTATTTATGCATATGATAATTTGGCTTATTTATAAGGTAACATAATTACAAGTATTTAAAATTTTATAATTGTAAACAAAGTTACATAAATTTATATAAAGGCACTAACATAACAAGAGTAACATTTCTACAAACCATTAAATGAACAAACTAAATAAATGTGATAGTATGATTAATTTGAATAATATACCCTCTTAACGTTAGCTCGTTTTTCTCCAATCAAATATTTGTGGAATTCTGGCTTCACTTTCAGATAAATGACTGAGTTATGAAATTCATTTACCATTTTCTGAATTTGTGATATAGCGCAGTCCACGTCGTTTTCCGGTCCTTTGATAATTATTGTCTATAAAAGAAATTTTAATGATGATACAAATTTTAAAAAGTATGATATTAAAACACATTAAATTTAAATATAAATATTGAACAACACATGGTACTATTCTCATTAACATGAGTTAAAAACATTAAATACTACATATCAAAACTGAAACAAAACATTAAACTACATCAAAAGGTATGAAAGTAGCAGATCAGTTCTGGCTAAATTTTTATAATCACATTTAATACTGACGATAAACTGTTAAAAGAAACTTGTGATTTGCATCAGTATTGTATTAAATTATACTAATAACTCAATTATTACTTGAAAAAGAATAATTTTTTTTGATATAAAAACTCAGATCCAATTCTTTAATTTATAAAAATTGTTTAAATATACCTTCTAACTGCACGTCACATTCATAATCACTATTTAATAATTGACATGCTTTACTATACACATACAATACATCAATATAAATATAACAATAAAGAAAAATGGACTTTAAAAAAAAATTAGTTAAATTTAAATAATGATTTATTTTATTTGTATTTTTAAAACTGAGGCGTACATTTATAACCATTTTATAATACATACATTATTCTTTGCAGCGCAATTAAAAAAAAAAAATTTTTAACTCAAAACTTTGCAAATGATTCAAAAAAAATTATAGATAAAAACTAGTAATAGAAAGATTTGTATTATTTCAAAAAATTCATAGAATAAGCAAAATATATTAAGGGATATAGTTTTAACAAAAAAATATAATTTTAAATTTGAAAATAATTTAAAAAGAAACTTGTATTCAAAATCATGTCAAAAATGGCTAAATCACAGACATTAGACTATTCGGTATATGTATATTTCCTAGGCATGAATTGAACACGTTCTACAAAATATACACGAAATTATGTAGATATGGCCGAGACTCTATATTGGAATTAATCGTTTTTTTTTTTGTTCAGGGGCCCGTCTTTACACGACAATCACCGAAAACATGCTATCGCCCCAGACGAAACGCGGAACACGGGAGATCCGTCTCGGAAAAAATTTTCGACGAAACACGTAAACGCCGCAGCCAGGTCCAAAGGTCCGTGCGGACGAAAAGGTACCAGAAGTGGTGTTGCTTGTAGTGGTTGTTATGAAAGTAGTCGCCGAGGGAGACAAAGAAATGCGAACAGGGTGGAAAATAAACGCAGAAAAATAGGTCTAAACGAGAGTCGACGTGTCAACCACACTGACTGCGGCTGCACACCGCGCGCGCACCACGCGCAACGACATAACCCTAGACCGCATGCCATGAGATTTGATCAGGGACGCGGCGGCAGCGACAGGCTTCACGTTCCGATCCGGATTTTCGACATTGCATCACACACACACACATACCTACACACACACACACACACACACACACACCTATACACGCATTTGGTATAGTGTGAGATCCATATGTAAACTGAGACCTTAAGAGATCCACCTTTTAAAAATATTTTTTGAATTTTGGAGTAAATGGAAACATATTTTACGATCCTGTTGATTAACTTACAGTCATAAAAATCAAAGAACACTTGTCATTTTTTTTAACCCTCTTATATCCTTCCGAGATCCAGAGTGTTAAATAGTTATTTTAGTACTTAAATAGATCCGAAAACTAAAATCATTACCATACGAGATCTAAATGTGTTTCAAAATTTTAAATAACTGCAGCTATTAGATCCATGCTCTGTTGCCAATTTGAACCTAATATTATACTTTATGAGCATAACGATGGATCTCATAAGAGTTCTGTAAATACTTAAACACACTATTACGAAATAAAATTTTTCTTATGTAATTAATATTGGAGACAATATTAAAAAAATCTGACAATTTCTAAAAAAAAAATTGTGCTACATACCTATAATTTACTATTTATTACTATGCATAATATATCTTATGTAATTCAAAATGAAATCTATGTATATCTTGATACAATGAATCTTGCTTCAAAGTACATAACCATATAATATCAATATTTAATTAGATGAAATTTATAAAATTACAATAGCTATTTTTTTCATTTATTTTAAAGGATATAACAATAAAGTATCCCTTTAATTCTGTAATTATCCATAGATGTACATTTCGGATAGCCTACATTAACTAGGAATGTTTTATTGTATGAATAAAAAAAACATTTGACACCTGATAGTTAAAATAATAATTATATTTTTCATGATTAATGCAATCATAATTGATGAACAAAACCAATATAAAAATAAATAAAATTACCAAAAAGCAAACTATATTTACCAAAGATTTTATTTTTAGAATGTTAACCCAAAATGTAATATACAATAAGGTCTTGAGATCTGATGACATATCCTTATAAATAAAATGTGTTTAACATTTATTGTATTACATTGTTACTACTTTACGAGATCTAGAATTACCAGAAATATTTTTCGTATCTTAAACCAATAAAATAAATTGAAATGCCCTCGAGAAATCCGAAAATCGGGAAATTGGTTTATTTATAATAGATTAAATAAACAATATATGTAATTATAGTCAGACTAGTAGATGATAACGTTGTGAGATCCAGAATCGTGCATTTCTATCTTATGGAGGATCTCATAGCGTTTTTAAAAATATTTAAACACAAGCCGAAATCATACCAGCAGTGGAACAATATACTTTTAATTTAGTTATATTCATCAACGAAATTTCATCCAAACACTTTAAATGACGTAAGATCTGGAAATATATTCTTTAATAATACATTTTAATATTTGAAGGGAAGAATTCGCATCTTAAAATAAAATTTAATATAAGCTCTCAAACACTCAAATGACATTGATAATATCACACTATATCAAATATCCAAATTATTTTTTTTCTAAAATTCTTGAAATATTCAAAGAAACTGTCGACCATCACCTTTTTATATACGAGTATATTTTGATTTTTGGTTATTACTTTTTAGTTACATATTTTATATATGCTCAAAATATTTTACAACTAATTTAATGTTAAAATAAAAAAATTAATAACTTATATTGTATTATTACTAGGGTCCGGATTTCTATGCGAATTCATAATTCTTCTACAATTCGTTAAGAATAATTTTTATTAAAGTTGTTGACATTTTATAATGTGTAGAGTCTTGTTGAATACCTTGGATTTACAAGAGGTAAACGATATATAATAAACAGGTGAATAATATAACGAATATATTGAAAAGTATCCGACAAAATAAAACGCGGCGTAACACGTGTGTACGACTAGGAGCGTAGGTATAGATTATTCATGGGGGATTTTGACTTTCAATTATTAGTAATAGGCTGGCATAAAATAATTTTTTTATTTTACTTATATAGATTTACTTATTAATATTTTTGAAATGGGGTTAAAATCCCCATTTATAAAAAATATCTTGTCGATTGTCGTCGACGTGTTCTTACCGCGAACATGTACTTTTATGAAAACTGACGACTGTTCGAATCGGATTTTTTATCGTTATTGCCGTCGATGTCTTCTAGTTTATCGACGGAGTTTGCGATTCAGCGTATTCGAATCCCCGCCTGGTAGTTATACAGCTGGCGGCGATGAACGCATGGGAATATGTCGAAATACAAAATTGTAGCGTACTTATGTATAACGTCACTCAATAATATATGGTTTTTTTTATAATGGCGGTTAAAATTGTTGTATAAACGTAGACGCATTGCGTATGATTTTTATTTAATAATTCTATGGTCTTTGGGATACAAAAAGTATTGTCATATGTCTTACGTGCATCTATGTAGAATCTTTCGAGTTGAAACATTTAACAATATCAGTATTTTGCATCGAAAAATTTATTACGTTTTTCTAAACTTAGTAACTTTTGTATTAGATATACGAATGAAATCGTTTCTCCACTCAATGAATTTCGTGAGATAGACAGCGATCGGTGATGAGCAGATTGGCGACCCATTTTCGTTAATTCACCAGTCAGGTATGTGGTATCCTTTATAGTCCATGATCATTTTGTAGTAAAACAAAAAAAATATAAAAAGGGGATTAAAAGATTAAATGGTGAAAGGAAAAATAAAGGGGAGTATGAAATGATTTGAACTAACACGAGTCAAGGGGCGTGAATTCAAGTACGGTCTTGCCTATACAATAAGAAATAATAACAATAATATCATGCAAGTATAAAATAAGTTTATTACCTTTTTTGTCGTCTCGAAGATTTGCCTGTCACGGATTTCAACTCTTGCGGACAATTTATTTTTTTTTATTGATTAAGGTAATAACTTTGTAAATCAAACAGAATAAGAAATGAAAGGTAGGGACGCCGCCTTTGACTTGATGCAAAGTCAGCGCCAAGAAATAAAGAACAACTCAAAAGGTGATTTCCACGTTTTAAGAAATTAGAGTCACCTAATTTCGGAAAACCGATCTGTTGAGTCGTTCTTGATAAGTATGCGTATACTCTTAGGTAGACAGAGACGGTCTGTCTGTCAGGTGGACTGTGACGATCTGAGTGCCCTCTGAAAGCTGGAGGGCGTATTTATCGATATATTTTGAAGGACATATACTAAGATTTCGGGCCCACAAGGTTATCGCTTATTTATTTTTCCATTTCCATTTTTCCATTCCAATTTTGCGCAGTCTAAAATTTGTCCGTAGTGTCACAAATCTGCGACCTTTGTGTTCACTTGATTAAATATGTGTGATTCGTCTCGTTCTTTCTTCTTTTCTCTTCTTCTTCTTTTATATATTTACTATTTCTGTTATCGAGTATAATATTCTTTTGTTTGTTAATTTAATTATATTATATTAAAAATCAAATTGAAGTCAAATAGCGAATTCATCTTATGGGACTGAAATGTTTTAAGTGTATTATACTAATATATAAAATACGCATTAAATTATATGTGATTATAAAATTACTATAATTGTTATTCCTATAGGGGATTTATGATCGGTGTTCCAAGAAAATTGAGTTCTAATATATTTATTAAAATATAAACTAAAAAAGTGTTCATAATAAAAACCAATACAGAAATAGTTGTTAAATATTACAAATTCAATTCCAAATAATTTTTGTTATGATATGAGAGTATGTTATTACATGTATTTGTTAAAGTATAATCTATAAAAGTTTATTTTTTATTACATGGTTTCAGTTATGATATGAGTGCATATCATTACAATTTACAAGACTAGACGCGTGCAAATTTGCCGAAAAACGATATCGTAGCATGCATAAAAAAAAATCTGGTGACTTTTTGTCGACGTGTGTTTGTCTTGCGTTTGTTAGTTTTAAATAAAAATTAACGATCGTACGAATCGGACTTCACTGTCTTTACTACACGTCGACGGGTACTAATGTTTCGCCAGAAATGGCGAATCGGCATTGTCGCATCACTGCTTGGTTGTTGTGCAGCCTAAAACGGTGGATGCTTGCAAATTTGCCGAATAACGATATCGTAGCATGCAAAAAAAATTGGTGACTTGCCGTCGACGTGTGTTTTCTTGCGTTTGTTAGTTTTTAATAAAAATTAACGATCGTACGAATCGGACTTGACTGTCTTTACTACACGTCGACGGGTACTAGTGTTTCGCCAGAAATGGCGAATCGGCATTGTCGCATACCTGCCTGGTTGTTGTACAGCCCGTGAATGTTGATCCAAATTTGGATGAAGTCCAAATATTTTGAAATGCGTTATTTATGTGCTCTTATATATGTAATGATCGTTAATTTTTATTTAAAACTAACAAACGCAAGACAAACACACGTCGACAAAAAGTCACCAGATTTTTTTTTATGCATGCTACGATATCGTTTTTCGGCAAATTTGCACGCGCCTAGTCTTGTAAATTGTAATGATATGCACTCATATCATAACAAAATGTAATAAAAAATAAATTTGTAAATTTAAAACAACTACTTCTGTATTGGTTTTTATTATGAACACTTTTTTAGTTTATATTTTAATAAATATATTAGTACTCAATTTTCTCGGAACACCGATCATAAATCCCCTATAGGAATAACAATTATAGTAATTTTATAATCACATATAATTTAATGCGTATTTTATATATTAGTATAATACACTTAAAACATTTCAGTCCCATAAGATGAATTCGCTATTTGACTTCAATTTGATTTTTAATATACTACAATTAAATTAACAATCAAAAGAATATTATACTCGATAACAGAAATAGTAAATATATAAAAAGAGAAGAAGAGAAAAGAAGAAAGAACGAGACGAATCACACATATTTAATCAGGTGAACACAAAGGACGCAGATTTGTAACACTACGAACAAACTTTAGACTGCGCAAAATTCGCAGAAAATAGAAAAATAAATAAGCGATAACCTTGTGGGCCCAAAATCTTAGTATATGTCCTTCAAAATATATCGATAAATACGCCCTCCAGCTTTCAGAGGGCACTCAGATCGTCACAGTCCACTTGACAGACAGACCGTCTCTGTCTACCTAAGAGTATACGCATACTTATCAAGAACGACTCAACAGTTCGGTTTTCCGAAATTAGGTAACTCTAATTTCTTACAACGTGGAAGTCACCTTTTGAGTTGTTCTTTATTTCTTGGCGCTGACTTTGCATCAAGTCAAAGACGGCTTCCCAAACTTTCATTTTCATATTCTGTTTGATTTACAAGTTATTACCTCAATTAATAAAAAAATTGTCCGCAAGAGTTGAAATCTGTAACAGACAAATCTTCGAGACGATAAAAAAGGTAATAAACTTATTTTATACTTGCATGATATTATTGTTATTACTTCTTATTGAACAGGCAAGACGGTTCTCGAATTCACACCCCTTGACTCGTGTTAGTTAAAATCATTTCATACTCCCTATTATTTTTCCTTTCACCATTTAATCTTTTAATTCCTTTTTTATATTTTTTTGTATTACTACATATATAATGACAAGAAACAATATATAGGTTTTTTTTAACATTGTGTTAAATATTTAGTATTATGTAAATTGATATGTTTGACAAGCATGTATGTGATTTTATTGTTTCGAGTAAAAACAATTGAGATCATCGGCATGTTTCAAGGAGTAACTTTGCTGAGAACTTCTCAACGATGTTCCTCGTGAAGAAGATCTACAAAACATATGGGTTCTACGCGCAATACTTTACGTCAAAAAGAATACGGTAGGATGTGAGCAGTTTCGTTTCTCAAGATTGTTCACGAGTAAGGTATTATTTGGTTTCTTTTTACAGTCGGTGTTAATTTACTAAATTTGATATTTAGGTTTTTGCCTGACAACACGTCTAAGAGCGAGTTCGGTTTACCATTTGTACCGTCCCAAGATCGATGTAATTTTGTTATATTTTATATTGTAGTTTGTGAACACTTACATTGACTTTTTATTTTATTATATGTACTGATAATTTTAATATTCTCTGAACACGTCGTCAGTTATTCTAGTTCCGTCGGAATTCGTGAAGCAGAATTGTATGCTGTACAGTTCGCCGTGGTGGTCGCTGCAAAATTTGGTTTGAAGACAGTATCGACGCGCACTTTTTTATTGTATTTTTTTTATTTTTATTTTTGGCATATGATGTTATTGTATTTATGTAACCGAAGGTGCATATGACATTTTCATATATTTTTATAATAATTGTATGATCCGTGGGATACAGATGGTATTGTCCTATATCTGATAAGCATCTATGTAATTTGATTGTCTTTAGTTAAACATTTTTCAATATCATCATTTTTGTACAGGTAAATTTGTTAACAACGTTTCAACGTTGTGGCACGATTAGTAGATCTACGATAAGTAATCTTTTCTCCTTGCGATGGACTTCACTGGGTAGACTACGATCGGATGTGAGCAATTATACAACACGTAACGTTTATTCACTAGGCAGGTAAGTGGTTTAATTTACGGTTGATATTGTTTTACAACACACGGTATCTTGGTAATCGTCAGGCGACGTGCCTACGAGAATAATCGCCTTTCGCTATATACGTCAACGATTACTTGTTTTTCGGCGGAATTCTCGATTCAAATTTGTCCCACCACCACCGTATCGTTGTACAGTTTGCGGTGGTGGACGCGAGAAGAATCGTTGAAAAACGATATCTTAACGCACTTAAATGAATAAATATTGGCGCTTGTCCTCTACGTGTGTTCGCCGCGCGCAAATTTTTTTTGCCGCGTTAAATAAATGTCACAATGACGTATCCAGGATATTTAACGGGGGAGAATAAATTTAAAATCAATAAAATGTTATCATAACATACATGCACACGCGCACACACACACACACCTAAACACACACAAAGACACACACACACACACCTAGACACAGACACACACACACACACAGACACACTTAAACCCACACAAAAATACACACACACACACACACTCATACCTACACACACACACTCATACCTACACACACACACATACACACTTACTGAAATCACATCGAGGGCGTTCTTCGAAGTGAGGGCATAAAATAGAGGGCTACAAATAACGGACCTTTTATTAGCACGACGGAGCTACTCAAGGGCCATACGTTCCCAGCGTAGGGTAACGACAGAATAACCGACATAGCGCCGATCAAGACCGAGGGCTCCGCAATCCTCGTACCGCATTCACACGCCGATGCGCACCCGCGGGCGTGGTTTGCCAGCAGGCTTTACGATCTTGGTGAAAACCCGCCCTTACGAATCCAACCCAGAACGAACCAGGTTCGATCCGTTTCACTATGGGTGATTTCCGTGACGGGGCTTTAGCGACACCCGTACTTCTATTCATGCTCGAGTTAATAGTAGGACATGCACCGAGCAGACCTTCGCCTCAGCCGCTCTACCGTCTCAGACGTAATATGTGACACCAGACATCAGGCGCTCCAACTACTCTCAGCCCGTGACGTCCCCTTTCCGAGGACAGAGGCCAGGAGTCTTAATTCTGAGCCTCTGGGACCCATCGCCGAGCAAGAGTCCCGTAGTACTCTCACCCACCCGAGCCAGTACGGTCAATCTGACCCGGGCACCCCCCGCGGGTATCGACAGTGGCGGCGCTAGAGGGGGCCCAGCCGGTTAAGAACATGCTACTCTCGTTCAGGGATTTTATCCCCAAAACCTGGTCATTCTCTCACCCCCCCCCCCCCAGCCAAGGAGTGTCCTCATCCCGTTTGATGAGTAGCAATCAGAGTCTGCTACTCCAGTATGAAACTGGAGTGACTGCTAACAGTGACTGCTACTTTTTTGTTTATAGCGGTTGGTCATATCATATTAGAAAAAATAACTGCTACTCTTTTCTGTAATTTCAACATGTGGTTTGAAATGATGAGCGTGATTATATTTTTAATTACTACTTTAATATTTTATTTTTGTTATAAGTAAATACTGTTATATGATGAATTTTGTGAAATATGAAGTTTAAAATGGTAAAACATTTTTTTTTTCATTCTAATGATTTCATCTATTACCTACTACATTTTTGTACTTTTCTCAATAGATCAATAAACCCTAAAATAATGACTTATTAAACAGTTAATTTCATTTATTTAACATAGTACTAAAAATAAAACAATTAAGACAATTAATAGTAAGAAAATTAGATAAATAAATTATGCATTTTGATTTAAAAATAACAACATTTCAACTTTTTTTGAATTTAAACAATGACTACTGCTACTGAAAAAAAATCACAGTTTACCATCACTACTTTCGCGGGTAACGAGAACATAGTCAGGACGACGGGCGAATACGACACGGCAGACAGACCGATCGAACGCGAAACCGAAACGATTTGGACTATATTTTAATAGTACTGCTAATACGGTTGACGTTCGTATGGAGTCGGTGAGAGAGAGCGAGAGAGAGAGTGAAAGAGAGAGAGAGTAAGTGTGAGAGAGTATGTGGGATGGAGCGTGAGAGGGTGAGGGTGTGTGAGAGGGTGAAGGCGTGTGAGATGGTGAGGGTGTGTGAGAGGGTGAGGGTGTATGAGAGGGTGAGGATATGTGAAAGGGTAAGGGTGTGTGAGATTGTGATGGTGTGTGAGGGGTTAGAGGTGTGTGAGGGGGTAAGAGTGTAAGGAGGTGAGGTGTATGAGGAGGTGGAGTTTTGGGAGAGGGTAAAGGTTGGTAAGGGTGTGGGGGGGAGAGAGGAGTGAATGAGTAAGAGCGCGATAGAGTTATCAGAATGATAGGGAATGAACGAGACCGAGACGCTTGCCGCCGCTATCACCACCACACGTGAACAAATATATGGTGTGTGTTTCGTTGTACAGTATTTTTCATTTTTTATTCTTACCTTACAACAGTACAGCCGTGCGATTAACTACCAGAGTTTGCGAGGATCGGACGAAGTTGGCTCCGATATAAATTCTATAGTTCCACTCTGCCGGCAACTGTTGCGATGTTAGACTTTGTTAAAGCTTCCGAATACAGTGAAAGTATAGAACAATACTAAACAAACAAATACGCGCGTAACTCTTGGAAACTGGTTGTTAACCACCAATATATTTTTTCGAACAATACATTCGAATTTATATTATTCGTTACTATACAATGAATATATATAATGAATATATATATATATATATAATTATTTAGTTTAAGGCCTTTAAGAACATCTTGCCATATTACAAATCTTCTTCCATTCTTCTTTATTCTCCGCTATCTCCTTTCAATCCCGGTCTCCATAATTTTCTCCTCTGGCTTTTATGAAATCTTTTTAGATACCATCCTCCCAACGAAAAATTAACCTACCCAGCGGTTTTTTGCTCTTGTTTTTTTTTACGGATCACTTTTTGTGTCATAGAATTTTGTTTTCTACACGCGTGGCCTGCTCCATCTAATTTATTTCGTTTGATCTTGTTCACAATGCTTGGTCTTAAAACGAGAAACATATTATTTAATAATAATAATCTAATACTCAGGAAAATAAAAATAACTTCTATAGAATACAAAATACGATAATTAAGATGGCTCGGACATATTTTAAAGAGAGAATAGAAAGAAGCATTATTACATGAGATTAGCATAGGAAATGTGTATAGAAGGAAAGAGTGGAAGAGAAAGACCGAAAAATTAGTGGCTAGATGTTAGGTTAGGTTAAGGTTAGGTTCACATGGACGCCAGTTTTTCGCGCGTATTTAGACATACGGGTATCCTATTCATCGTTCACATAGCGCACGGTCATGGGCAGACATGCGCGCCAGTCACGATTACGACGCAAAGCTTCTTGTGCCGCGCGCCTACGCGCGGTTTGAAATACTATACATTGCTATAGACCGTTCAGTTGACACGCGCGTTTCAAAGTGTTTGACCGTGTAGTTGATAGTCGCAGTTTTTTTGACACGCGTTTTAACGTTTTTTAAGTTTTACGTTTTGAATACATTAGTATATACTTCATTCGGCGTAGGGAAAGTGGCGCTCCCATCGCCCAGTGTGGTTCAATAAGTGCACTGCAGTAGCCCTACCCTGACCTTAATTGGTTGGGGTAGTCTGGTCCTCCAGGTTGGGGGTTTAGCGACGGGCTAACGACCCGTCCTAGTAAAAAATCACTGTTAAGAAACCTACTACTACTAAGCCTCGGACAGATCTTTTGGAAAATAAAAATGGAACTAAAACTGGAAAACCTGGAGTATTTCGATTTGGAACATGGAACATTAGATCTTTATATAAACCTGGGGCACTAAAATGTATTACTAGTATTGTCAAGAAATATTATGTAGATTTAGTTGCCCTCCAAGAAGTGAGATGGCCAGGATCTGGACATCTCAAATCAGATAACATGACAATATTTTATAGTGGAAGCGGTAATGGAAGACACGAACACGGAGTGGGTTTTATTGTAAAAGAGTCTTTAGTAAAATTAGTAAAGAAGTTCGAAGCAGTTGATGATCGATTATGCTATATAATAATAGAAGGGAAAACCTCTAATATAGCAATAATCAACTGTTATGCACCAACTGAAACAGCAGATAATGATTATAAAGACTCTTTTTACGATAATCTAGAAAGAGTATACGACTTGATTCCCAGAAACTACATAAGAATTCTAGTTGGAGACCAAAATGCTCAAGTAGGGCGTGAGTATGATTTTAGACATACTATAGGAAAAGAAAGTATGCATAGTGAAAGCAATAATAACGGACTCAGGTTAATCAGCTTCGCCTCAACCAAAGGATTAGTTATAAGTAGTACCCAGTTTCAACGTAAAGAAATTCACAAACAAACTTGGGTATCTCCAGATGGAAGAACTAAAAGTCAGATTGATCATATACTTATAGATAAGAGATACAGATCTAGTGTAAGACAAGTTAGAAGTTATCGAGGAGCTGATGGGGACACAGATCACTACCTGGTCATAGCATCATTTAGAACCAAACTGGCTAATAGTTGGAAGCAAAAAAAACTAAAAAGTAGAACCCGCTTGGAAATAGAAAACACTAAGGATCGAGAGAAAGTGAAATCATACCGAGGAATACTAAATAATAAACTAATGAAAGCATCTCAAAATACAGAGCAAAACCTTGAAGAAACTTGGAACATAATTAAAGACTCAATAAACAAATCAGCTGAAGTATTTAAAAAAGAAAACACATCCAACGGTAAGAATTCATGGTTTAATGAACGGTGCAAGGAAGCCATAGGAAGACGCGCAGAAACAAGATTAAAAATGATACAAGACCCATCTCCTGACAATATAGAAGAATTTGTTAAAAACAAAAGAGCTGCAAGCAAAATATTGAGACAGGAAAAAAGAGAAGCGGAAAAAGGACTTATTCAAAAAATAGAGGAGCATAGGCTCAACCCAAGGTTGTTCTTCAAAAAATGCAGATCGATAAAGGAAGGTTTTAAAGCTCAAACTCGTATGGTCAAGGACAACGATGGAAACTTGATAACGAATGAAGAAGGCATCATCCAGAAGTTTCAAGCGCATTTTAAAAACATCTTAAATGTCGATCAAGAAGTTAGGGAAGAAAGTGTAAATATGATCTATCATACGGCACAACCTCTTGTAGAGGAACCTAACCGCGAGGAGGTAAAGGATATAATCGCAACACTGAAAAACAACAAAGCCCCCGGTGAAGATAATATCAATTCTGAACTATTAAAGATTGGTACTCAACAACTTGTGACCAATATTTACGGGCTACTAAAAGAAATATGGAATACTAACAGAATACCTGAAGATTGGAAAACAGCCGTTATCTGTCCCATATACAAAAAGGGCGATCCTATGGATACAAGCAATTACCGGGGAATTGCGCTTTTAGACTCATGCTACAAAATCCTATCCCTGGCATTATTACGAAGATTAGAGGTATATTCAAAAGATCTAATAGGAGACTATCAAAGTGGTTTTTTGAGAGGAAAGTCCACCTCTAACCATATTTTCACAATCAGACAAATGATGGAAAAATCTTATGAATTCGGAAAGGATGTCCACATGTGCTTTGTTGACTTCAAGCAGGCTTACGATAGCATAGTTCGGAATAAACTGTGGGCGGCCCTAGAAGAATTTGGAATACCCAAAAAACTTATCGATCTCATAAAAGCATGCAACACGAATACAATGTGCAAAGTGAAGTTTGGCAACGGTACATCTGACAGTTTTGAGGTTAGCACAGGACTCAAACAGGGTGATGCCTTGTCGCCAGTTCTTTTTAACCTAGCGCTTGAGAAAGTGATCAGGTCAATGCCAATGCGACAAGGCATGGAGTTTTTGTCAAATAGTACACTCCTGGCCTATGCAGATGATATAGTTATAATAGGCAGTACGCGACAAGATGTAGCGATAAGAACTAATGATTTGTTAAAAGCAGCGAAGCCAATGGGTCTAGAAGTAAATCAGGATAAAACCAAATATTTAGTCATGACTAGAGGAACAAGAGATATCTCGGACCTAGTAGTAGAAAACTATACCTTCCAACAAGTGGAAAATTTCAAATATCTTGGGGCAAACATAAATCAATACAATAACATGCATAATGAAATTAAAATTAGGATATCAGCCGCTAATAAGGGTTACTACGCTTTGGAAAAATTGTTCAAGTCAAAGCTCCTCTCTAGACGATCAAAGGAACGCCTGTACTCTAGTTTCTTACGGCCAGTTTTAACATATGCATGTGAAACATGGTCGACTACTAAAGGAGATGAGGAAAAAATGGCTTGCTTCGAAAGAAGAGTTCTTAGAAGGATTTATGGACCTATACTAGAAAATGAAGTGTACAGAAGAAGAACTAATGTAGAAGTACAACAAATTTATCAAAAACCCGGTATCAACGCGTACCTTATGAGTAAACGAATTGAGTGGGCAGGCCATGTATGGAGGTCAAATGGTATTCTAAAGAAAGCCCTGGAAGGAAAAATCAATGGAAAAAGACCTAGGGGTCGACCTAGACAGCGCTGGACAGACAGGGTTAAAGAAGATTTAAACAAGTGCGCTCAGGGTTTAACTTTAGAAGACAGTATTGACAGAGATAGTTGGAAAAAAGTAGTAGAGGCAGCGAAAGTCCTTCAAGGACAGTAAAAGCTCAAGAAGAAGAAGTATATACTTCAGAATATACTATTCGTATATACGAGTACACTGAAAAAAATCGGTGCTGGGTCACTAGCAAAACTGATTTGTTAAACGTTAAATAGTTGTTTGAACCATAAAATGGTAATATAAACTGTAGTATTTGATACAAATAATCAAGCATTTTGTCATGTGTATTAATTCATTCTGGTTAATTCTTTTTTTGTTGTAAATACCAAATAAAATGTATTGGTAATTACGCAGTTTGCGTTTACAGCAATAACGAACATTTAACCATAATTATTGTATTACCAAATATAATACTTTAAACGCAACATTTATTAAATTATATTGTTTAATGAATAAAATTGTAATCGTCACATAAAATACGTTACTTCATACAACCAACGAGTATGTTAAAACAGCAATAAAGTTCTGTTATAGTCACTTAATTCCTTGTTCTGATAAATTTAAATATTGTTAGAAATGTAAACTTAACAATAATAAATTCTATGTTACTGCTTTTACTGTAGTTATTCAAGCTGTTTGATAGTATTATGTTGTGTCAATAACAAATATCATTCTAAATTTAAAAATAGAATGAAAGAAGTTGGTAATTTACGGACACACCGATGCCGATAAATGCGATTAAGTTTTTTTTTTTTTTTTGGTTATGTTGTCAATCGATGTTTCTTCTTCATTGGTATTGTGCATTTGTGGTTTGTTCAAATTTATTTTACTTTTATTTAATGAATGTGTGAAAAAATAAATTATACAACTATTTAGTATGGCTGATCAAGACGTCGTGGATTTTTTAAATGCTTGGGACCTTGTAATGTATATCCAAGTATTTCGTGGTAAGTTTAAAAAAATCAAAATACTAAAATTTATGTTATTTATCGCTTTAATTATATGAAGGGCACAGGAAAAAATGGTAGAATTCATTTTTTTCGGATTAATGAGGTTCTACTGTACTTTGGTTGTTAAAATACATTTACTATTTATACTTATTTACGTATTTTATTTTACTATTATATAGATAATGAAATAGATATGAAAACTTTACCATTGTTGACTGAAAATATGATGAAGTTATATATATATATATATATATATGTAATAAAGTAGTGAAAATAAAAGAAAAAATAAATAAAGGGTAAAAAGAATATGCAAAAAAAAAATTAAAATATTAAAAAATAAATAAAGAAACAAGATTATTGTATATTTGAGTATATATATATATATATATATATATATATATATATATATATATATAATATATATTACTTTCGTATAAAGACGAAACGTACATTTTATTATTAGAATTTATTTTCTATAAATATCCTTATCGTTGTTTATACGAACTGTACTTATTTTTCTGACCTATATGGTCATGAAATTTATTTTAATTGTAAAAATAATTGGGTCCGACCATATATAAGAGGGTCGGGTCATTGACAAAGTTTATCAGTTGTCATCATTCTCTCGTTGTGTCTTAACGCTAACCCACCCAGAGCAGACTTGGCCAGCCTTCGGCACGACGAGGTACCATAATTAAAAATGTTAATATACTACGTATAAAAGTACATAGTGTTTTTATTTCTGTTTTGTTTAAATAATTTTGCGTATAACTTCGCATGTTTAACGTTCTTTCCTAGTTGATTTATTATCAAGCATTTTTGGTCATTCGGTCATCGGATAGTAACTTACTACCAAACCTTTTTTGGTTCTTCGGGCCGGATCATGTAAAGACAAATCCGCACCTAAATACAGTCTCATCTTCGTAATACATCACACTTCTTCGTTTCATTGCTTCAAACCACTATAGTTTTTCCACGTTCTCGTTACTCGAGTTCATTCAAATATGTCCTTTTTGTTCAATTACAATTCTTTACAAATAATTCTACAATAATGTTGCCAGAGTCAGCTAAATATATCGATGCCAAAGCTCGCGTATTTCGCGCAATTAATCAAGAGACATCTTTCGTAAAAGCGTCTACTTATTTTCATAATGATCGCACAAACGTCGTAAAACATGCAAAACTCCGACAAATGTTATCAGAACTATCCAATATAAGATTTATCGCATAAGATATCGATACATAAGAACATAGGCGTGCGCACGGGGTGGGCTGGGTGGTCCGGATGGACCATGGCCTTTCCTGCGAGTCAAGTTGTATCTTATTTACAATCACGTCTGCTCACAACTTAAATTATCTTATGTAATGATTTTATGTTTACATCACGATTTTCCTTAAATAGATCAAGGAAAGTCATTGCTGTTTTAGGAGAAAGATAAAACATAAGTTGAATTTTTCTTGATCTATGATGTTGAACATGTACACTTTTCACGTGTAAAACGAACGGTTTTCAAATTTAGTCGGAATCAGCACACGACTGTAGTAATAAAAAGACAACGCGTATCTTTCGAATCTGTCCGGCGGTTCGATACACTTGTGCTGTACAATAAAATATTTCTTTGTTTTCCTACGAGTTGTTCCGAAAATCAATTTTTTAATTTTCGTCCGGTACTATTTGTGCGTCTCGAACAACCCTGTCCAAGTTCAAATAGATTGGAATTAATTTTATAATGAAAGGGCAATTACTTTTTATTTCTCAAAAATTACACTTGCTCAAGAAATAAAAACAATGATAGAAAAACAAATAACTTTCATCTCAGAATTAAAAATTAATTATTTCGTCAATGATTAACTATTAGAAAAAGGCGATATGTTCAATTTGTATTACCTATTTCAAACTGTGTATATAGAGTATAAGCTAATGATGTTTTCTTTAAATACCGTATGTTTAGGCGGACCAAGTGAAATGAACTGCCCATGTATTTATAATAAAATGTATTTATTTAATAACTATATGTAATTATAATTAATTTGTGTTTAACTAAGAAACAATCGTTTTAAATTTTTTTATGAATCTATGATAAAAATAGATGGTATACATTCAACTAAATTTGGCATCATTTATAATGTCCTAAGTTAACAGAACTTATAAGAAAATGATGCGTTTTATGTAAAAACCTATATAATATATGTAGATTTAAAAAATTCAGTTGAAAGTTTAGGAAAAATATTAAAAAAACATATAAATTTAGAAGTAGTATTAAAGTTAATAAGTTACTATTAAGCGGTTGGAGACAACTTATAATTAAGTACAATAATTTTTGGTGCTTAGCAATTTTTCGGAACAGTTTTAACAAGTGACAAGGCAAAAACAACACTAGACCACATCTACTTTTCTTCAAGCTTATAGGATTCCTTCTGTTTATTTGATATTAAAGCAACCCAAAATTGGTAATTGTCAAATTTCAAATTCTAATGTGACTAAAGTAAAATATAATAACTTAAAAGAAATATTTACTGAAGAACAAACTGAAAGAGAGATAAAAATTAATAAACTAAAAGAAAGATTAGATTACCTTGTAGAAGAATAGAGTTAGGATACTGAAAATATCTTTATGAAAAATCATAATTATTTTGCTGAAATTAAGTCAACAGTTAATGATTGTGAAATCTATTACATAACTGGTTATTTGTGTCCTCAAGTTAATAAACATACAAATATAATAAAATAATAAAATAAATAATATTCAATAAATATATATATATATATATATATATATATATATATATATATATATATATATATATATATATATGTATTTATATATATTGTAAACTGTTCTATATTATATGATAAAATATAGTAAATGGCATACTTAAACAGATAGGATTAGGGTTAAGAGTCAAATTTTCCGTTTGACATGCTCACTCTGTAACATTTCATGGACACAATAACATTTCGCAATCAGTCCTGTATATTCATTATTTTTTTTCATATAAAATCGCTCAGAGGCCAGACACCTGAACATTACTTCCGACCAGTCCTGTGTAACCTAGACTGTAGCATCGGGATTTATATCAAGGTGAAGTTTTAGGCTAGTCCGTCATTCATGTGTTAATTTATATATTGCCGGTGAGTGTGTAACAATTAAGGATAGCAATTGTTTCGTGAACATCGATATATATTGATGTGTCTTTTTCAAATCGCAATAAATAAAAAAACAATATTAAAAAATTAAATAAAAATCGATGTCAAAAACTCGTTGTATTAGAAAATCACCAATGTAATTTGAAAAACATCGATTTATTAGGAAATACATGGATGTAATTAGAAAAACATCGATGTAATTGAAAAAAACATACATGTATTTGGTAAAATATCGTTAATTATTAATTTAATTCAAAATATAGAGGAAATAATTGTTCTTTGCCATTTCAAGAAGACGTTCAGTGCTTATCAAACTTCAAATATAAGCTATAGCCATTGCGTTATCAGGAATCCTGCTGGATCAATGATAAATAGTATATTTAATATAAAATATAAATTGTATTATATATATATTTTATTTTTTATTTTTATAAAAGTAAACAGTATTTTTATTAAATAATTTCTTACGTTTTAAATGTATATATTTATAATATCAATGTGTAATTAAATTATAAACTATATTTGAGTTTTCTCCAATTGAATCAAGAAAAACTATCAAAAATACAATATGTAAAATACGATTTTAATCATGATGTGTTACGTATTTCGTCAACCTGCTCACCATCTCACCCAGGGCACACTAGAGCACAACGTGTACGGCCCATAATAATATGGTAGCGTGACTTTTCGAGAATAAGATCCGTTGATGTACCCCGCGGGTAAAAAAATAATTATCGCACGCCGAAAGCGTTTTCCCATGGACCACGATGAGCGAGCTGCTGCTCGTCGGACTGGGTTTGTTTGCCGCGACTGGCCGGGATTTGACGGTCTCCTCGGTCTTCGTCGTCACGCAGTTCGCCGGACTTCCTGTCGCCGCGTGCACGGCTCGTTGTCGAACGGGTTGTTGTTGTTGTTGGTCGACCACACGGTCTTCCACTACCAGCGATTCGACGGCCGCCGTAGGCCCCGGGTAGGCTTCGCGGTCGGTTTCGCGTCTGCGTCCGTAACGGCTGACATCGAAAATCGTTTACCGCATCCACGGTGATAAGCCACCGTGCAGCCTAATCGACCGCGAATATATTCACCACGTGTTTTAAGTACACAATAATAATAATAATAATACTAATGATGTTATTTTTAATAAAATAAAAAACAAACAAAAATTCATCAATTTTGTTATGACTAGAAATATGTTAGTGAGTAGCACCACATTTCCGCATAAAGATATACACAAACAAACATGGGTTTCACCATCCGGACAAGTAAAGAACCATATAATATAATAAATAAATAATAGTTAAAAGCTTATAAAAACAGTACATTCATTAATAGTAACTATACTACAGATTCGACGTATTAATTTTGATATACAGATCTCGGAGGAAATACATATTTGGACTCATTATCACTTCTAAAAATGTTTGCTTTTCGAGATGTTGTCTTTATGGAACGTGGTCCAATTGACTGTCCCAACTAAAAATCAATATTTGTATGCTATATAATTATTTTGAATAAAATGTATAATTTTTTTATTATAATACAAGTAAGTATAGGAAACGGTGTCTACATTCCGGACATATCTAATATGCGACTAATCTAACCGTTATCGATGTTGCCGAAATGTGATGGATAACGTGAAGTATAGCATTTAGAAAGACGAATACACTAGATATAGCAGTTTCATCGATATAAAATTAATAATTGGGTTTAATTTTGTTTTCTGCTGTTAGTATTCGAATACCCGTGTCTGATGTAGTGCAACTACCGACCTAGTAGGATCCACCACCAATGATCGTTATGATCGTAATGATTGCGCGGCATTAGGAAAGTACGATGCCGATTGTCTGAAACGGCGGCGACGGACTCGCCATCGATATCGCGATCCCGCAACTGTTGGCGGACATGAGGAAACGACGGCGATTCCGCGACGTTTAGGTGAGGTCGGCTGAGAACGCTTCAACGGGACAATTCGGCGATGATCAGTCCGCCGTTTTGGCTTGACGTGCGTGGTACCTTCGCCGTATTCCGTCGGACCAACACCTCAAGTCCAGTAGCATCGACGAATCTTCTTCGCCGTCTTTCGTCGGCTACGCGTTCGAAAACGTTCGCCCGCGTTCGTTTGTCGTAACCGACTCGTTATGTTCGGTCACAGTTGAAGATATCGACTGAAAAAAAAACATATGTAGACGATGAATGGTTATTTCAAGCATCAAAAAATGTAGATTTCATATGGTGTTATTGGGTCTTACCCGTGTTCCTTCAAGGACGAAAGTTGCCCGAGGAGCATTGAACGACGGGGATTGGATCACGTCTTTCCGCTGGACGCGACCTCCGCGGAATATTCCACGAAGACAACGATAGACTTGACAACGGCATCGTAGTCCAGCAAATCCACGGTGGTAATCATCATGAGTCCCTGCGTCACCACGTTCGCGCTAAATAGGTTGATAAAATTTGACAACGCGTCGGTCGATCCGATAGTTCCAGGTAAGGTTCACAAAACCGTCACCGTGTCTCATTGGATTAGATGTTTGCGACAGGACGCATTGTCGGTGGCACATTTTCCAGCAGTCTGCCCCATTGTATTGTCGAAATTTACAGAATATATGGCAAAAAGACGTTGGCGTCCGAACGACGTGCATTTATATTGTACTCACCGCGACATTTCATTATCTTCGCTCAGGGCTATTTCTTAAGGTGTTTATATTCTACACTCATCGCCGTTAACATTTTGAGCGTTGCCGATTTCACGACGTTCCGGACAAACTTTTTGAAAAATTGCTTTTTGAAAGGTCATATAATAGCCAGACAGCGTTCGTGGTTATTAAATGAGTTTTTATAAGGATTATTATTATTGTTGTTTTTGTTTAACTTATTATTTATTAGTAATTTAATATTATCGTTGAAGCTAATATTGGTTTTTATTTTATATATAGATTATTATTGAATTAAAAGTGTAAATTTCCATAATTATATTTGATATTTAATTGATATTGTTTGAGTAAAGGACTTATACATATTTTATATAAATATCTGTTGTCCTGCAGAAGGACTATATAATATTTGTTTATCAAAACATTGTTGAGCCAGAAGGGCTAAGTTATGTTTTTACAATCCTATTATGTTATGTAATAAAACACTGTTATATATAAACAATAATATAAAATTTAATATTTGATTTAATTATATGTTAAGTAGTTTGGGTGAATTTAAATTTTGAATTATTTTTCAACAATTAAACACCTTAAAAATAGAACAACTGTTTGAAAATAGTATGTTTCAAATATAAATATTCATAGTTTTTGGATTGTTTGAAAAAGTGACACTTGCATCATGATGAGTATACTTATATATAATGTAAAATATATATATTTATTGAATTTACGTACAAAAAGTAATAAAAATAAGTAACCAATTTCAAATATAAAATATATTTTTTTGTTTTTAAATCTATAAAAGCGGCGCTTCGAATATGCGCGATATTGTCGCTTAAATTCTTGAGTCTCCGGCCAAGTGGAAAGCGGTTGCCCAATTCGCATCGACCATGATGGGTACGAAGAAAGAAGCGGAGCGGGAGAGGCAGCCCCTGCAGGGGATAGCTCAATCGCGCGGTTGGAGGAATAAAAGGGCGGTCGTAAACCGCTTCCTAAATGAAAACGAGGCGCAATACCACACTTACCAACCACGTGAAGAAAAATCGTATTGTATTGTCATCCGTAATCTGCATCCGTCTACACCAACAGTTGACATAGGAATAGCCATCGAAGAAAAAGGGTACAAAGTACGCCAAGTGACAAATGTTAATCACAAGACAACAAAAGATAAACTACCTATATTTTTTATCAACCCTGAACCGGCAGAAATAAATAAGGAAATTTTTAACTTAACATCATTACTCCACACAAGAGTAAAAATTGAAGAACCACACAAAAAGAAAGACATTGTGCAATGTCTCAACTGTCAAGAGTATGGCCACTCCAGGAAGTACTGTGCCTACCCTCCGAGATGCGTTCTCTGTTCACCATCCATCAACCAGCTGCGTGAAAACCAGAGACACACCTGCCACGTTACGTGTTGCTCTCCAGAGCGAGTTGTCTTTTGTCGTTAGGTATGAGGTCCAGTTATTGTAAGATTCGTTCCTTAGCTGTTGTAGTACACGTTTTAATGACAGATTTAGTTTATTGTAAATACTTTTGTCGGATGGAAGTTTTGTTCGTTGCCAACGGGCTCTGGCTCGCCTCTTTTGGGATATTAGTTCACGGACATGTGCAGGGATCGATAAATGGTTATGGTTATTATTATTTTTTCGGTTGGGTGGAAGAGTTCCATGCAGCTGATTGAATGATTTGGGTAAGATTAAGTACTGCGTCATCAATATCATTTGGGCATTTCAGACGTATGTTTAATTTTATACTTTGGTTAATAATGTCGCGGAAATGTTCCCAATTCATTATACCATTTATTAGTGATGGATTACTAGGTTGAAGGTGGGGTGAGGCATCTATGCATAAGAGGACTGGAGAGTGATCAGAACACGGATCTAATAAGTTTTTTACCAAATGATTTAAGTTTGGCGGTATCTTATTTACGAATATGTCTAGGATATTAGGACGTTTTCTTGGTGATGATGGCCAGTATGTTGGATTGGGGGAGCAAGGATAGATAATTGTTTATTGTTGGCTGCTTTAAGTAATGATTGTCCTTTTGGGTTAGTTGTATGACAACCCCATGAATGGTGTTTAGCGTTTAAGTCACCACCTATGATAAAGTATTGATTAAGAGAGTTAAAGAAATTTTCAAATTGCGTATGCGTAATTGTGTGTTTTGACGGGCAATATGATGCAACTATAGTTATTGGCACATGATTTAATTTGATATTTATATCCTCACATGTTTAAAATGTATGTGTGCAGTACACTAATACATCTTGATAATTTTTGTATTTTTTCTCCTCAAACCTTTGAGCAAAATCTTTTATGTTCAGGCTTTTGAACCTCAGCCATGGGTTGGCGACCCTCCCCTTTGGGTATGGAACCATCACACGGCGCTCATCCGAGCGAAATCTGGATGAAGACGTCACAAGTGTTAAAGGAAATGAAAGTTTGAATTTTTTTTACCATTAAGCCAACCTTTTATCTGAAAACACATAGTTGTAGTAGTTTGTGTAGATTGTGTAGTTTTAGTTACATCCCTCATGATGAAATAGCTTTGGTTTTATCATTTAGCATATAGCCGATTATACACTTAGCCTAGCTACGGTGAATATACAACAAAATAAACATATTATAAATTTTTATTCTAAATGTATTGAAACTATATTTGGATTGAAATCTTGAAATATCAACATTATTTTCGATATATACTGAACGGACACGATTTCGTAATTAATTATTAACAAGACATAATCAATATTCATTATTATAGGTATTAGGTTTAAATATTTGGATTCTGAATATTTTTTTAAATTGTATATGGAAAACGATATTATAATAATCTTATTATTCAGATTATAATTGAGTTTCAATTTTTGAATTATATTAAATTCTTATTTTAATTTTTAATCGTTTTGAAACGTGTAATGTAAATATTAATTTTTTGTACAATATTTAAATATGGGTTTTCAGAAAAAAAAATTGCCCTATTTAAAAAATATTTGGAATTCAAATATAACTTAACATTAGCTAGGTAAGTAAATTTTAACAAGGTCTAAAAACTGTCTTAAAATGTTTAACAAGTGTCTAAAACTACTTTGAAACCGGTTTTGGAAACTTCGAGCTCTTATTTGGTGCCATGACAAGCCCATGCTTAGTAACTTTAAGTTAATTTAAATAAATTTCTCATTACATCTAAATAGTACTAATTAGTAATGATTACAACTGGTTTCGGAAACTAAAGTTTTATATGATGACAACTATACATACGTTAAAATAATCACTTTAGTTGCAAAAGTTGCTCATAACGATTATATTATAAGGTATACCCATACTATCTAGTATCTATTGACACATTAAAATAGTTTCGAAACAAAATGCTGACAATAGAAATCTTGAACGTATTGAATTTTTCATATAAACGAAATTCTTTCACTTTTACCGTATCAACGATTGACGGTTTCAAAACTATGAGCCACATAGTCCCGTTATATATCTCTCAAAAAGTTAATTTAATAATAAAAAAATAGGTCAAAAGAACCGGAAAGCGAACTGGACGGGCATCATCCTACGTACGGAAATTTACCATCACTAAACCGCCTCCGCTCATTAAAAAGTTTCTGAAACTATTCAGAACCATTGGTGAACAAAAAATGAACAAGTATATGGTAAGAAGAGCAGTCGTCTAATGGGTTTCGCGATAAAAACGTCTTCTCCCGCTGCCATATACATTATGATAGAAACTGAACAGGATAATGAAGACGTTGGCGTAGACAGAAAAATAGTAAACTTAATAAATGGGAACTTCAGGATGACCCGAAATTTAATTGCCGAAAAATCTAGACCACTGACCACAGCGTCTTCAAGCACCACACAAAATCACGAACCAAAATAATCCGATGGGTTTAGTTGCAAAATGAAGGAGAGAGGCCGTTGAATTTTGATACAAAAAAAAATGTAATAAATGGTTGCCCTCATGAGAGAAGAAGATACGAAATGTTGTTACTGAGAAGAATGTACTAAGTATTCATATTATACTTATTATTTCTATAATATCATCCCCCGTTACTTTGCATAAATTACAGAGAAGTTCATAAAGCCTACAAAGTTAATGCTTAAAACTTCGTCATGCGCCTCCCAAATGTGAACGAGCAATACTCATATATACTCGTATTCGGAAATCCATAATTAACCTTACATTAACCACTTGTAATTTATTGATCAAAATGACATGCAGAGAGACTCAACTCAGTCTAATCGCATCATAACGGCCAATAAAAATCATTGAAAACTATTCCCATCGCCCTTTTTTCCAATTTTGAAATAGTTATATTATCTAGTTACTATTTTCCTTATCATTTTCACAACCATAATAATTTTCTCTTTGCGCATTTATCGTAACTTCCACTATTCTCCCAATTATTCAAATAAATAATCATACATTATTTTTTTTCTATTTGATGTCGAGCTGTGGTATTTTTTAATCGAAGTAAATAATAAAAATGATAACAATAATAAAAGGGATCTACTTTTAAATTGGGACGACAAGCATCCCGTTGGAAGTTGGTCGAGATAACCCGATGCTCAGAAAGCATAGTTAACAGGCCGTTTTATAGTATTACATTAAATTTTCGATATAATAATAATATTATTATTATTATGATTATTATTATTATTATTATTATTATTATTATTATTATTATTATTATTATTATTATTATTATTATTTTTATTATTATTATTATTATTATTATTATTTTATTATTATTATTATTATTATTATTATTATTATTATTATTATTATTATTATTATTATTATTACTATTATTATCATTATTATCATTATTTCGATCGCGACGTTCACGCGGTTGCAGCGGCAGCCGTCGAGGTCGTCAAGCTGCAGTTCGGCTGACGTACACTCACGTACACTGGCCGATAGAGGACGATCTGTTCGGTCTGCGACCCGTCGTAAACGTGACCGCCGAGCAAGAACTCCGGTCCAATGTACCTGCCGCCTTCCACGTGGTCGCACGCAACACCTGTTAACGACACACGTCCACACATTAGTTTCCGTACGATTTTGGGCGCCGTGGGCGATGGTGATTAATGGGTGGTCGAAAGGAACATGAACTGTTTACGGAACGTGTAAACCCTTCGAGACGGAACGAGCTTCACATTTCCCAAAACTAGCCGCAATCACCTGATAGTCGAGTTGTTTGTTATATTAATAACAATACAGTATTGTGACTTTTAGTAAATATTTCAAAAACGATATTATTATATAAATATTAATTATTAGTAACTGAGCATTTTTGTTAGATATTATATTTACTATTCAAGTGTAAATGTCGATTTCTTTTTTAAACCATTTGTTGTTTAAATTATTATCGATTAATCATTTTTTAATGAAATGTTGTTAAAATATATACGATTACAATTTAATAATATATGCGACACGAAATTCCGGGAATAAATATTGAAAAAAAAAATCAAACGAGTTAAAGACGATAATTTATAATGTTTAAACATTATAATTTACATGACTATAATGTATACCAAGGGTGGCCAACAAGTCGATCGTAATACGTATTTTTGAGTCTTTTCTTTATTATTATTATTATTTTTTTTTTTTTTTACGAAAACAAAAAATAGTTTTATAAAGTTTTTTTATTTGATTAATCCTTTATTATAAAAATTAATTACAATTACACTATTGAATTTATAATATTAATGAATAAATAAATAATATTCATTATATTATATATAGTACCTTTTTTTTTTTTTTTTTTATTTTTTAATAATTTATTAAATCGAAAATTCGATGTCGTCACGACATCTAGAAAAATTTAGAAGTCAATCTCAAGTCCATTAGAATTTACCATCCCTGGTGTATACATTATAAAGGATAATGTGATCAGATCTATATATATATATATTTATATTATAGAACACAATTTAAATAGACTGTTTCGAAATAAACAACTCATTTCCAAAGCCAAATTGCGTTTTCGTTACCAAAAACATTATATGCCTTGACTATTAGATTCAAATGATTAAAATCGACTGGATAACGACTCGTTCATTTTAAATTTAATTGTATAATTATTAGTAGGTATCCTAAATTAACTAGTTGAGTTCATATTCTTTAACTTTTGTGAATTAACGAGCTATTGCCCCGTGCCCATCAACACACGTGTCATACTCACTATAAAATATTTGCGGAGTTTTATTACAGTTCGGTATTCTGAACGGCACGGTGGCTATTGTTATCGGAAACGTGACGTGGAGGTCTTCGTCTCCTTTGCCCAAGTCCACGCACACCTGTACAAAAAACGCATATTACACGCGTCGCACTGGCCCTTTGTATAATACGTTTAAATATGGTAACCGTGAGCTCGCAGTCCCGTTATGAAACAGTAAAAACGAAGCATATTTAAAAATACATGGTTTTCTCCGTACGAAATTTGTACGGCCTAGGTGACTAATGCACGATGAATAATTATAATTAATAATAAATATCAATGTTTTTAACGACCGATTTCTTCCACATTACAATGTACCTATCTACTAATATAGGGTAGACCATACCTCATTTTTTCAAGTCTGGCCCATATTAATCCCATTTTTTCCTTACTGTTAATGTATAACTTTTAAAATTTAATCTTTACAATGGTATTTTCGGGATATTGTTTTGACCATTCTAGCTGGTATATTGTATTATACAAAGCAGTTACGTATCTAGGATTTTTCAAGAGAAGGAAGGGCCTTTAATAATATGAAAACCCAATTTTTACATTAAAGATAATTTTTACTTTTCATTATTAAAATTAAAATGTGCAGTCAAAAAAATATATACTTTTTGATATCGAAAACCATAAAATAAAAGAAAACACAAAATTGATTATGAAAAATCGAATTGACTTTTATCTGTTGCCAATAATTAAAACTACCTTACACAATTTTCCAATTTAGAAATACTCAAGGAGGGGAGGAGATCTGGCACCGAGGACCACCCCCTTGGTTGCACCACTGATACAAGGTACATAATAAAATTAATAATGTTATCTTTCCAGTAAAACGATTACGATATCGCATAGTTGTCGACGATATAATACTTACATAATAATACATAATAATATTATTATACACTTGAATTATTCTATATTATTTTTGCAATCCCGCCTGCCGGTTTATCGGTAAACGCGTGTGCGTGTCGCGGACTATAATACCTATTTATATTTTATATCATATATATTTTCGCATATTATATTAGTATGAATGTAATTCGTCATTAATATTTGTACACGACAGACGTTCAATTTGTAAGTCATCAGTTGTGTCGTAATCGTAGTTCGTAATGGTGTGGTATAAAATGTTGGAATCAGTACGATTCGATAATAATATATATTTGCTCTCATAACACAAAAAATAATATGCGTTTTTTCCCCAAATTTAAAATTAGTACATCCTTTTTTTAAGAGACGATGATGAAGTTGATTAAGTGTTTTGTACAATATTGTATTTAAAAACCTTTGTAAAACATATATTTATTTTTTTTTTTTTATTCTATTTATAATTAAATTTACTTATTATACATTATACTAATTTGTTACACATCACTTTTAATTTGTTTTTCTAAGTGTCCCGTATTTTAATTTTATTTTTATGGTCACCCTGTACTTATAGTATTATACAATTTTTGACGAAGTTTAATACAATTATCAGTGATACGGATCGCATTCTATAATATAAAGACTGAGATGGTTGTTAATTGTTACTTTTCAGTTATCATATTCAAATCAAATGTTTCTAGTAAACGGGTGTGTTTTTAATAAAGCATTATCTACTTATATATTAAATCGTTTTATTTTATTATTAAAACGACCCGATTACTATAATTATAAGTTAGATAACATACTGAACATATAATTTTAACTTAAAAAACTATAGATAACTGAAAGTGCATACCGATATATGAAGAAGAAGAAAAGAGTTTAGCGATATTGTAAACATTTCCTGTTTTAGACAATAAACAATAATATATAATATGTATGAATGTTTATTCTTTGGACAAAACTTGGTCTGTTGTATTATATTTCAAAGAACCGTATTTTTTTATAAGTACAAAAACAGTTTGGTTGATCAAAGATGTGATTGAAAATGTTTTTACTTACTAATGACAAACTGAAAAATATAACGATTCAAAGAGTGCGAGAGAGTGATTAGACGTCCGGAATTTTCATACTGAATCGAATCACGCTGGCGCTTTCAACGACCGCGACGTTAAACATTTACAAAGTTTATATGTACGATTGTATATTTATTAAAACATACAATGTTATATGAACAACAAATAACAACTGCAGCCCCCGGGGCATATGAAAACGCGATATTACGTATTGACTGAAATTATAATAATAGTCGGTAAATATATTTTGAATTTATATTTCGCATGTAGTATGATATTATAATATTAATACTGCGTTCCAGTATGAACGCGTTGGGGGGGGGGGAGGAGAGGTGCGTTGAAAATCCGGATAGTTTATTTTTGTGTAATTAAGGTTGTTTATTTTTTTTAATTTAAAATAAACGGACGAAAGGATTTTTCGTTGAAGTTATTACAATTTGTTATATTACACGCTTTATGATTTATTAAGCCACTGCAGCAGAGTTGTGATGACTGCGCCCTTTTAACGATGGCAGATCCATATCTCGATCGCACAAATGAGAGTGCTCAATGAGCACAATTTCATGTTAAAATATAGTTTCAAACAAAAGTAAATTTTAATGTTTATTTTGTCTTTTTGTTTTTCCTGAAGTTTTGAAGATTATTATTATTTTTGCGGTTTGATTATTAATATTTAAACGGCCACTGAGAATGTCACTCACTCATTATTTTTTCGCCATGCTAAAATCAATAAAATTGAATGAAATGAAAATACACTGATGTATATTATTATGAAACGCAGATATATATACTACTTGATAAAAAAAATATAAAAAATCTAATTGCCGATTAACAAAATTGGCGGACCAACACTTCAGTCAAAATAGATACAAAATAACAATGTTATTTGCCTAATTAATTTTTCTGAAAAAACAAATACTTTTCATGTTAAATCATTTTCATAAAAGCAAAACAAGAAATTGATTATTTATTTGCCATTAAAAATTTTCTAAAATCGCAATAAAAAACTCGCTGGAAAACTCCTATTCGGACTTACCTATGTCCGGCTCTATGAATCATCCCATTCGGAAGCTCCATTAATTTTCCTAAAGAGATATTTCTGAAAAATATCCAAGCGAGAACCCTTTTTTTAAAGTTCTTATGATTTTAATTCAAAATATATACATACGTCCCTTCTTGGTAACTTATTATAAGTACGTATTTCAATTTTTTTTTTTAAACAAGTAAAATTGACAACTGAATATTTAAGTTAACTGTGATATCCTTGGAATTCATTTAATGGTTTCCGTTTTAAAGCTCCTGCGTTAACTCTGCATAGTAGAATACTCCCAAAAATCCCTTTCTATTAGGGAAATCCTTTGTTATTCCACAGGTAAAGTTGTCATTTATCCCAAATCGATTTCCATACAAATAGTATCAACGCTGTCATCGAAAAAAAATCTAAACAGCGGTTATATAATGTAATATTAGCCAGTGTAATCATAACTAAACAATATATACTTATGAGAAAAATAGCCTAAAATCTTAGAATGTGAAAGAAAGCTAGCCGTCACAGACAGAAAATTCCCAAAAGAAAACCTACGGATCAGAGAACGACGAAATGCGAACATACGAAATTAGAATGAACAACGGGATTCGAGATTGTTTTGGACATTGGAAAAATGAATACCCGAAAATAGTAAAAGTAATTTGACATAAGTGATTAAGCTGACTGGGGCATGTCACATGTAGTACGCAGTACCCGATCTAAAGTAGGACAAGTGGGTATCCTTACCCCGGATGCCTCAAAATTTATTAAACAATAAAAAATTTAAGTACATGTGAAAAATTACCAAAAAATAAAAAAAAATAAAAAATAAAAAAATATTATACATTTATGATTTGTAATTAAGTTACACTTATTAATTTACTATTGTTAATTTTACTATTTTACATATATCGTATCCTAGTTGTTACTAATTTTTAATAATAAAGCAAGCTAGACTAAACAACTTAACAATCATCTGTATAAAACACAAAATTTCAAGACAAATCAAATAATAATCATAATCAATGATTTCGTTTCAAAAAAGGCTAGATAAACTAGTTTTTTTAATAATTTAAATACATGATTTATTATTGTAATGTGTATGTGTATGTGTGTGTGTTTATGTGTGTGTGTATGTTTGTAGGTATGCGTGTGTGTGTCATTTTAATATTTAAGTAAATACTAAAATATAAAACATATTCTATATTATATAATTCATATTATATAATAAGATAATTCATGAAATTTGATTTGTATCTATAATTGTTAAAATATATTTAATTTTAAAATTTATCAACATATAATTTACACAGTATTATGTTTTTAGAAAATTGAAAAATAATGAAGATCAAGAGGTTGAACTAGAAAGGGTGTAACTTTTTTTTTAGCCACAGTCACCAAATGATCCAGCACTGGTAATAAGATCCAACTCAACATTAAAAATAGTTTTGGAATATAAATTTTAAGGGGAAAAAACCAAATGAAAGGTAAACCAGAGCAGAGATGGATAGATAAAGCTAAAAAATAATATTTGATAAGCTGGAAGTATAAGAAAATAATGAAAATCCTTCGGATGGAGATAAATAGAGGAGAATTTATTTTGCAACAACGAGCGTTCATAGTTAATGGCCTTTAAAAGTTTTACAAAAAAAAAAAAAAAATAATATTAATAATACATTTAATAAATAAGCCACACATTAATAGACTTTTCTGTAAAATAATTTTGAAAAAATTTACAATTTCGAGGTTATGAAATTTCGTTCTAGTATAGTTATTATAACATACAAAATAAATACATACAATTGTTTTATAATACGATGAAAATTGAAACAATTTCATTAAGTATTTGCATCTAATTAAATTTGTTCAATTAAAACACGCGGAAGTATGAATAAGTATGTACGGAACTCAAGAAATGTACCGTTTGAAATGTTGTTTCTACTTATATTAAATATACGATTTAAATCGATTTACTTGTGTGAACAATTTGATTACTAATATACTATATAATATAAATGAAAATTATTTTTCTATTAAAATTGTTATTTGTGTCACAACTTAACCTAAAATTTATTGCGAATCAAATAAAATATAATATGAAAATTTACTTGACTAAATTTATACAACATAAATATGTATATATATATATATATATATATTAGTTAAATGAATAAAGTAAAAATATTGGTTTGAAAATTTCGTATAAATTGTGGATACGATAGGGTTTTTCACATTTTTTTTTTTTAGAAAAAACGTCGGAATCAATAATAATGAATATCTATATCTCATCAAAAAATTTTGTAAAAAATACTAAAAATTCCCTAAAAATGATAACAATTTAAAAAAATTAAAAATAAATGTTTCATTTCAAAATTATTTAACGTACGAATAAAATATGTGATTGGAAATCAATATTCTAGATCACACTAAAAAAAATGTTTTGCAGTTGAATCCATTCTTTAATTATTAGTCAAGTTATATCTAACGAGAATATCACATGGAATAACTCTTGTATATAGGATGATTTTTGTATCATGGGCTAGCAACAATTTGCTAAGACTTTAAATAAATTTTATTTCTGTGTTTTCCGTTCACTAATATAAATCATTTACAGGACTATTTAAAGACCATTTATACAATTGTTTACAGGAGTACCTTAAGGAAATATTAACTTGTGATTTCTACACAGCAACGCATATTTTTTTCCACACCATCTCATAGAACTAAAATGAATTAATGAAAATGTTTTTTTAATTTTTCGTTTCGATATTCCATTTATGAATAATTATCGTTTAAAAATTTGGTCACAGGAGTCACTTTTTGTGCAGTGGAAACAGCAACGCCACCATATCTTTATTACAATAAAAGATTTACGTCCAATAGATATTAGATAATGGTCATAACTAAACTACCTTAATTAGAACGAACATTCTAATCATCGGGCTTAAAAATGTCTGCTAAACTGTGTCTAAAAGTGTAATTTAAATATCTACTATAGTACTCCTGCACTCAACCTTGTCTCAAACCAAAATGCTTATTACTCGGAAAATATTCAACGGATTTTAAAAATCAACGTTTCATGTTGATTCTCATGAAAATATATTCCTTAAGAACTTATAATTCAATAGGTTTTACCATTAAAAAATCAAAAGTTCATTTAGTTATAACAAATACAGGACACGAGTAAAAACATTAAAATTCTGAAAAAGTTTAAAATAGGAATATAAGCACGATTTCACAAAAAACATATATATATTTTCCGAGATAAAATCTGTTACCTGACTTGTGATAAAATAAAAACCATTCTGTATAATACGATTATTATAATTCTATTCGTATATGCTTGCTGTTTATATATATTTATATACATATTATATGTCAAATTACACAAATACGTTTAAAAAATCCACCTGTATACCTCTAACTTTGCCCTTAAGCTCATCAATGATAAAAAAATTCCAATCCCTCTACCAAGTAAAACAAAAAAAACCCATTTCCAGTTAAATGTCCGTCTATGAGTTATTTATGCTGTAGTTATAACTCGCTGTATCTGGGTAACTCTAAAATATTCACTTTAAGAAGCGACTTGTACAGAGAATAGATGATGTAAAATGTTTCAAAATGAACCTAATTTAAGCTGCTCTTTTATAGAAAAAAAAATATATATATTTATTTGCAAAGAGTCCCACTGAAACCAGATGAATGCAATAACTTTTGTTCTTTTCAATATTTTTAAGTTTTTTCATTTCTTTATTAATTAATAAAACTCTGCGCTACAATTTTGCATTTAAGATTTTTTACAAGTAAAATTTTAAATAGAAATTAATTTAAACTTCGTTTTAATAAATCTAAAATAATCGTTTCATGAACCCATAAAAAGAAATTAGTGTTTGAAATTTGTATTAGATGTTAGTTGTTAATTTTCTACAATATTTCTATTGGGCAAAATGCGAAAATGAGTCTAGTCAACCGCATTTTTTTAATCGCCATTCCCATACATCACTAATGAAAAAATTCGAAATTTTCTGCATAAATTATATTTAGCAAAAAAAAATTGTAATTTGTTTAGATTTAGTTGTGAAATATATATAAAAAATAATATTTTAAAATACAATGTATTATAGCGCAAGGTTCTATTTATTATTAAAAAACTTACACATATTGTTTAGAGCTATTTGCATGTGTCAGATTTTTGCGGATCACCCTGTATACACGGCCATAGGTAAAAAACGTACGCAGTTATGTATTTCGTCGAACCCTATCATAAATAATCGTTAAATGAATCGTCATTCGAACGCATCAGAGGGTTACGATGGTATCGTGTTGAATTTGTTTTTAGAACAACAATTCATTAATAGAAATACGTCACCTTAAGCATGTAATATATTTGTAACAGTTTGCAATTTCCAACCAACGTTGGCGGCATGACCGGCAACACCAGACCATCGGCAGAATCCCATTGCGATTCGCAACCAGTTTGGATCGGTTCGCCGATGTACTCCAACACCGAGTGTTGAACTTCTTTTTGATTTTGTACACCCAACATTCCGCGCTCGACCGAATAGTGCACGTTCTGAAAACAATCATCATGTGCGAATATTTCAAGTAAATATATTTTTGTTTTTTTGTTTTCGTTCTTTTTTTTCTTTTTTTTTAACAATTTGTGTAAAATACGGAATATTTTTCATAGGAATAACACATTTAATATGTCTGCAATGAATCGGTAATTATTTAAACGATTTAGTTTCCGGTGGTAGTCTATAGATGTATTTGAATTTCATCTAATCATTTAAAAACTTTCTCCGTCATCCGATATATTACAAACATCAAATCGATTTTTAAAATTACTACTGGAAAATTTTTTTCTAGTTATACATGCGATGTATCATCATAATTCCAATGTCCGACTGCTAAGAAACCAAAAACAGTGTTTAAATTAAATACCTATTGCGTTAAACACAAAATTGTGTTTAGATTAGGAATATGAACTATATATATTTAAATTGAAAGTTGAATAATAAGAACTCAGCAAAAAAAACCAACATCAACTGCATCTAAAGTTCCCAACCAAAACCCTCCGAACCATAACCAAAATGCTTCACTATGTGTCTAACCACACTATTCACAATGACCTTAATATCTCCCCAGTTTGCGAAGTAACAAAAATCCACTACAAACGACTTAACAGTCGCCTTAAAAACCATCCGAATCCTCTAATTAAAAAATGTGCGTCCAAAAACATTCTAGGTAATCAAAAAAAAATTGAAAAGACGATGTTTTCGTGACTTACTAAAGTAATTTAAACCAATATAAATTCTCTTATAAATAATTAAATTCGAAGTTCCTTCACTGGAAGAACTCTTCGCTTCTTTAAGCACACCTTACAAATAATTATGATGACACTCACTTATTGTTCAAATTTATTGTAACAAGTTGTGAAGTTATAAAATAAAAAAAAACTTTTATTCTTGACTGATAATTGACAGCTCATGATGAACGAAAAATCACCATGCATTTTTGTCAAATGTCAACATATACATATAGAAATTATTAATTTTTATTAAAAAAAAAGTATTTGTACAAAAACACAAAGTTGTTATGAATAATACGTTTCTTTAGTATTAAATTATTTATAAAAATTGTTAATGCAGTGATTATTCATGTGCGTTTAAGCTGATTATTTAAACAAACGAATAATTTTATAATTCCATAATATTGCATTTGGTCGGCGCTCACAATCACACACACACTAGGGAAGTATTTGATATTATGACGCGTCCATTGCGTTTTGATGAATTTAGATTTGGGCAACGATTAATTCGAGTGAATAATAATGGATACATTCTATGTGTCCATGTCCGGTGGGAGATAAATGATGCACGACGTATAACATATTGTTTAATATACGAGTGATAGTTGATATTATAACGCGTATAGTGTTTGAAACTCAATTTAATAAACGTCGATCTATATGTAAAATGTACATACTTAGCGTTAATTGATTAAAAAAAATCTATTAGAATAAATTTATCAGTGTTGTCAAATAACTGTATCGTATGTTAAAAGTGAATCTAATCGATTACGGTTTATTAAAAAGTATTGAATTACATTAACAGACATTTATACTTTAACGTTTATACTTATAACTTCGACCAACAACATATTCAGAAAAATCTTCATACAAAAGTAGCTAATCAGAAATAAAGAAGTATGTGTTTTCATTTCATCATTCCATAATCACTAAAAAAATTCGCATACAATGACATAAAGATACAACACATATAACATTACGTACAGGGGCGTACGTATTTACACGTTTATTTTAAAGATATTGTGTGAAATAAATAATGTTTTGCAATAATACATTTTGTGTTTTGTTTCGTCTATAAACACTTCTTTGTATAAGATGATTGCTCCGATTTTTAGATGTAATACCATTTTCCGGTGAAAAATTTGATCTAGTTCGCATCTATTTTGACTTGTTTTTCGATTTTTCCAATAATTTTTAAGCGTAAGAAAAACATAACCGAATATCGTAAAATAAAACCATGTAAAATTGACAAACATGTTATTTGCACAATGTCAAATTTTATTTTTTATTATTCTAAAGCTATAATAAAATAAAACATGAAATTTTTATCAGTTATTTATTTTAATATGTATTTAAACAATTACTATTAAATTTATTTTGGGTTGAAATATAGAATCTTGTCAATAATTTCCTCTTTATTTATTTTTTTTTTTTAATTAACAAAACTATTAGGAAATTTTAGTATACTTGAAAATTTAATAAATATTCTATTATATGATATTCTAACACTATTTTTAAAAAGTTGAAAATAGTATGTGTCACAATATAAATTTTGAATAAAATGGATAATTTTTTTCATAAAATAGTATAGTTTTTAAATTTTTATAATATAAGCAACTATTAAAATAACATGAGAAATTATTTTGATATTTGAGAATTGAATACTGGATAAAACGTAAGAAAAATACAAATCACAACATGGATATATCCGAAAATCACACAAGTAATAAAATTTCAATTCATGAAAGTTTCAATAAACTCATAACTGGATTAAAGATTAAAGTTGTATTTTTTTTATAAATATTCCAAAACTCGTTAAAACCAATACAGGTGAATAGATTTTATTATCGTTTCACGAGCGGCAATGTAATAAAATGTGTGAATGTAGTTTAAATTTGATAATTGTACAGTCTGTTATTACTATCGTCAATTTCGTACTTTTTCAACGAATAAAATCCAATAATTATTCTGGATGTAGACACAAATTTCGAAAATATCTCAACAATAATACCGTCGTTCGCAAATTCAAAATGATAGCACAGCTCTAAAATCTCTGTTTAAATACCCAAACGGACTGCGACTCACCAGAGGGTTAATATAGTGATTAGCCGAACAATCGATTTAAAACAAATCATTAAAAATGACCGCGACGAAACATTTTACCCGTGTAGCGCGAGATCATATTTGTTGGCAACCACGTGAAAAGCGGTTTAAACGTATTTTTATGAGTCCGATGACCATGACACGCGGTCGGAGGGGAACGGCAATAGAAAAATGTACAACCCAAATTATTTCTAAGATATGATATCGTCGGAAATTACAATGACAATATTTTTCGTTAGTGTAATAATTACGAGCTAATATCTATCGTACATGTTCGATATCTGACTATCAGCAGTCGTTGCTGATGAAACCAATATACCGCAGTCAACAACCAGGATCGCCGATCTCACAACGATCACCGTCAAAAACTGTTGAGAAATCTTTTATACAGTCGTTTGACTACTGTATGTATTTTATTTCGCGTCGAGCATAAACCGACGGAGACGGGAACTGTTGATAAGTATATTCAAATATCGTAAAGTTGTTATCATTTTATAACGTACGGCAACAAAAGTGAATAAAAATCCGTCGCCCAATTGTTCGCACCTGTTTATTTGTGTCGGTTGTTTTGTTGGTTCCGTAATTACAGCCATACGTCGATCACAGTCGAACAACGACAAAACAGAGAATTGCATTTTGATTTATCTCAGTCTTATTAAACGCGAGTGTTCTTTTTAAAACAGACATATATAGTATACATTATACATTATATAATATACACATTAACAGTGATTATTGAATAATAATTGTCTTTGTATTCAGGATTTTAGGCACGGATGTGGGGACCACAAACAAAATGTAATCATAAAATAATATTTACTTGCATTTTTGCAGTATCAAATAAATTGATGTAAACTGTGAATCGTAAAAGAAAAACCACGAAACATAATACAATTATGTTTATTTTTACGTGGATGTTTATACAATAATCTAAAGTTTTCTAAAACACGATACATTATTCATTGATAAAATGAATAGAAAGAGAGGTACGGTGTAATCGTTAGCGATTATTATGATTTATACGTAGTTAATGATCAATTCGTGTTACTACATTCGTGCATACACATAAAAGGCATGTAGGCGTTATATAGAATTTTCAATCTTATATCTAGATACGTCACCACTTATGTATATTAGAGTATATGAGCATAGTTAATAATCCTAATTACGGTATTGAAAAAGTTTATGAAAGAAATTGAAGCTAAACACTTTAAGTTTTGAATACGTTATAAACATTATAAAACACGACATTCTAAAAACTGCTCCGATTCGTTCGATTCTGCCTCCTATTGGAACAGATTTGTATATTATCAGGCTTCTAATATAATAGAAGAAATCGTATTAAATACGAATGCGTTAAAGTGTATTTATAACAAACGATTGGTTTTCATATCGATAATATGTTGATTTCGTTAAAACGATTCAAAATTACATAGAGAATATTCAATACGTTTCCTTTTAACACGCGCATCAGCGTATTCCGCAGTGGTTAAATTGAAAACGAACGCATACGAGACGAGAAAGAGTCATAAAAGGTTTCAATTAGGAATACGTATATAATGTTTATATTTTATATAGCACTTTAAAGTCAGTATACTGTGTGGAATTTCAATATCTAGTGCACTTTTCCTAAAAATACATAGCGTATGATACAATAATGTCGAGCACCGTATTTAGAATATTAAAAAAAAAATTTCGATTATATTTTTTCTACGTATGATGTAGTTTTCATAAAATTTAATGGGCCAAAACTAGAGATAAAATATAAAATACAAAAAAATATATTTAAATATTTTTTTTCCACCATTAGTTAATGTTTTAATATCATAATTTAAGCCAGTGTACTTATTTTTGTGTAACGTACGTATACACGCAGATATAATATTATACCGAAAAATTCGTGAAATATACCAAAATAATCGTATGTTTGTCAATAACTTTGTTTGTCTAGATCGGACATTTTAGACGTTAATTTTATATCAGTAATAAAACTAATATTTTTAATACTATCGAAAACTAACAAATTTACAACAATAAAGCTCTTCAGCATATTCGATTTTTATTATTAACTGGTAATATTTAAAAATATGCATTTTTGCATTTAATCAGGGGCGGACTGGATGTCGGAGGGTCGGGAAGGCAAATCTATATGGGGGTCCGTATTTATATTTTGTAGTCTTGGATGCTGTTTTTTTTTTTGCTTATCCAAAGTGTACAGACATTTTTAGATGAGCAAAAAAAGAGGGGGTCATCCAAGAATAATAATGAGTTGAACTATACAACTAAAAAAAGGAATACTACTTAATTAAAGAAACTTTATTTATTTTTAAAACTTCAACAAATTAATTATAAATTATAAAATATATATATAATTACAAATTCAAAAGGTTACTTAATTCTATAGAACTCTTGCCCAAATTATCAATAACAAGAATAGTATCTGGTATTAAATCATATTCAATACTTAAAAGCATCAGTGACTCTTATAAATCCTGATCCATAGATGCTCTTAAACAGTTTTTTACCAAAAAAAGATCACACGACTAGGTCAGAAGTACCAAAAATATGTTGTAGGGGCGGCCCCCCCGACGAAATTAAATTGATTTTGTCATGGATCCATGAAAGTCTAAAGCCCGTCCTGAGTATTTGATATAAACAGTGGTGGACTACTTACAACGCTCGCGATATTTAATTCTCTCTTTTTATTCATAATTTATCGTGGACCATTAACAAAACAATATGTACTTTAGAAAGCAAAACATTTTAAATAAAAAAAAAAAGATTTTTGTGCACTCTCCACAAAATTAATTTTGTAATTGTTTAAGGGACTCCAAAACAAAAATTAGGTAGAGACAGAGCCGGATTTAGATATGTTGGTACCCTGAGCCCATCATTATTAGTGGCCAGTGGCGCCAACACCGGAGTGGATAGCAATATTCTACATTAGCACCCTGGGTTTTATAATATGGAGACCCGTGTCCTAAAATTTTTACTGTATACTGACAATTTAAAATTTGAGGGACCCAAAATTAATTATTTGTATACTATCTATTTAATTTATTAATTTAAGAAGAAATTAATAAATCCCAATATATGGAGGTCTGGGGTCCCACTAAACCTAACCCTGTGTAGGAGCCCCATCAGAATTTGCTCACTAAACCACCGTTAAATCTGTCACTGGGTAGGTATAGCTTCTCTTGAATATTATTTTGATTATACATATTCCTGTATTTTTTTGTAGTTTAAGGAAAAATTGAGGTTCGAGGGCCCGGAGTGCAATCGTCTCCCCCCTACTCCCTGGTCAGTTTTCCCCTACATTTAATGACTCAAAATTATTTCTAAAAGTGTTCTATATTAATAAAAATATATGTAGGCAGGATATAATTGTCATAATAGTCTCAATATTCTCTGTTTGTATTGCAGAAATTCGAAAGTTTTAATAATGAATGATTAATTAAATAAAAATATATGAAATTTGCAACTGAATTTGAAAATTTGATAACAAAAACAAGTGTATGTATAAAACATTTTTTCGAAAATCTAAAACAAATCACTTTAGATATCAATTTTTTCTACAAACGTTTAAATTGATATTGTTTTATATTTTATTTAATCAAATGTGAAATCAGTAGATATTTTAAAAAGAGATAAATATTAAAAAAACTAAACAAATCTATTATTATAATACTAATAATTATAATAATACAACGTCAAATTTACCAAAATTGAAATAAATTTTTATGTCGATTAAAAAAAATATATATATTTTCACTGAAAACTATTGGAAATATAGTTTTTGATGTTTTATGAATTAGTGAATAGTGATTAAAATATATTCTATAGCTTTAAGCATCTAACTACTACTTTTATAATATTAGCATTACTTAATCAGACGTGTATAATGGTTACTTTACGACGGTAATCTACGACGGTCATAAGTTAAATTGCTTATTAATCTTACATTTCTAAAAAAAAAAATAATCAAACAGAATATAAGTAACATATTATCGAGAAGAAAATAAAAAAACGTGATAATTTCATGATTATTATATCTTAGAGTATATTTTCAATGTACACGCAAGAAAGTAACGTGCGATTATTTTATGCAAAAATTTTCTTCAAATTTTGAAAAAAAAAGACACTTACCTGGAGTAATCTGACTTTTAGCCTGATGTCTTTTTCGTTTTGATTTTTTATATTTGCTTTTAGTCTCAGCGCTTCACCACACACATACGCCGACCTTTCCAACAAACATTGCAGTACCACTTGATTGCTTTTGCAACACAAACAACATTTGGTCCGTTTTTCCAACGCACCGATAGGTTTCTATGAAATAATAAAAATAATAAATTTATTAAACGGAATTTATTTCCAACCGACCGGGAACCAGAATTCAACTAATAATGGTGTTATGGAACGTTTGGGATCCGATAAAACTGCGGTTAGATTCATTCGGAAAATTCGTCAGAGTTCTTTCCTTTCGATCATCCAATTTAATTTTCAATTAGTTTTCTACTCAATTAAAATATGCGGGTTTTTTTATTTACTAAAACACGAATACTAAAAAACAACCATTGAAATACCTATATAAGTAATGATATTTGTTGTTAAATAAGCAAAATAATTAAATTTAACGGAAAAAATACGTCTTAATTATTATTTACTTTAGTTAGTATAACTTAATTACTTTTAACGAATATCAAACGTACACAAATCTTTAGAATCCAAAATTTCGATTTATATATCCCTTTTGAAAAACAATAAAATTAACAGAAGTATAAAATAAAACCACTTTAGTACTCTAGGTCCAGAACGCGGTATTTATCCGTTTTTAACTTGCATTAATGTACATTCATGTATAATAAATTTGAATAATGGACAAGTTGTCGTTCACGATACACTAAACTAATAATTAAAATGTTTAATGTATAGTTCGAGTTACCAAAATGACAAAAATGCAATGTCACAATACAATAATATATAATAAAAATAATCTTTTTTTCAAACAACATATTTTAATTAGAATTATAAAAAAAAAGATCACTATGTCACTGTGCTACAGATCAGTGAAACGCAGTGAGCCAATCTAATTTTGAATATTTTATTTACCGATATGCTGTTCCAGATGTATTTTGTTTAATGCTTGTAATTCATGTATATATAATTAATGAATTTTTCAAAATTATCGAATAAAATGCGTTAATACTATTATACAACTTCAAAATTCGAAATATTTAACTTTTAATTTTGTATTTTCTGTATGTTTTTGACAACGAAAATTGACGTTTGAATCGTCTCTCTCCGTTAAATTTATCGTCTATTTTTATGAAAACTTAAAGTTGTAAAGACATTTTTATAAATTTAAATAACAATTATTTATATATATATATCACCTGTATTTTAAAGTTTGACCTTATTAAATTGAAGGTTTTAAATTAATTATTCTCATAATTTTATGAATGAGTTTATCATGATGATAGTTCATCATCATATATAGTATAAATAATTACACTAAAAAATTATCTCTAATTAAAAATTATTATAAGAACAACACTTAAATAATACACTCTGAATAATATTGCTCTTCAGTCCGTCTACACGCAAATGTTTATGTCATAGAAACTCTCTCAGAAAATATGAAAATCAGAGAAAGTTGTTTTATTTAAAAATGTCTATTTTATACTTTTAAAAATGTAATTCATGTATCATCTCCATTTAATTTTTCAATTAATTTATGTATCCGAAAGAAAATTTCACGGGGAAAACTATATTTTAATTTAAAACAGTTTAAAGTTTTTGAATTGTATTTAATTTCTGTGGGCACCAAATGTACGCGCAAATAACGGAAAATATAATTTAAAAATTTATCTCCCCCACACGTCGGCTAAATTTTAATTGATGCAGTTTAATTTATCTATGATGAGAATAAGTCGGCATGATGATTAAAAATGGCTGTACCTTATCTATCAATACGTATATTTAACACATATTGTCTGGCGTTTGTTCGTAAAAACGTGACACAACACTTTTTAAACATTTTAAACTACCATAAATGAATTGCTTAGATAATATTGTTGTTAACAGAACTAATTGAAATCCTGAAATCGATTTCCGTGACCCCTCCTATTTGAGAAATTTCTAATTTGGATGGAGGTAATTATCACCCCGGACGATTATTACTACACTTTCTTCCGGAGTTTAATATTTGTAGTCTAGCACAAACGGCGTGCAATAGTTAATTTAGAGATTTTTCAAATAAGGTGCTCCCATTTCATTGATACCCATTTTTAGAAAAATCGTTTTTTTTGAAACAGAAAATATTTAATAGAATGATTAAAAAAATCGTTTAAGTCTTTACTAGTCACGTCTGTGAACACTCTTTCAACTTTCCCAATAATTTTAAGAATAAAAAAAACTACGTAAAATTTTACTATAAAAATATTTTTAAATAAAAATAAATTTTTTTTTTTTTTTTTTAGAGCTTTTAACATTAAACTATTATTACAGCTCGACAATTAGAAAAATAAATTTACAATAATACTTTTGATTTTTACAAAGATTTTTTCGTTAAAATTCAAAACTAGTAATGCAAAACGCATGGAATAATAACATTAAATTTGAATTTAAAACGTTTAAAAAAAAATTAACGACCAACAACTTTTGAAGTGTTAATATTCATTGAATATCATAATGTATTACATTTTCAGGCCTATGGGATCATATTTATTTTAATATTATACGCATACATAAACATATTTTGAAATGGTTTCTGGTTTTACATTTAAAAATTAATATGACTAAAGGTCTGAAAATTTAATACGTTTTCAAAGAATATTAAACAACTCCAAAAATTGTTGGTCAATATTTTTTTTTTTATTCAATCAGAATAGTTTTGCGAATATTCAAAATGATTTGTTATTGTTTACAAATTTAAAATAATAATACCACTTTAAAGTTTCTGTCTAATAATATCCCATTTGAACTATAGCACACACAATTTTTATATTTGTATACTTCAACAGTTAATACGTATATATATATATATATATATATATTATTTTTTTATATCTTTAAGTAAAAAATTGTTAAGCCATCTTTGGTAGTCGTCTATCTAAATATAATATTCATGGATTTTATCATTATAGAAAGACACGGAATAGGATAGGTTAAAAAATGTTCAAAAATTTTGATTATATGTGTAACGCTAAACGAAAATTAACTTAAATTGATTTAAGTAATAAATTACTCGGTAAGGTAAAAGATATGGAAGGTAATATGCCAAATTTCTAATTTCTATTTTGATCATTAAACTCGTTAATAGTCAGCCTCGACCAAAAATGTAATGTTATATTCCTAAAAACATACATTGAAAAAAAATGTTTCTTTATTCGTAGTGTTTTCCAAGTTATAGTTTCTGCAACGTACTCATTCTGAACACATCGGCTACGCGTATTGTCATAAAATACTGACGGTTTTGAATATTTTACCATGAACAAAAAAAAATTTAAAGAGTGAACTATTCTGTCGTGTAAAATATGTATGGTTATCTGTAACGTTTCGTAATATTTTTTATCTTCGTTCATCCATTCACCGATCCTATACATACGTTGGATGTCCTATACACTATGCACTATACACTATACGTTATACGTCCTACACACTTGATGACCGATGTCGTTCAACTCGCATAAATCCCGAGTGTCTGAGTCGGATACGAATACCGTACGCGTTTTATCCTTCCCGAAGTGCCAACGCACTCTTTTATTGTAGCTGGTCACAGACGTGAGTTTTCAATAATTTTATACAGTATTATTATGACTGTTCTTTCGAATTTATAAGGGGAAAGCACTTTTAATTTTTAAAACTATTATAAGAAAAATAATTTTCAACAACTCAATCGTCGTGATCCCGCGGCGCTCCGGATAGACAATTGTACTACATATCTGCACTGCGGATCTACTACCGTCGCCAATTTATAAGTATGTTAATACGTAGCAGTGGTAACTAATGATAGCAATGATATATCGATATTTTAATATGATGTATCGTCGATATTTAATATTTAAACGAGTTCGTGACAAAAATAAAAATAATATTTAATCTAGTATTCAAGTTTCATAATAGCGTAGTCCACTAGTACAGAAAATTCCATAAAGGCATAAATATGTTTTCACTATACTTCTTGCCGATACAGTTATCACAACAGCCGACAGTCGCCGCCAATAGAATATTATTATACCGATAACGAAATATTTTATATATTAAAGTATAATGTATAATAAATAATTAATTATTTTGTTCTGTTTCTGTACTGTGGTTATCGTTCTCGTCCGAAAAATGTTGAATTGTCCACTGTCGTTATTGTGTTTACTGTACTTCACTACTACTACTCATACTTCGCACCATCGTATATGTCATACCTGTGTCCCGTACACTCCAATACGTTTTTACTCGTTTTACTTACATTAACATGCCGCCTGCAAGAGTAATATTTAGAAACATTTTACCAAATTAAATAATAATTTAGCTCTGTATAATATTTGTCAAAAAGGCTTGGAACATCTGGAAAACAACTATCTTGCGTAACTATTATAACACGCACATTAAAGTGGCGTCTCAAGTCCAAAGTACAAATAATTTAAATTTACATATCATTATAAACGATAACATCGCAGACATGTAAGATGATCATCTTCTTAATACAATAAATCAAAATTTACATTGTGGTCGCTACATCATACCGGTTTTATGATATATCGATGAAATTAGGCATACTATATATCGATAGTCATTGATTTTTTGTCATCTTTTTGTCACGAGGAATCGATCCAATATGACCTTACGCAATAGACAACGACCATGGCGCTCTAAATTACATGCGATATACTTCCTAGTAATGATATTATTTCAATACGATTCGGATATCCTGGATAAGATGAACTCGTACGTTAATACGTTGCGATTTACGACCGGCAGAAACGTCTTACTCATTTATTACTTGGTTCGTTATATTTCTAATTGATGCGCTTCATTTCTATTCGCAGACAACCCTTAAATCTACTGTTTTCCGTTTTTAAAACTGCAACACGTGGTACAAATAAATTGCGTAACATAATATGAATATCGAGTACACATTATTTTCGTAAAAATTAGGTAATTACTAGAGATAGGATTTTAATGATTTTCGCATTTTCCACGCCGTTTTTTACTATTTCATAATTTTTTTTTTCACTTACCTTGCCCATATTATCCTTTATAATACGCGTAAATATTTGACCTGATTTACATGGTACGATTTATCGATATTAAAATAGAAAGATAATTTATTCTATACATTAAAAATCATTTTAAATTTAATTTATTTATGATAAAATTTGTATACAACTTTTGGTTAGATTTTGATAGTCAAAATCCATTTCAATTAATAATCCATAAGTTAAAATTATTTACAATTTGTTTTTAATGAATTATTTCAACTAAGTATTTTTCGTACTAATAGAGTATATATATATATATATATATATATATATATATATATATATATATATATATATATATACTATATAAATACTTTATGTCTCTACGAAACAAAGATAGTGTTATACTGAATTTATGTATTTAAATGGGAAAATGTTAAACATTAAAAATGTTTAGCCAAAATTGATATAGCACTCATTTAATTTTATAATTCGGATTTCGACAAGCACGTTAGAATAATGTTTGCAATGAAACCTAATGGCTTATACAGTAAATTTGTTTTAATAATTCAATAATAATAAAAACATTTTAAACTAACAAAAAAAAACAGCGAAAAAACATTTAAATCCACTTAAAAATATAAAAAACTTATAACATTATATTTTAATATATTTTGCATTTAATTTACAATAATTTTTTAAATACATTTTTTTTTTTTTGAAATATTGTTTTCTTGTAATAGCAAGTGTTTGATATTTAATATAATCATAATGATTTATCAAATATACAGTTTATGTATATATATATTTTTTATGCAAATTTAGAATAAAATTATCTTGTTTATGTGATTTTTTGTATTTTTAATTTGAGATTGATAATAATGCTTTAAAATAAAAAAATGAAAAGGAAAACATTAAATAAAAATAGAATAAAAATTTAAAAAACTAAACACGCTTTTTAATACGTGAAATTCAAACTTTGTTCTGAGTTTACATTATTTTATTCAGTAAAAAATAAATCCGCTTAAAAATTTATTGTCCTGTAGACAAGATTATAGATTGGTTAGAATTTAAATAACAAAAAAAAGTGTATTCTCATCCTTTTCAAAAAAGTTCATCATGCCACTGCGACTGCGGTGATTTACGATGTCGTAAAAATACGTATTTTTACATGAATCGGTCAAGTCGCTGGACGTCATACTATGTGATGGACATTATCCGTTAACGAATCACATCAATGCAATACGATGATTGACGTGATTCCATCATAAACACAATGGTCGCTAGTAAGCCGACACCTACACCTTTTAACATAATACAATAAATATGCTCTAACAACGATTAAAGCCTAGTTCAGACTATGCTAGTATTTTAGTCAAATGGTAAGTGATTTACTAATTACTAAACGTTCTAGTAACCGAAAAGTGTTCGGATAATTAATTTTTTTAGTACGTTAGTATCTTTTCATTTTGGTGCCAAAATTGCTTGGCCTATTTATTTTTATACAGAAGGCATTTTATGTTCTATAAACACTCATGTTTTATATATTTCGATACAAATTTAAACGTTGTGTCTTTTTTGCTCCAACGAAACATCATCTTGACAGTGACAAGAACAACTAATACACTAAACAAAAATAACGCGTTCAGACCCATTTAGTTAGTCTATTTACTTATTAGTTAGAAATGTGGGAGGGGCGCAACTTTACCAGAAAAATAGAACATTCTGAATCAATTAAACTAGGTTACTTCATTAAACTACTCGATTAAATCGGTCTGTTTATACACGATTAGTTACTGAAATATTCGCTACTCGACTAAAATACTGGCATAGTCTAAATTAACCTTATTATCGTCAAGTGTAGTAATTAAAGCGAAAATAAAGTGGTTTAATAATTGTACGCGTTTCCGTACACATCAATTTTGTCGAATACGCAACGGTTATAATAATTATTATTTTTAGTTGACATGTACTTATATTTATTTCCCGGCTTATTATTTATCTAAATAAAATATACATTTTTCATCAAATATTTTACCAACAGTAAAATGTAAAATTACGTTCATCCCTCTCGTAGGATATAATCCGTATTAAATCTGACATGTCTTTTAAAAAAAAAACTCTGCGATTAGTAGTCAAAAAGGTGTATAGCTTTTGGCTTCGATTTTGTACGATTTTCGTACACAAAAAAATGTACGATTATAATCAAAATGGCTTCCAGTTTTGACTTTAGATTTCTTCTACTGTATTTGTTTATGGATGTGCAATTGCGGGAGCGACCGTGCATTTCAATGGCGTATAATTTGGTCAACATTCAGCGATTTTCGTGTCGCGAATTTGGCACAAATTTAGTTTAGTGCATAAGTAACAATGTATGTGTATTAATCACTTTTTTTCTTACAAAGGTGTGCGTTTTTTGGTCGTTGAATTCGAAAGTAATAAAAAAAAATTTTCGCTCGTTCTTATTTTAAAAGTTAAACCGAAAACCTCGTAAAATCTTTCTTTTTGTGAGAGAAAAGGAATAAGAAAAACGAATTTCTGGGTATAAAATATCTAACGTTATTTCTTTTCTTTTCGCAAAAGAAAAAAACGAAATATCTACCAAAAAAAAAATGAAAAAATATTTTTTTTTCGTTAAAAGGCATATAGTACAAAATCACAAACTTATGAAAGGCTGAGAAATGATTTGTTTTACTTACTTAAATCATTACATTTTTTAAAAAGTTAAATTAAGTTTAGATTTTAATTATATTGTTGTATCAATTAAATTAAGGAGTGAGTTAATAAATTATCATTAACTTAATTTTTTTTATAAATTTTCTGTTAAATTGTTTTGTTTTTATACAAAAATTATACATTTTTTCCAAACATGTACTGGGAAAAAACTGAGAAAATATGTACGTTTGTATCTAAACATTCTAAAGTTAATTCAATAATAACGGTAAGACGTTCAAATTGAACTCAATATAAAATTCCATGTGATCAATTCAATTAAAAAAAAGCAATTAAATAATAATTATTTGTATCTTAATTTCAATCTATTAACTTTTGTTAATAAATGTTCTACAGTCTCGTTAAATATGACGTTTTGTTTCTGTCAGAAGTTTCAATATAAGTTCTAGCAGATACAATTTTTTTTTACAATCCGAATACAAAAATAAATCATGATCGTCCATACCACTAAAGTTCCAATTAAAATCCGTAAAGACGTTTAAATATGCACTTTATTCCCATAAATAGCCGCCTGAATAATATATTATATTATACAACGGTCTACCGTCTGCATGACTAATAAATAATATCTATAATGAACACATATATTTCGAAAAACTTTTGACTTGCATAAAGATTCTGAAATTACACTATAATGTCAAACTTATTTTATAAAGTGGTACAGATGTTGACGAAAAGTTAAGTATGCTAACAAGTCTTGATTACAAAAGTGCATATTAATTTAGGAACATATTTCATTGAAAATCTATGAAAACGATTGCGTTACTCACATTCGCGTTAAATGCTATCAAGATAATATATTGAACGATGTGAATTTCGAAAGGAAAATGATCTCAGAAAATTTACCATCCAACAAATCCGGCGTATCGATCCGTGCGTTACATTGGACACTTTCCTTTATCACACACCATGGTCTTTAACTGCGTTCGCGCGGGTCAATTGCACATACGAGGTGTATAAATAAAATAATAATACTGATAGCGTAGAATACAATCTTACCATGCTGTCAACTTTTCGTTTGAAAAGGTTTGTAGGTAAACATCTAATAAGCTTTTAGTACGAATTTGAACTCTCTAGAGTCACGTGTATAGGTCCGTAGGGATTGCTTTTGTAAACCATTTTTTTTTCTAGTGTATTCTAATCATGAGTGAGGCTGACATGTACCATTCCTGGTTCTGACGCTTCGTTTCCGGATCGTACTAAAAAATTCAAGACTCATCACCAGTAATGACACGTTCAAAAAAAGAAGGTAATTTTCAATGTGTTCCGAAAAATCAAGACACCTATCCCTTTTATTGTTCTTTCAATTTTGCGACAAATTTTCCCCATCTCGAAATCATTGGTTAAAATGATGAACGGTGGTGTGAATTCATCCCAACTATTCTCCGATCATTCTGACCGTTAATCGGCTTTCAGATCAGATTAAATCTCTGACTTTGAAGTGTTTTCGTGATTTTTTGCAAAAATTAAAAAATAAAAATTATTGAATACACTAAACATTTTTTTCGACATTTTAGTCGATCATTCTAAAGTTATTATAAACCTTGTGTACAATGTCACGAGATTCACTCGATACCTACATATATAAACACGGGGTTTTGTTTAATTTGTTGTCTTTAAAATATTGCCATCGTTATGTTTTGGCCTAATTATTCAAATGTGTTTAATATTACTGGTGTGACGTTGGTGTATTATTTTTTAGAACAGTGGGGGTCGAAATTTTTTTTGAAACTCTTGAAGCACATTCACAAATTAAAATGATTTTGAAGGACTGAACAAAAACAAAACTTTGATATCCTCATGAATACAAATTAATTATTTTTATAGAAAGTGATTGAAATTTAAGTAGATAGTTCGTATATATTCAATCTCGTCATTTTGGAATTTAAAGCGTTTAAATATGTTATTTGAATAACGCCGTTTTATTTAAATTTCATTTGCTAGCCTAAATTTGAAAAAAATTGAAATATAAGTTTTAAAATATTCACACAAATATAACTAACTGAAATTGAAAACATCATTATTCTATGTTTAATATTCACATTCATTTATTTAGTTTTGGACGTCCAAAATATACATCTACTTTGATTATGACGTTATAATATCGTTAATGATATATAGATATGGTTACTATTACTATCATTATTATTAAAAAGGTATAACTTATATTATCGCAATTAAACTGTTTTTGTTTTCGATTTTTACCTAAATGCGCATAGGTAATGCCACGATAATGATAGCTCGTGGCCATATGGCAGCACTATAAACCGATGCAGCGTAATATTTCACATGATATTTAAATATAAACCTAAAAATGCCCCAAAAATTAACTATGTCTCTATTTTAACAGAAACTGTTCGTCTGTTCAACTGTAATATAATATAACTAAAAAAATGTATTGTAATTCATTTTTTTTTAATTTAAATATTATTTTTTAAATTTAAAATTAATCATGATTTCTTGTGAGACCTATATACTCGTATAATTACGTTTCATAATAACGTTATCGAAATTATATCATGTTATATTCTTACACACATTAATTGAAGATGTCAAAACCAGTTAAATAAAAATCACTTGATTTTAATATAATCATGGAAAAAAAGTACAATATAATTCTTAGAGAATTTCGGATAGGGCCTACATAATTAACATAACCTGCATTTTACGTACGCCGCTAACATGATAATTTGATATTTTGTCGATGCGTATAATGAATGTATATAAACTTTATGAGTATTTTGATTACTCGTTTATATTAGACTATAATAATAGTTATAGTATAGCAATAAAACTATATTTCAACTACATATATCAAATACATTTCAATTTTCATACACTGATGTTATCCATTCATATGAAAAAATCTTAAAGACTTTCGAGGAATTTTTTTTTAATATTCTACTCATTGGTCGACATAGTATAGGAAAATTCTATAAAATTTCCTAACTTCCAAGTATTATACTTATTTTCCGTGAATTGTTCAATAGCACAACTCATGAAATTTGACCCACATACATTTATTTCAATTGTTAACTCGCCGTTCCAGACAATTAATTACGTTTTATCACATTAAAAAATTATTTATTTCTACTCATGAAAAAATGTATAATAATATATTATTCGGATGACTTTTAGTGATATGAAATTCTAGAAAATTCCGATTAACTTTTATTTATCCTCCGCGTGACTCAAAATTCAAACTTTATCTATATATTTATATTTAATTATTTTTAGATTATTATAAAATCATAAAAATAATTTCTTTTTTTTGTAATCAAAAGCTATTTTGTTTAACACAAGTGGTCTGAATTTTACATGTAGCAATATTTTCCGGTAACAAATTATATATAGTTAGTACTTAATCTGACCCTATTTAAAAGTAGTTTTCTCAAACAAATAAAAAGACAAACGATGTTCAAAACATATCACACTTTTACAAAATCGAATTTAATATTTTTGTTGTAATTTTAAAAAGAATGATAAAAAAACTTTAAATTCTTTATTATTATTATTATTATTGTAATATTATGTCTACGTAAAATTACTAATATTTAAACTTTATAATCAAAAGACTGAATATTTTGTACAAAATTTATCATATATTAGTTTAATAGTATATAATAAATCCTAAAAATTCCTAGACACAATTATTTGCCTTTAAGCATTCAATGAAATTTTGGTAAAATAGAAGATTTTTGCATAAGATATCGATTATTTTTTTCTATTAAAATTCATAACATGAGAAACGTTAATACTAAAAATGGGAATTTAATAAATGTTATACATATTTTGCCATACCAAATTTGTATATCTTTGTCTACTTACTTCAAAATAAACCCCTAAAGCTACAAATAAGGTTTCAAACATTTTTGGAACAAAACACACATTTCATTTAAATAGTGGTCGAGAATTTACCGCAAAAATAATTGAATAATTACTAGAATTATGGTCACAATGCAAAATAATAAATGGGCGGCCACGGTGCCTTGGCAGAGTAATTAGTGGAAAGACCCGTTCAAGATATTTATCAAATGTTATGAGCTTAAATCATAATTAATAGAAGTTTCAAATGGTTGACTAGGGTCTATTTTGTGCAGTGGCAAAAGAATATTTCTCATTCTCGAATTTAGGGTCATTCACCATATTATTCATAACCAAAAGTAGATCTCAATGACTTAATTCTATACATTAACCGCCTAAAATTGTTCGTAAGCTGACAAATAAAAAAGAACTTTGAATTATTCTACGAAAAGAAAAAACCTGAAAATAATGTAAATAATACGCCTACGAAGAAGAAAAAATATTCTAACACGAATAATAATATACTAGTATGCTTCGTTTGTGGAAAATCGAAAAGTCATTTCTAGCATAACATAAGTAAAAGAAATATTCATTCTTAGATTTGCAGTTATCCATAAACAATAGCGATGATATAGAATACTATACAAAACTGAAAAAATAAAGAAAATAAAACTACGTTAGATCTCATAGTACACAAATAACCGTAATAAAAAAATGCCTAAAAATAATGAAAAATTATTTAAAAAACTTAAGTTGGTGACCAATACGTTTTAAATGTTTCAGAAATAGACCTCTTGATAATGCAAATATAAGTGCTCTTGTAATAAACATTTGGATATTTAGTATAATTAATGTTCAAGACTTGAAACTTGTTTCAAATAATTACTTAGAAGTCTGCAGACTCCCTAAAAACAAATTCGAATCTATACATGAGATTGTATGCAATTTATCTATGTTCAATGGTCAACGTTTAATTAAATGTTACTGTCAGGCAAGAAAACGACAATGACAAAGTGGACGACGGTATCGTAAAACGAAATATTAAATGTTCAAGCAAATGCCACTAAACAACGATGTGCAGCAATAAATAAATAAGTAAGTAATATTTTTGTGTACTTTTTTACATTCATTGTACATTTAAATTAAAAATGTAGTAATTATTTGCCTAGAAAAAGAGTAAATTTTTATAACAACATCAGTTGTTGAATATGTAACCTAAACATTCAATAAAATGCCTGATTTAACTAAATTTCAACTTTATTTATGTGTGTAAATGATTATAGCGAAGTCGCTGGTAGTCTTATTTATGGTTTCAATTGAATAAGTTTATAGTTAAAACAACTATACAAGATCGGCTTACAAATCGTATACGCAATATTATTGACGCCTACGCATCAAGCATACATTTTGGAACGTGGAAATGTCTTATGGCGATAGACTCACACTAAAAGTACATTGTACACGGATTCAAAACTTATTCACATGGGTAAACGTGTCAGCGTGTCGAGGTAGTTGAATTCAAATTATTAACCTTTGGCGTTAACGAGTGTTACAAAAAAAAAGAAAAATGCGTCACGTAAATTTCCAACGGAACCCTCAGCCAAAACCCATTTGCATATCAAAAAGAGAACTCTAACCAAAAAAAAAGTAAATTAATTTGTCGAAATACATCGACACCGTTGTTTTTGGAATAAAAATCGAATTCGACTATGAAAACAAACATTAAAATAACAATATATTGAACTCTGTTAATAGTGTTGTGATAACCATTTGTATTCTTACGTTTTTCCCAGTAAAGTCAAAAATATAATCAATACGAGTTTCATTCAAACATTTTTTTGAAATCCATTTTGGTGTCGCATACTACAAAATCTGAAGTTATGAATTTCGTTTAATGAAAAAATCAATGAAAAAAAAATGTTCAATGATTCTTGTAGAAACACCAAAACATAATATTAGTTCATAATATTAGTTATTTTGTACAAAATATAAAATCATTGAGTCAAATATCGAAGTCCATTATTGCCTACACACACTTGTATTTAAAATATACCGCTAAATGTATTGTTATTAAACCAATCGACAATATATGAATGATAATCATCGATTATTTATCGAATTCCTCATGATTTTTTTATGACACTGTTTAAGTTTAGTTCGTATTATGCCAACGCAAAAAAGCCATTATTGCACAATTTTTTATGACTTACAAATTTTTTCGCGTGAAGCTGATTTATTGAGTACCTACGATGTTTCTGACGAACACATTTCATTAAGATATGCTTACACAAATATAATCCATATTCGCGGGCAAAGGGTTGTACGATGTTCACATGCGATATCATAATTCATTGGATTGTGTAAACAAATAATTAATAATATTATATTAAAAACAAAAATACAAACTCAAATACAAATAATTAATTTACAATAGTTCATAAAATTTTGTTTAATAGTTCGTGTAATAAATCGAGTTGAAAATCTTTTAATAGACATTAATATAACAATAATATAATAATATAATAACATAACAATGTTCGTGCCTAGTGTAAAAATTTAACGTCATACAACAATTTTATTTTACTCGGTACAATAATTGGACACTATACAAAAATCGTTATACCCTTTGCGAAATGTACAATATTAGTAACTTATACATGAAATATTAAAGTTCTATACTTATAATCAGTGCCGTCTTTAGTGGTGGTCTCATTTTTCAATTACGTATATCTGATATTAATACGTTACAAGTGCATTTAATGTATAATTTATCTATTACATTATAGTCTACTTCAAAATAATATTTTATTCAAAAGTAAGGTTAAAGAAATGTAATGGTGGTAAATAATAAATTAAAGATATAATTAATCATACTCCAATTATATTAAATAATATTTAATTTACTTTTAAATTACAATGAACATACTGTACTTAAATAGTTCAAATTATTATAATTATATTGGTACTCTTCTAGATTTCGTCACCATACATTATTTAATTATAAACTAGTGACATTATGATTCGAATATTGTGATTCTGTATTAAAAATTATGATTTTTGTTGTAATGTTTTAAATTGGGACGTAAAAAAAATCTTACTATGCGGAAGCTTCTGTTTTGTGGAGGGTTGGAGCCAGGACCCCCTTATTTTAAATCTATTTAAGTTGATACTTTTGATAACAACTTTCGCGTCTCTCCCTTAAGACCTTAAGCTTTAGTATCAGACCTGGTACGTCCCCTCTCACGGTTTATATAAGTCCGACAAATTCATTTTACATACGATATAGTTCTTATCTTGAGGAATGCTTTTTTTTTTGTTTTAATCACAAATTCGGGCATTTTAACCATATGAAGAAGGACAACCCGTCCTAATAAAAAAATCACGACGTTTCTAATTTTTCATTAAAACAAATATTAAATTAGTCGGTGCGAGACGAATCCAATTTATGAAATTTTAAAACCTATTTACCGCCATATGTGATCGGTGGAAGTTTTTTGAATAATATTAATTTACGATTATAAATATTTATGCCAATAACGTTATAATATAAACGCTAAGGAAATTAAAGTTGGACGTATAAAATAAATATAGAAATTAAATTACCGTTTTTGTTCACAGACAATTATCCCGTACGGACGTATTATTTTATATATAACTATTTATACTTGTTGGATTTGCGCGTACGTAATATTTTGGTAAATCATCATAATAAAATATAAATATATGTGCAATTAAGCGAGTTCAAAAACTTTTTTCGGATATAACAATGGTCCAAAAAAAAAAAATTAGTTTTGTATAAGTAAATGCTGTATGTTTTTAACATTTCTAAATATGTTGATTCTATATTTAAAATTAAATTAAATCGATCACATTTGTATCTGTAAGGTTTATAAAAAACCTCAATATATTTATTTTAACAGTTTAGTCTATGAAAACCATTACAAAACATAAATATGTTTAAAATAAATCATAAAAAATATATTCCTCCTAATCATATTACTTATATAAAAGAACACAAAAATTCTAAACTAATCTACATTTGCCTGTAATAAAAACAGTTTTTGGATTGTATAATCTTTTTATTGTTAGAATATCTCCACTATTAACGTATTAAATTATTTGTGATGTTACGAACTATTTGATTTTTGAACCGAACCGAGGGTGTTCGGTTCGGTTCGAAAATCAAACTCATAATTGGAAATATTCGAAACGAACTAAATACATACAAAATAGTTGGGTTCAGATATCGAATCGAAGAAAAATAAAATTTGCCGAGAATTTGTCGAAAAAATTTAAAAAAAAAATCAAAGATGTTTAAGTATATAAAATTCAGTTTGTTCCATTTTTGAGATGGTTAATAATATGTTCCCGAAATCCGCAGTAATATGAACATTGGCGACGTATTTTTCCATTTTCGTTATTATTTATCAACATAATAATATAATATAATGTAATAACAATTATTCACAAACCATTTATTTCTAAATAAAGAGCAATGTTTATTGTTTACAAAGATTTAAGCTATTATCAGTGAGCTACAAGAAAAATTATTTACACTATTCATATAATTATTTATTATATATATATATTATCCGCAGCATTTGAATAGAAAAAAAATATTTTGTATTTTCATTGATAATATCTTAATACTTTGGTAAATTAATTACAAAACGTCGTAATTTGATATCGCGACTGTGGTTATAGTGGTTATCATGGAATCAGTATTCATTAAATATTCATTCGTGTTATTGTACGATTACCAAAAGTTATTCACAAAAATTATTCACATTTCTCAGACAACAAATTAACATATTATATAAGTATTCGTTTACATTGTATTTATTTAAAGCTTTTAATCCATATTAGCATATGTGATACCACGGTATAAAAATCGTTTTATAATACATTATACATCGAATACAGTTGGTTTTTTGGGTTAACCAGAATATATAAATGTATATCTGATAATAACATTATCCTCCAGTTGTTATAACTCAAAAAAAAATGTTACTAAATACCTTTATTATTTATTTTACGAATTATGAAATAACTATTTAGATTAGCCAACTTTTAAATCAAACAAGCACTCAGATGTTTTTAATTAATTTACCATTAATATTACTGAGTCTCATCTTGATGACCTATTGAAAGTAGCATGCAACAACTATAAATCTGATTTATCAAAAATAGTGGAAAAATTGCCTCAATATCAAAAATCACACTAATTTAAAAATCATTTAAAATTATTATACAATATTTCAATATTTCAATAAATCATAAAATATTATTTTTAATTGTTTTATTTTTATCTTTTCTGAAATACCTCTAGTCACTTTAATTACTATGCTGCGGCCCGCGTTTCGTAACAAAAATTTGTATGTGATCCAAGTAAAATGAAGATTGAGTATGGCTGATCTAGCACGATAATCGACTAACACATGCGTGATACTTAACTTGCAATTTAAAAACAATAAATCATACAGTCCGCTTAGCAACGTATTTGATTATCTTATAATCAAATCTAGTGAGAGTCAAGATATTGTATCCTCTTTCCTTGCTCGCAACAAACGCTTTAAGAACTGTGGTTAATATTATAAGGATTGCGTTAAGGACGATAAATATTGCGCGATACTTGTTTACGAATTATTGACGGAAACACATTGTCAGAAAAATACATTGCGGATGAATCACGTGCCCATTATTCTGAATGTGGACGAATAATTTTTCTGCCATTATTCATCCTTATAATATAGTTTTGTTCTCGTTTTTCAAACAACTTTGACAGTTGTTATCCGATTTTTTTTGTCTTATAAATATTGACGAGACATTTTATACGCACATAAAAGTTCATATCACTTTGATAAAAATGTCGTTTATTTATGAGATATCTAAATTGACCTGTTTTATTATAAAAAAAAATATATTATGAATACTAATGTGCATATATAACTGAATATGCATTTTAAATAATAATAAAAAAATGAATCAAGTTAATTTTAATATTTTGAATAATATATTTCAATATCATCGAAATCGTCCAAATCAGAAATGTATCAAAAAACAAAACATAATTTAATATCAAAAAAAATTGTCTTCGAGGACGCGAATTATGTCTGATTCATCCATAATTTTAAAATATCTAAAATTATGCCACGAATATTTCATATGAAATTACATTACATAAACAAAACCAAGACGGATACGTAAGGCTTTATTATAATGAAACAAGGGCGAATATTGTAAATTAGTTGATATATCAAAACACGTAATGAAAATTTAAAATACAAGACGAGAATTATTATCACGGAAACGCGCGATTAAAAAAACGTGTGTGCAGCAACTATTCCTAGTATAAAAATACTGTATTTATTTGTCGATAGTTGAAATCAAAAAAACGCATCTAAAAACGCGATCCGTCTTTTGGCGGTACAAATGTTATGACGCGTTTTTTACGAATGATTCGTCATAAACGTAATTCAATAACTATTGACCATCATCTATAATGGTCAATAAAATATATAAGAGAACTTGCGATTATTTTTTACACAAATGTTTAAAACCCGAAATCACAAAAAATTATACACAATATCCGCGTATACGTATTTCGACAACTACGTTGTCATCATAGTAGCTCGCGCTGATAGAACTATTCGACGCAGTGGCGATCCAATAATTTAGTCATAGGGAAATAAGGCTGAGTTTTTAATATGAACTTTGATCATTAAAAACATAAGTCATAATTTAAGGATATAAAATCATTTTATTAAATAATTTTATCATTATTAAATTATTAAATCTATTTTTTTTTTTTTGCCAATTCATCCAATACTTCATCTGTGCGAACACAAGGGAGGGATTAACCCCCTCCTGAGATTTAGGAAGATATATTTTAGTACGCAATTAATATGAATTTTTATGACCAAATTTGGAATTTATACGCCACCCGCATATCCGGAAATACGAATTTTTTATGTAGAAGGTCGTCTCCCGAGCACCCACCACCATTAAAAATGAACATTTCTCAATTATTAATCTGAATTTGTATGTCCGATCTTAAAATTCACGTCAAACCTCTTACCCTTCAAAATCTGATTTCGGTATACAGCATTTCTCTATCCTCTAACGCGTGTAGTATATATAATTGCATAACCAAGACATATTTTATGTTCATCTCCCTTTTAATATGTATATATATACACATTTATTTATTTATTCCTCCTGAATAACTCCGTGAAATCTAATTTGTTGAATAAATTAATAATTAATTTAAATAAATAAAGTAGGTACTTACAAAAAAAATTTTGTTAAAAATTTGTTTTCATTATTTTGCTTGGTAAGTTAACTTTTAATTTAGCTTTTTTAAATTTTATGCCTGGAAACATGAATATCAAATACATATATGCTTATACGTAATAGTTTGGAATTATTGTTTTTTAAGAATTTATTCATTTTTATAATTGTATATAACTCAGTCAATTTATTATCGTATTTATTTTCATTAAACTTATAAACTATCAACAAAGTAAATTTGTGTATATGTACATTAGTCTGTAAGAACCGGACTTCATTATGAAAGGGTATGTAGTGTATACGTACTTAAAACGATATTATATACTCGTATATATATAATATTATAATATATTAGGAAACTTTATACGCTTTTATGACTTATTGTAACAATTTAATGATAACAAATTGACTGAGTGTCAAAAAAAAGTCTTGGTTATGCAAATGTATACACTACACGTGTTAAAGGATGGAGAGACGCTGTATACCAAAATCAGATTTTGTAGGATAATAGGTTTGACGAGAATTTTAAGATCGGACGTACAAATTCATTTTAATATTTAAGAAGAGTTAATTTTTAGTGCTGGTAGGTGCTAGGGAGATGCCCCTCTACATAACAAATGTGTTTTTCCAGGTAAGTGAGTGGCGTACAAATTCCGAATTTGGTCGTACAAATTCATACTAATTGCGTACTAAATATCTGTAAAAAAAAATTGGAAAAAATTAAATGAGAGGGCTGGGGAGACATACGTCATTTATTATTATTTACGTATTAACTATTAACTTTGGAAATTTGGAATTTTCGGAGATATTTGTTACCTGGTATTTAATATTATTCACTTTATGTACAATACGTTTATTCCATTACGGATATCATATTTAATCGTGGTTTAATCATTGCGGTTTACGACATAATATACATGTGAATTATTTAATCATTATATTTTCAACTATTGTGGAACATACACATTTGGAAAGTTTTGTTAAAATAAGTTCTGGTTAGAATTTAAAGTTTTTTAACCGAAAAATACAATCGCCGTTTCAACGACTTCAAATTCTGATCTTGATAAATTATCCGTGGATAGTTTACCAATAAAAAAGCAAAAACTTGATGAGTCACAATCAACTGCAAATTATAATGTAAATTTAATCTATTAATTTTATATTACCAAAATTCTACCAGAAGGAGTGTCTTGTTAGTGCTTGTTTGGTGCTAATGGCCTAAAGTCTTGATGTGTTTACTAAATATGTAACTTTGTACTATATTAACGAACATTTTTTTAAATTTTTTTCAATTTTGGGTTGTTATAGATTTTGAGGTATATAGTTCATAGAGAGAGGTAATTTTTGTTATTAAAGCTTAAAAATTTAAGACAGTGTTAGACGTACGTTGGTGAAAATATTCAACTATATTCAAAAAAATCTTAAAAATCATTAGTCATTAATAAAACTTTCAAATTTAGATGCATATTGATATTTTTTTCAAACCCTCCTCCCAAATTTTTTTCCTGCATTCGCCACTGATGGATTGACTTACCGCTCTATTGGCGAACTCGCAGTGGTGGTCAAGCGGAGGAGGTGAAGGGGATATATCCCCTCATGACCTTTTTGTTATACACAGTCGAACCAGAAAGTATGTTTTCATGTTTAAAACGATTAAAAACGTATTTAAGAAATAATATGATCGAGATAAATACTTAACTATAACTGGAAAAATAAAATTGTATTTTATTAACAACAGTAATTTTTAATAGTTTAAACATAAAACATTAATTTTATTCTACAATGTTAAATCAAAAACGTGTTTGATATAATAATATTAATACTCTAATATTTATCAATTGTGTAATTATGTTAATTTTAGAGTCGTCTTAATGGCTTGGATATATCTTAATGGGATATATAAATATAACCCTAGATGAAGTATTGGATGAATGAGTAACAAAAAAAAAAAAAATGAAAATAGATTTAATAATTTAATAATAATACAATTTTTTAATAAAGTTAGGGGCGGACTGAGACCATAAGGGATGGGTAGGAGATTATACACCTGGATCTTTACCAAACCCTGAATAAAGTGATCTTATATACTTATATTATGACTTATGTTTTCAATGGCCAAAGTTCATGTTGAAAAATCAGCCTCATTCCCCCCATGACCAATAACGTAGCCATTAAGGGGGCAGTGGGCCATGCCCCCCCAACCCCATTGACCATACCAACGTATTTACGTATTTATATAATTTATTTTATACGTTTGAAAAACGTGTTACGGATTAGTGCTCTTAATTCTTATCAGTTTGTTTGACGGTTACATGTCAAATTCAATGTTATTAAATTAAAATATTTAAGTCTAAACAATTGTTATAAAAATGAAAAAATAAAATTATTATTGTTGTTTAATGAGTAATTTTTTATTTTTTTTTCGCTTTGACCTCCCCTCCCATTTCGAAATCCTGGCTACGCCACTGCCCTCGACTAAATCATTTGACATCGCCACCGCGAACACGCGAACGAACTGTTGGACCGAACGATCGCCGAACGTGTCGGTCGGGGCGCGGGTCCCCGCCAAAACCACTTTTCGTACAGTGTGGACGCGGTATCACGCGGCACAACGAACGTCGTCGTGTCCGGCGACGAGCCGTTGGCGACACTGGTTACAATAACGGACGTTTGTTATCGTCCCGTCAACAAAAGCGCCGTCGCGTTCGCCCGTTCGCGCGCGTACGTGTGTGTTGCATTCCGAAACGCGGCGCGTCTCGTCCAGCTCTCCGTTCCGGTCTCGTGGCTTTTGAAAATGTCTTGGCAGCCCAACACGACCGCGAAGCACAACGCGAAGGCGTCGTTGTTCGTGGAATACGGCAATCTGATCAAGGAACTGGAACAGTATATGCCACAGTTCAAGGCGTCCGTCAAAGACTTGCAGGAGCCGTCGCAGTCGTTCGTGACCAACTTCTACACGGACGTGTTCAGCGAATTTTTCTGCGACGTCAATAATCTGACGGAGGTAGTGTACGGTATTTGCTCCCGTTGTTCACGCTTGATTACGTTTGACGGGACCGGTTTTTTATACGTCCGTTAACGCTTAACGTCTGTTCGAAGATTCAAGTTTCCCAAAATCTCACGTACAACGAAATGTATGGCGAAACGGTGCCGATATTGAACATGTGTACGGCCCTGAGATATATGTATTCGAAATTGGGAATCGATGATTTTGGCTTGAACGACATATGTGATCCGAGTAAGTTTTTCTCTCCTGTTTTTATTATCGTCCGTGTTTTACGTGTACGCCTACCGCCATTGTAGATTAGTTATTGGCCGATCATTATTAGTGACTTGCAAGTATATTGTTATGTTTACGTTCTTGATCGTTTGCTGTTTTGTGTCAATGACATTTCACTAATCTAGGAAAACCAGTGTACAAACAAACACCAAATGCTTTACTATAGATTCATATTTTATTTTATTCTAATTTATAAATACATGTTACAATTTGACATATAACAATGTATTATGGTATGCTTTTAGGTCACGTTAATAAAAAAGTCATTTTCATATTTTAATGGTTTTATGTACTGTTATATGTATATATATATATATATATATATCTGCTGCGCTGTAATAATCGTTCTAAAGATTAATAACAAATCTAGTACCCCCATGTTTGTTCTAGTCAAAAATGTTTTTGCTCTTAGTACTGACTAGAACATAACTACTTAATACACCATAACCTGAAAGAATATCCAATATGCAACAAATATTCATTTATCCATGCCATTTTTTAATAATACTCTTATTATTTTATAATGTAATTTTATAATTTTAATTTAATTTCACACATGTAAAATATATTTAAAAGGTCCAAAAAGAACGTATCGTTTACTTAAGACAATGATAAACTTCATTAAGTATAGCGATGAAAAAATTCATGTAGCTGATGCTAAAATGAAAGCTGTCAGAAATATGAAAGATACAATTGATAAACTGAAAAAGCAAAAAGATTTCATTGTAAGCACTATCAATCAAAAATCATTAGACCGTATGCAACGAGGATCTGATATAAAAACAGTATGAATTTACATTTAACATTTAATTCACGTTATTTTACTGTATCTAATATTATATTTTCAACAGTTAGCTGATGATGTAAAAAATTCAAAGTCCGAGTTTACGAATATTCAAAACCAAAAGGATGAAATGCTTAAAGAATTGGATAAAGTAAAACAAGAACAAGATGCAATTGAGAAAACTTGTCTAAAGCTATGTACACTAAAAGATAATGTAATTATTAACATTATTGTTTATCTATTTTTTTAGAAATTTATATATACCTTCTCTGCTTTTTTAAAAAATTTACAAATTATTTACAAAACTCCCTACATTATTTTGATTATTTATTATTTTTTCAGACTATAAGAGATATTAATGCTCTTAGAGCACAAATTGTTGAAGCACCAGATTTATTAAAAGCTGATCAACAACGGTTTAGGAGAATAAAAAGTGAAGTAACAGAAAAAAAATCCACAATGATGGCACAGGTCAGTGCAAAAAAACAAACAGTTAGAATTTTAGAACAAGAACTAGCAGCACAAGAAAAAAGATTACGTTTGTTAACTGATATAACTGAGAAAAATGAAAAACTATCGTAAGTAGCAATTGTGTGTTAATATTTGAAATTAATTTACACAAATATATACCTTATACTTGTACATAATCAATAATTATCTTCTTAAAATCAATGTATCATGAAAAATATAATTATGATAATAAATCTATACTGTAATAAACATTTAAGTTATATATATATTTTTTATTATTGTTTTAGTAAATTAATCAATGAAACAGAAACTATGTTACAAGAAAAAAGTGAGCTGGTAGAGTCTTCTGAAAACCTGAATGAAAAAATCGAATTTATTGAACGTGATCAAGCTGATATTAATAATAAAATTAATTGTTTCGCTAATGAAAAGGAGCGAGAACGTAATTTATATAAGTCTAAATATGATGTATTACATAGGTAAGTACTATTGAAGAGTGGGATATCTACTTAGTAATTATCTGTGTAACTAACTTCTATTATACATTTCAAGACAAGAATATTTTATATGTCCTTGTCTGATCTTTCCAAAATTTTAATTATAAAGTGTTTATTTTTAGAAAAATGTATATTACTAAAAAGTATTAATATTAAAATGTATTAATTATTATTCTTAAAATTGTTTTTCTTTTATTTTTTTCTAAAACTATTAGGGAATAATGTATAAGTTATTCATATTTTAGACTTTTATACAGATGTAAATAAAAACAAAGTAAAATTATAATATTATAATTTTAAATATATTATAAGAATATTAAAAATTATGTTCTAAATATATGTGTTTATAAACTTATTGAATCAATTTTATCATATATAAACTCAAACTTTACTATTCATTATTTAAGCGCATGTTCATCCAATATATATTCATGTAATTTAAAGTTCCGTTTTCACAGAAGTAACAAAATAAAGTTATTCTATTAAATAAAAGACAATCTCAATGCAATAACTTAAATGTGTTGCTCAATAGTTTTTATCGAAATAATATATCTACTGGCTTGTTGTGCATTTGGGAAATTTGATTAAAATCTGAATAAAACATGTATAGTTTAATCTAAACATCATAAATACATTGTTAAAGATATTACAATATTAAGGTTTTTTTTTTTATTATATATATATATATATATAATAATGATATTTATTTTTAATCTTTATTTCATGTGTGTTCCAGAGAAATAGATGACATGATAAGACAAAGAACTCATCAATGCGAAACTATAAAATCATTAGACAATGAAATTAATAAATGCAATTTGCGTAAAGATGAAATTAAAAGTGATTTCGCTATTATTATGGAAGACTTTGAAGCAGCAAAGTTTGCTTTAAACCAGAAGGTATGTTGAATTGATCGTGAAAATAGTGTATTAATTAGATTTTTCATTATTTCGTGTTAATTATTTTACAGCATAGTGATTTTAACACTGAGGTTATTAAAATACTACAACAGTCGTCAAAAAATGATTAATTGCAAATGGACAAAGAAATCTTACTGATTATTAATTATTATGTTTTATTGTAATTTATTTAAATTAGCTTTAATGAGAATGTCTATATTTTATGTGACTGTTGTATCAATTATGTTTATTAATAATTTTATTTACTGTTAACATAATTACTTTACTCCTCATATTTGAAATACATTTTGCCTTGGTTAATTATAGATAAACCATTGTAGTTTTTATATTGATAATTATTAATAAATAAGACATAAAACTTATGGGTATAAAAAATTCAGAAAAATTCAATTGATGTGTCAGGTTTTTTTTTTAATTAGAAAATTACTAATTGTGAACAGTGAAAGAAAACTAACTGATTTTTAATTATTACGTTTTTATTGTAATTTATTTAAATTAGTTTTGATAAGAACATCTATATATATTATGCGACTGTTGTATCAATTATGTACATAAATAATTTGATTTACTGTTTACATAATTACTTTACTCCTTATAAGCAGAATACATTTTACTTTGGTTAATTGAAGATAAACCGTTGTAGTATGTATATTGATAATTATTAATAAATAAGACATTCAATTTATGAATATAAAATATATTCAGAAAAACTCAATTGATGTGCATTAGGGATTTTTTTTAAAGACTACATTTAACATTTTTACAATTGTTATATCTTAATTTATTTGGGATTGTAGCGTTGACGTGAATACCCAAAATATATAAATAAAAATGTACAAATCAACGTAATAAAATATATTTGTAAAGTACTTGTTTTGAATTGTTTAAAAAAATATCAATTACACGCTTATGATTTTCTCACGTCTTGGATCATGTATACCTATTATCAAAGTAGGATTACGGTAATTCAAGCAAATGCAAAAGCAATAAGCAAAAACCAAATGTCCCCTGTGCTTGTCATTCACAAATGCTTTCACATGCGTTCTGGCTGATGAACCTTTCAAAGTATCAGATTTTCAATTTAATTACCAAATAAAAACGCAGCTTTAGTAAAATTACGTCCTAAATGCATTGTGTTAATAATTATTGCATAATCGCTTCATTATGTGTAATACGTTAGTTTGAACAAATAATTATTTTGATAACACTTGTCGTACAATGTCATCTCTTCACTATTCACGAGTATTCAAATATATATCCTTTTATGGGTGATGTCTGAAATTGAATGGCTTTGACGTTAATCCGATTATCGGTTAATATATGATAAAATATTCTAAAAAAAGAAAAAAGCCTGTCGATAAAATAACCGAACATACTATACTCTCCTTACGGTCCTGTTGTAATCAATATCGATTACTTTTTATTTTTACCTTCAATGGTTTTAATCTAAAACGTCTCTCGTCACTGAACAACAGTGTTTGAAAAACTAGTTTTGCATGTTTGCGGACTATACGGCACGTCTCGAAAACATAATAGAATATATAAATAAAACACCTTTATTTTAACGTCATAAAAAAAAATAATCACATAAAACAAACATTTTATGAGCTACACTTGTCGAACTGACGATTTGTCCGTCTACCATTCAAATATTTTATTTGGTAAATCGTTTTTTTTTTTTTTTCAAACAAATTACAGGTTTCGACGGATTCCAAATCGACACATTTTAACACTTAAATGTAACGCCGACTGCGACAAGATTTTCGTGAATTATTTCTTTTAAATAACACTTTTTAGTGCATTTTATCGGTCAGCTTTCATTTAAAATATTAGGTGTCATATGATTTTGTGTAGGCCAAAACAGGCCGTAATAAAAAAAACATAGCTCGAGGCCCAGGTAGAAAATGTCTGGAGGGCCTGTGCGGGTACGGCCTCCTGCTACCCGCCATGCCGCCGGTCCGCCACTGCTGCACACGTATCCGCGATACACTTTATCTGCACGCGTGTTTTACGGCCGTACGCGGAAAAAAAATTGTCCGTGTGTCGAAACCGATATCAATATACACGTCTATCCACGTCCCCAGGGGCAGCGGTGGACATTAAGAGAACGTTTCGCGACGTATTGTACGAATGGCAATGAGATAACGTCATACGGCGAAGGAAAAGAAAAAGAAAATAATAGAAAAACAAAAAAAAACGATGATTCTGTTACGACGAACGCGCGCGCGGCCACGGTTTTTTTTATTTCGCCGTCTCGAGTTCCTGTAAAACGCCGGGCGTCGTCGCATTGGTTTTCCGTCGTTTAAACGGATAGCGCGGCGTTTCGTTTGCCGGCTACAAGAACGAACAAAAATAATGAAAAAATTTTCGCACAACTCGCTTTCCCGTTTTTCGGCTACGCGCCTTTGGCCGGCACCACGACAGTTCGTCTCGTCACCGCGTGGCAGGCCCGCCACAAGGGGGGGAGGGAGGGTAAATTGCCCCAGGCCTCCATCTCGAGGAGGGCCCCCGAATTCATAAACGAATTTTTTTTTTCAAATGAAATAAACAAATTAGTTAATTATTTATTCACTTATTTGTATTTGCAAAAAATCAGACTCTCAACGTCACGTAGTTTAGATGAGTTTAAAAATAATAAAAATGTTAGCTCGCCTGCTCTACCATCTGTTTATGTATCTAATTATCAAATTCTTTTTTCCACTTGTCGATTGACTCATTCGTTTGAAAAAATGAGCTTTTTTTCAATTTTGTATCTGGAGGGGGGCCCCAGATCGAAAGATTGTCCCGGGCCCCCCGTTATCATGTGGCGGGCCTGCCGCGTGGCCGAGTCACGTCGCTATCTGAGTACCCAGAGCAACTGTCGTCGTGAACCTTTGTTCTGTACAGTGGCGTATCCAAAATTTTTTTTCGGTGGTGAGGGGAGGAGGTGAGTGAATAAAACATAACAAATTAAATTGTTGTTCTGCGTTCGGTGCACTACAATACTGTGATGAAAAACGCTATCGAAATTCGAAAATGTACTAAAAATACATTAGGAGATTAGGAATTCTATTATCATCGCCGAGCGCTGCACCGACCGATTTAAAATGTAATCTAAACGGGTAACGAGGAACAATTTTTTATAATCTGAAAAAAAATTTATTCGATAATCATAATAGTCATAATGATACATACTAATTCAGTTATTGCTTGTACATTTTTAATATTTATTTAATTTTATTTATACGTATTCGATATTAATAATATTATTTGACTATTTAACAACAATTTTCGAAAGGGGGAAGAGTTACAACCCCTCCGAGTTGATATTTGGTGTTAGACGTTGTTACTCTACCCATTTTCAAATATATAACCGATATTGTTTTAAATAAAATATACATTATTATATTTACTCTTTAATCGTGTATTTGAAACTCAACTCACCGCTTACAAATATATTGTGACCAAACGTAGAAAACCCGGCTCACAACACTGCGGATAAAGTCTGTTTCTGGGCCAGCGTGTCCAGGAAACCGGGCCGAGAACAGGAAGGAAGTTTCACTTTTTTCATTTTTTGTTTTCACATATATATATGAATATAATTCATAATAATTTAATATTAGCTCTCAAGAGGGTGTTTTGGGTGTTCAAACACCCCCCAAAATGTTTGGTTTTTTTGTATGGTTATTTACTTAGTCAATTTTAATGTTATATTATACTTTAAGAGACAGGTATAATATTACATTATGTTTGTGAAGCACAGACTTAAGCAAAATAAAAATTTAATACTAACAAATAAACAAATTACGTACGTTCTAATTTTCATTCACCGATTTTCAAAAACACCCCCCAAAACTTTTTTTTGCGTACGTCCCTGTCTAGGTAACAATGTTGATTAACAGTCTGTCGTTAAGGTACCCATTCGGTCATTATTACATCCTTTATATAAAAAAAAAAAAAAAAAAACGAAAAACGACGTCTTGAGTCATCGACATGCTCACGACCCTCATTAAATCGTTTGTGGCGCTAAAAAACACATGGTCGTGACATGGCATCATCTCCATAATGTATGTGTCAACAAACGAAAACTTTCGGTAACAGATTTTCCGAAATTCGCTAGAAATTTTAAATCAACACGACGCCCAATTCAATTTGTTCGTCTGGCATGATTTCGACGTAATTAATAAGCTTAACTAATCTTCGACCGACGCTCACACGTAAACTACCGAATTATACATAGACCGGCCGAACTAGTATTGTTCGGTGCGACGACATCCGTAGTTTATAAATACAGTAGAGTCTAGGTTTAGGTGGATAAGGTATTTTCAATCATACTTGTTGTAATAAAAATGTCTTTTTCAGTCGCAATACTACAATATTTGCCTAGTTTTTCAACTCACGAATTAATATTTTATAAATTTTACGTTGTTTTTAATAAGCGCACCAAATAAAATAAACGCTAATGTTGAACGAACTACACGAGATCACCAATAAACGAAATAACGAATAAATTGATAAACCGAAACGAGAAAAGACCAACAATAATCGAAATGACAAAACAATAATCAACTATGCGGGTACTTTCCGATTAACAGGCCACGTGCCGGTACAGACTTCGTTACATATTTCCAATTATAGATAACAATCGATGCTAACGTAATATAAATAATTGATTGTCCGGATTAACTGAATGTCCGGACTAACGATGACCAGATTAGAGAGACTTTACTATACACCAATTTTATTTCCTTGTCTGTACAGCCACGTTTTTTTATTTATTTTTTTTTTTTTTTTGAAACTTTGTGTCTATACAATTTGTTTCGACAATTACATAAAATAGAAAGAAGAAAAAAACAAAAACATATCTATACATTAACCTATTTAAATATTATAATGTTACAATAAACGCACGCTTAAATTAAAACAACGTTGACATACACTTTAATTTTTTAATTTTTTTCCTTACAGAAATTTAATATAGCATGGACAGCACAAGGGTGTTGAGTTAAGAAAATAGAGGGGATATTATATGCTACATTTAAATGTCTGAGTACCTCATTCTGTCTAGGACATAACGGAGAATCATTTAAGGATAATTTTAACGAATGAGCCAGGAGGTGGGTATGTCCAAGACGTAATATATCTTTAGATTATGGTTTTTCTATTGAATTCCATGGGATTGAACCACGGCCTGATGAAGAGATTGGGGACAATATGCCAATACCAAGTGGCGTAACCTACTGGGGGATTTTTCCAGTGTGTCGACCAGGTTTTCAAGCAACTGGATTTGAGTATGGGACAAAAATCTGACTATGGAATAGCAACAGCTGAGGGGTGACAAGAAACCACGGATAATTTTGCTAACCAATAAGCGGTTTCGTTACCGATAATACCGACATGACCCGGAACCAATAAAAACTGAATAAAAACAATTTGTGATAAAGAGTATAACACAACGTTGATACAGGGCGTAAGAGATGATAAGAAAAAATTAATAGTGTTGGAAAACCCAGGGCTTCTAAACATGTTTCAAAATTAGTTTCGCAAATATGGAACCTGTTTAGTTTTATAATAAATTGTTTGAAATCCAGCAAGAAATTTGTCATATTCGATAATATGGGATAGTCTCGTTATTCAATAGCTATAACTCGTACGACATTGTGATGTGATATATAGCGGCTACTAGAAATGAATTGTTTGTGACCGATTCGCTCAAAATAAACGAATCATTTTAGTGAACGAATTGATTCAGATTCAAAAGAAAAGAACGATTCGCTCATTAATTCATTTCATTCGATGAACTTGACTCGTTCGTAACATCCAACTGAATCAATTATGAAACGAGTACTGGCTCAGACTCGTGAATCATATTTCATATATCACAATATGCTGTGAATCAACATAGTTATTAGATCCCCACGACCATCGATACACACTACGAAACACATTACGCTTACAAACCCCACAAACTGGTTATTCAATATTTTATTTTTACAAATGAATATTTGTATATTATAATACATATATGGGTATTACACATTAATTATTAGGTGTCTAATATACCTCTTATGTAAATAAATTATTTCATGAATATTCATTCTTTTATTACATACATTTTCATCTGATTTTTTTCAACTCCGTTGAACTTTAGATTTTAGGTCATTAACTAAAATTAGCTATATATTTTTTTCCTATATAGTTTTAGAAAAATAAATATCCAGCAGTCAGTTATACGATTTCTCGATATTTTAACAGTTTTGTCTTTAACCAAAATGTGATGTACTCCGAGAGGAGGGTCAAATATCGTAAAATTGACTGTGGAATATATTTTTAAGACATTATACAAATAAAAAATCTACATGTTTTTCGGCATTTCAATATTTTTATTCAAGAAATGACTCAAAAACCAGAGTTTGGCCGATTTTTGTCTAACCAATTTAAACCTGTTAAATAGGAACTTCAAATAAATGAATAAAAAAATTAATTATTAGTTTATAATTATATAGGTTACTGATTAAATTATAAATCATTTTAAATCAAGTGAACCAATTGAATCAAAGAACGAACCATTTAAACGAATCATTTTAGTGAGTCGATTCAAATGATTCGAATCAATTAAGAGGTTCAATTTTCTCATCTCTAGTGGCTACCAATTGCGCCGCACCAAAACAAGTCGATGTTTTCATGTTTGATGAACGATGTCAACTGACAAGACGGCGGAATGACGAGAAAAACGTCATTTTTCCGTCGACAAAATCCGTCGTCAAATCCGTCGACAAGAAAACGTTAGTTGTTGAAACAGACATTCCGGCGGTGTTCGCGGTACGCTTTGACTTAAAAAAACAACGGTGTCGTTCGAACGACTGTCGAAGAAAAAAACGACCGGATCGAAATGAATTTTCCGAATCGTACTGGAATTGGACTCGCGATTGCGTTGGACGTGCATCACAATTGCCTGTCCGGAGCGCCGTAAAACGATAGCGAGCCGTTCGCAGTCGGTCGTCCACGCTTCTCGCCAGCGTTGTCGGGTCAAAAGCTTAATGTTACGCAACGATTACATTAATTATTTTTAATAATTAAACGCGTACCGACGTGATTCGAGTCGAGACGAATAAAATCGTCCGGCCCAAAATCAATACTCGTAGTTGTGAGTAAAGCGTGTGTTTGTTTATTCGTACCCTGTAGGGTTTCCCTCGTGCACGGTTTTAATCGTAGTCCGTTAATGGTTTCGGTATTGCGGATTTCAAATCAGTAATTCTCCGATATACGTGTTGACGTTAGTTTGTCGGCTGGTGGTCGGCAGCGGTCGTCAAAACTGCGGTCGTAAACAAATTCAATAGTCTCCGGCATGTGCCGTCAGTGTTCGTAAGTATTTAACAAGTCTAGTAACAGCTGTTGTGAAAACGTGTTCACTGTCGGATATCGAATAAATCGTACTGTACCGAATAATGATTTGCATACTGAATTTTAACACTTCGAATTTGTTTTTATTCATATAATTAAAACATTTCTACTTTTAATAATTATAAATACGATATATAATATATATATATATGTATACATACAGTTATATCCTCGGGCAGGGTTTATTGTTTGTTTATTATTATTTTTAAATTATACTTAACTGCTTAAAACCCTTTTCGTGTTTTATACTTTTAGGCGGACTGCAGTAGCAAATATCCCCCCCCCCCGGCAAAATTAAAACTTATTACAAAAGTCAAGTAAGGCTAAATGGTTCTAAAACAAATAAAATTAGACCATTATTTTCGTGACCTTGCTATTTTTTACGTGTATAACATGTTAATATTATATGTATATAATTCATATATATTATTTCCACAACGGTAAAACCGGAATAAGATTGATTAGGTTTTTTTTCTCGTTCAAATATGATACGTTTAAAGTATAAAATATTGTGATCTATGTAATTATGCTCGTTAACTACACTATTTATAACACGTATTGTCCTCAAATTGCATGCCTAATTCGTTATGTAAGTAAAAAAAAATGTAATCGACCTGGTGAAAAGTTAGGATTCCATAACACAGACAAATAAACTAGAAGACATACAAATTAAGAAGTAGTCAGCTATATTTATAGTTAACGTTGACATTGACGGGTTAACAAATTAATAAGTCGAAATCAACTTAACGAGTCCGTTTTGATATCAACTTAAGGCTTTTTATTTTTTATATTCGGATCAATTAATTTAGTTTTGAATTTTCATTGTCATAAAAGAACACGATTTTATAAAAGACTTGCTTGTGATAAAATTAAATAATACAATTTTGCTCGAATTGAATCAATAAATTTAAAAAATAACGTAGATGTACGATGTAAATTTAGATAGCTACAAGCTAAGATGGGTCATTCAGACAGGTTTTTTTATTGTTTACATTATTTTTGAAATTTGAAAATAATAGTTTACAATCAGTCAAAATGATAAGAGTTACTTCTCCAGAATAACGATAGGGCAGTGTTGTAAAGCATACGTATTTAAATACTTTTGTTAGTATTAAATACTTTTTACATACTTTTATTCTCTAGTATTCAATAAAGTATTTTAAATACACTTTGTTGGTATGGAATACAATGTATAAACAATATAAAACATTGTATTTTTTTAACTATTTTTGGAAGTAACATTTTATCACTTACACAATTTGATTTTCGAAATATCAACTTTTATTATAATCTAAATACCGCTAACGACTCTTCAGAAAGTTTAACAATAATGGTATTTTAGATGGTATCTAAAATTCGAAGTACACAAAGTTTACTTCACCATTCGCCAACTATATTATATATAGTATATATAATATATATTATAATTTTATCAAAATTCAAATATTGTAATTTTTAAATATTTATTTCAGTATTTAATGCATTGTTGAAATACTTATATTTTTAAAAAAATACTGATTATTATAAAAATATTTGCATTGAAGGAACCATTATATAGTACTTTAAATGCATTTTTTGAAAACTATTTGAAGAGTATTTTTTGCAACACGAAAAATTGCTTACAATAGCTGGATTTTCATGAAATTTATAAATTAAATGTAAAACGCATTTTCGTTATAACGTCGATGATAATAAAACATGCACGAAAAGAATGAATCACACGGTGAATTGAATTACATTAAAAAATATTTGTCCAGGTCGACGTAAGTGATTTTCGGAATGCATGTGAGACAACGCCATTTCTTAATTTTGTATTAAATACAAAAATGTCTTTATAGATAAACATGAAACAAACATGGAAATCGTTTGGATTTTTAAAATACATTGTTTGGCTCAAAATTGATCGAATTATTTAAAAAAATTATTTGTACTTATAATAACAAAATACAACCGGTAACACAATCACGTATTTCTCGTTATTAGTTTTACAAACAAGCAAAAGAACCCAACTCGATTTTACAAAAATCGCCGATAATTTTATCGGGTTTTTTTTTGTAATTTTTAGACAGCGTTTCCACTCACTAAGCGAAGGCGGTCGCGTCAATTGAAGTACCAACCGGAAGAAATCTGTTAACCGCACGTCGAAACGGGAACGCATTTGCGAAATGCGTTTAAGTACTTTTCCGAGATGAGAGTATTTTTTTTTAATTTTTTTTTTTTTTTTGTCAACAAGAATGATGTAATATTTTTTAGACTTATATAATATAGCGCGGGCAATGGTGACGATGGGAAAGGGGAACATAATATTCTGTAAACGCTTGGGGAACGCGTGCCGTGCGTTATTCCACTCACCAGGTATTGATCGTCCATGCAGTCTATGTGTGGCCCTATGATGGTAAAGTATTTCATCCCTTGTGGCGGCGACGCGTACGGTATGTCGAGTGTCACCTGCCGAAACGATAACGCTGTGATTAGAACGCGCGCGGCGACAGTGGACGCGCGCACCGGATTTACCTTGACGTAGTACCTGACGTAGCCGGGTTTGCTCTCGAACGAACACGGGAGCGAGCTCTGCGGAAGTTGGAACTTGAACGGGAAGTGGTGAATCCCGCGCGGCAAAATCGGAGCTGGCCCGTCTTGCCGGTCTGCCGAAGTGAACGTTGCACGCGCGCAAAAAACGTATCGTCACCGTCATTATCTCGTTCTTTCGTTCGGGTGTTTTAATATTTATTTATTTTTTGTCGGCTGTTCCGGACGGAACGCGCGTAATTCGTTTAAAGGTTTCACGGGCTTAAAAAACCGATATTTAGAAATGTCGGGTTTTTTTACGTTCGGTAGAAATACATTAAGTTTATTTACCGTTCACTTACTATTGCAAAGATTTAACTGAAAGAAATATAAAATTTAAAAACAAAATGTTTCTATTTGCGTGTAATAATATGTCGAGTTACAACAAACGACTGTTCCACGCTGTATAAAAGAACGTACGCTCGTGTAAGAATTCCCTGAGAAATTGTTAACCTCTTTGAATGTGTCTTGAGACACATTCAAATATCTTGAGATTTGTCCGTTGCGGTTATGGTATGCATATCCTAGTCGACATAATTAAAATAGTTATGTTTGACAATTCCGGCTTTATACCTGTTAAAGAGCTTAGCTTATATTGTCATACGATAAATTAAATAATAAATAACCTATTCCGCTGGGCGCGGATAATAAATGTAAATTAATGAAAATGAAAATTTAATTCAATAGTACTGTTGTTATTACCGATTTCCGTGTTCGATAATTGATTCAGTCTACTGCGGAATACCGGAAATCGAATTTAAATTTATTTTGCAAAATACGATAAGAAAATTACTTTAAAAAAACAATTTCAGCGTAAAATATTGTAATTTTACGACGTGTAATTTCAACTCAACCTAACCTAGTTCCAATTATTAAGCCAAGGTTAATTACTATTATATATTTATGGTACCATACGTACAAATTATACTTAATAATGTGTTTATAATTTTAGTTTATAGTTTATTCGGTCGAATAAAAATATTCAAATAAATATATATTATAGTATCTATACATTTTTGTTCAAATAGATAGCTAAGACTTTTATGCTCGAAGACATGAAATTTATTTAAGTCGACTTTCTAAAAAATAGCTTCAATACCGTTTTCGGGAGAACGAAAACGAACTATTCGGTCGTAACTTTTATGAAAAGTTTTCGGACATCTCATCGAGAATGAGATTATTTAATTTTTTACGTATAATTTCGGCGTTTTATTCTCAGAATTCTCAACAAATATCTTGGAACAGTTGTCGGTAGGAAATATGGATTAAAGCGACACATTTTCATCGGTCGTCTTCCACTTATTCTATGTTAACGGCTTTCGTTTCCCAAAATATTGTAACCGCACACGTTAGACTTTCGACGTATAACAATTAAATTGTCCATTAAAATAACCTGATCCTACATTTTTTCTTCTTCTTTTTTTTTTCGTCAAATCAATTCACTCCCAAAATATTTTACCTAAATTGCGTCTGCGCGTATACATAAGGAAGCGTTCAAGTATTACGTCAGCGTCTAAAAGAAAGGGAGGGGTTTCATTTGCTGACAAAGGGGATGGGGGGGGGGGGTTAAGACTATGTTGATGTCAGCAGTCCCAATTTCCCTGTCACTGTATTTACAGTAATGTGTTTGAAAAATTATCAAATTTAAAAATAAATATTACTTATAGAGGGGGTTGTTGGACATATGCTGACGTAATTAGGTAGGGGGGGTCTGACGTTTGCTGACATTTGCTGACAAGAGGGAAGAGGAGTCTAAAAAAGCTAAAAATGTGCTGACGTAATACTTGATCGCTCCCTAATATGCCAGTACGCCACGGCATTGAAATCGCGATGAAAATTTTGAGATTAAATTTAACTCCGCAGAATGGGTCCGCGCAATCGATAAAAAAAATTGATTTTATTTTGTATTTTGTCCGTATTTATATAGTAAAGCCGACGTGCGAAAAGAAGTTGACAACTCGCAATTTCCGTTCAAATTTGTTTTATTTTGCTGGATTTCCGGACTTCCAGTCGTTTGTTATACGAACCTTTTCCGAATATCAACGATCGGTTGTCGATGAAGTATTGATCGTCTTTCACGGCCGAACGATCTCCGCTGACCATCACTTGCCATTCCGCGTGAGCCTTGCCCCTGAGTACTATTCGTACAGCTGCAAAACAACAAAAAAAAAATCATAATTTGATTAGTATAGTAGCATTACTTTGGATAAGATTTTTGATGATTTTTGAATTCGTTTTTATTCTGTGAGAATGTGTACTGATAACTAGATTTTATTTATTGTTTTTCATCATTTTTCCACGTGTTTTCGTATAAAAACCTGACCTTTTTCATATCGTAATTGATGAGTTTGGGACGCCGAAGGATTAGCTAACGACACTGATTAAAATGTGCACGGAAAACGCACGGTATCGATTAAAATGAGAACACACGTCCGGATGCTGTCCGTCCATCGCGGCGTCGTATGCGCGCGTTTCGACGTAGCTGGTTAACAAATTGCATTTGCTCAGATCGTTCGTGTCACATTCGTCAACGTATTTCTCGTCGATCTCGCCGATATTCCGAAACGAGCGAGCGTGATTATAATTTATTTGAGGTTTCCATAAATCGTCGGGCACACTATATGACCGTTATAAATGCAATTATATTCAATCGATTACAATTATATGAACAACCTGCGTGGACGATACGTATTGATGTGTACGTATACACTATGGCGCCGATCCCCAATGTTGAACACGGGCCAAGGCCTGACTCAATCGAATCGTGGTACATAATATGGCTCGTAGAATCAAAACAATATAAACCTAACACAATAATTTCATTACACCCGTGTGCCTGTACGATATTGCAATTACTTCTTATACCGATTTTAAAACCGTGCATTCCAACGTTTGTTTTACCTGTATACTCGTATATCGCGTGACGAACGTTCTGTAACCGCAATCGTAATGTCATTTCTGAGTTCGGTTCCGTGTCAATTGAACGCACAACTATATAATTCGTTGAGTTAATATTACACAATATTATTATACGTATCCTTTATTAGACCATACTTACTCAATAGACCGCGTACCTACATATATCTATTTGTTTAAACAACTCATACACCTCTCGCATACCGTTTAGATCTGAGAAAAATCTGTTTTCAGTGGATAGTTGATTTTACATATTACGAGTACAACTCAACGAATCTCCGAAGTTTAAAACAAATATTCAAAGTATTCCGTCCATTAAGTTTGAAACGTGAGTCTAAAAATGTGTATAATGTTATTAAAATAAGTTTAAATCTTCCAAAATCTAGTTGTTCTGTAGAATGTTTATTCTCTAAACTTAAAATAATAAAACCAAGATTTAGGTCCACAATGGGAAATAAATGTTTTGGAAAATCTCATGATTATTTCATGCAAAAAATATATTAAAGTAGATAGATATTTCAAGGGTAATATAAAATTATAAGATAGTTATTTAAATCGTCAAAATATTAATGTATATATTGAAGTTGATTTTAAATGATTTTGTTTTAGGTAATTGATATAGTTGTCTTAAAATCAACGCTATTGATAAAACGATTAATTCAAATCTTGAACATTTTTAATTTATCTTCGAATCTTATAGGTATAGTGTGACTTATAGTTTTAATATTTGTCGTAAAAAAATTTGCATACTAAGTTTCTAAAAACGGTTAAACTTACATTTATATAAATTGATTATATTCAAAAATGTGTATAAAATTAAATGTAGATACTTACATTTGTTATTGAAAAAATATTACACTTTACATTAACAATTTATCATTATTGAATTATGGTTTTTTTTATTTATATATAATAATTTATTAGATAACAATAGCATGAAATAATAAATCAAATACAATATATGTATATACCTCGAATATATATTTATTTTAAAATCACCTTCGGAATAAAGGACCGGAAAGACATTTAAAACGGCTACGAGTAGTATTTTCCTAATTCGGTGCCATTGCTTATACAATAATAATGTTCCAAGCAAATCGTGTTACATTCGAGCAGAAAAAAGCTACACTTTTGTCTGTTTTTTAACACAGCGTATGAATTTGCCATTGTCATTTCCATTATTGCGTAACGTGAAACACTGACCAATGTAAAATATGTCATTTGCAGAACGCATGTAATTTGGTCTGTTTTTGTTTTTTCACCGTTTCCAACGACATCGCCAAATCGTTTCGTATGTTTTCATTTCTCGGGTGTATTCGTTCAAACGATATTTCTCACACACCTAATATTAATATTATAAGACCGCGCATATTCGTTTCACGTTCGGAAAATCAATTGAATAAGTATTTTTTCCCCGCTCTTACCGATTGGTAAATGTCGCTGTGAGATATGTGAGATTACACCTGACCGTCGAACGTTAAATGTTTAACATTATAATCAATGTAATCAAATGGAATATCCACTTTCGTCGAGTCAAGACATTTTGCAAACCGCTCGTCTGATCGACGGCAAATTCAGCGTAGATATTTGTCTTGAGCTCAGCAATGTCCGCGAGATCATTTTAACCGCCTGAAAACCGGTGAATTCTTTCTTCCTGTGTTTTGCACGGTTTTATCGAACATTGCACAATCCTATGATGCGTTTCAACGGAGATTGCATACATATCCATATAAAAATGGGACACAATGGTGACACTAAGAAGGTTTTCTGTTAACGAATTATACAACACGGGTATAAAAGAAACGTTCACATTTTTTAAAAACTTTTTATTCATTATAAATGTTTTGTGATAGTTCTCGAAATCCATTTGTTTTCCGAACAATACATACTTTTAGTCCGTTTTTTACTAAACTAAGTCTAAGAGAAAAACTAGTGTCTCGACCGATCGATGGACGATGCTATAGTGCACAGTCCACCATATTTATATATCTCGACTATCCAATGAAAACACCTATATGCTATCCAGACCATTAGAGTAGGAACCATTACTGGTTACTTACGTTAGAAACTACATTCTGATAAACCAATTAAAGGTCAAATGTTTCAAAGACATAATTCGTCTGCAATCAAAATCAATGTTTTATCGCAATGCGCAATCAAAATGAAAACATATCCGCAAGCTGCTACGCTCACTCGCTCAATCAGCTATCAACCAGACAAAAATCCTTCCCAGGCCCATAAGTTAGGCCCACAGTTCTTCATTAACTTTCTTCAGAAAAATCATTTCACTAGAAAAGTCATCAGCTTGGAATAGTCAAAAGGATTGTCGGCCGTCCTACAAAGCAAAGCAAAAATACCCACCATATTTGCTCGCATTGATTAAATTCGTCGAGATAACCTAACCTATCCTATAAATCCGAGCGACGCCTGGGTAATGACAGCTAAGCATACAATATAATTACATTGTAAGGCATTTTATTTTGACATGATACGTCTTTGGATTTTTTTATACATTACATAAAAAACAGACAATAACGAAATTAAGTAAACCAGTAAATCAGTTAAAATCTCAATGACTATCAAAAATCCAATCATATATTCACGCGTCAGTGAAAGAATTAATTAATTAATTTCTCCTAACTATTGATGGTTGTGATGTCACGTGCGAGACGAAGTGAGATTTTGTGAAGATTTTGTGAAGATTTTGTGAGAAGTGAATTTTGAGATCGTTTAAATTAGCGTATAAAAAATTCATATCGATATCATACATCATTCTTTCAAACACAATACCGGCTTATACTCGCGGAAAAACCAAGCCGAAATACAGAAGTCGAATGCGATTGAAAATGACATCTCAACAGCAATCTTGCAGTGATGTTTTTCAATTCTCATTCACTGCGTCTTCTAGCAACTACAATACAATTTTTTTTTTTTATTAATTCGATTCACACGAAGTATTCACGCTCAAACATTCGGCCAGACACAGTTTAACCAAAATTATTATAACGATCTTGTACACAATTTTCAAGTAACAATAAGGAATAAAACTAATAACAATTACATAATGATAATTTATAATTTATAATAAAATATTATTTTAACATAATAAAAATAAGTGGATTTAACAAATATCTCATGTACACTACAATGCACATAAAAACCGTTTTGATCAGATCGACTTTTATAAATTCACCAATGTGGGTAGAAAAGTATTTACGTACATATGTACTTAAATATATATTCCGACCGTCTATACATACGTTATAATGTTAATAATATTTATTATAGCTGTTTATAAGACACGTTTACTTTTAACCATTGGCGCACACGTTAAGGATCAATGGAATCGATCGACCCCTCCAATCAAACGGGTTGGTGGTGTGGTGGTGGAGTTAAAAATTTTAATAATTTATTTTCAATCATAATTAGTACTATTGTGCACGCAAGGTGGATCGGATTTGATATTTGGTTTGTCTATTGGGTGGTGGTGGCGAGTAAAATATCGTTAGACCCATCAATGTGCAGTTCATTGCGTACACCACTTATTTATTCGAATTGGAAACACGTTTACTTTATACCTGTTTCCGATTTGAATAATTACACCACCATAAGAAAAGGAAAAAATTATATACACTTATATATTATTAATATTACGAGACATACGCGTATGAAATGTGAAATAACTGTATGGATAATTATATTCATATGTTTTCGAAAATCGTTTACACCATCGAGACAACGCGCATGTCAACAAGTCCGCCAGTACTAGTACGCGGGACCCGGTTTCGGCGAGTACGGATTTTGATTTCATCACGAGAAATGTGGAAATGCCTATTTGTACGCGAAAAATAATGTGTACCGAAGACGGGAAGAGAAATCGAGTTAAGAGCCGAAAACAAAGACAAGAAGTTCTCGGTTAGATTATCGGACGAAAACGAAGAAACGCGGTAAAATATTGGTACAGTATATCAGTTAAAGCGATTGTTTATACACGGGAATAAACGAGTTTTCCGTCGTGCGCGCGGCGGACGGGTCGTTTTTTAGGGAAACATTTTGGAACGAGGGTTGGAAGTGCGCCGGGAAACTGCAGTTTATCAAGATTTTCATTTTTCGTACGTATTTTAAAATACAGCCCGCGCGCAGCACTGGATCGTTCCGAACAGAATACATTTACGGTGGTCCAAATATTGGAATGTTCGTGTTTGTATTATCGAACTAACGTTAATACCTTGATTGTACACAAACAAAAGTATACGTTGCTTCATATCCTTTCTTGAAATAAAAGTTTTGTGTTACGACAATTGCAAAATAACAAGTATATATGCACGTTGTAGTTCCTCAGTGAATATACAATTGCAATTGTATTTGTACGAACAAACCAATTAAGTTTACACAGTTTATTAAAATTATATTCTTTGTCAAATAATTTGAAATGGCATCGTTTTAATAGACTTACGGTTAAGTAATAAATACTACATTTCTTTTTATTTTAGATATTGTTATGAAATGTGTATAGTACATTAACATAAATACAAGTATATTATATTTTTTGTTTTATTTTAAAATGATGGCATTGAATATTTTAGTTTTTACGTGTACGTGCTACATTCAAAATATGAAAAATGACTTGCCTATCACTGCCTAATGATTTTTCAAAAAGTTATTAGCATTATAACCATTTTAGATTTAATACGATTTACTGGAAGGCAATTGTACCACAGACTAATATCGTTTTCGACTGGAGATGATCACACAATCCTTTTTAATTTTATAAATTTTGATCGGATTTGGTCTCCAGATAAACTTTAACGTTTGCGTTGTTATTTAAGAATGCTAAAACGTAGGGTGCAAACATTTATAAGTAAATACAAAAAACGACAACAAAAGTATTCTCGTATTAAAGATGTATTTGAACGGGCTAATGAATAATGGTTATAAAAATACCAATTTTAAATTTCTTATTATCTTATCATGTGACTTATTACAAAACGTTGTTAACAGTTGTAACGAGTATCAACACTCGCGGTAGATCGGAAAAAACGTTTAATGATTTCATGAAGTAATAAATCAAGAATAAGAGAAACTACAGAATTAAGAGACATGTCTAAATAATACACAAAAGAAAAACATTATAATAAATGTACTATCATTAAAAAATAATTAAATTTCAATATTTCAACATTCAAAACAATAACCCGTCGTTGGTATGGCTATGTAACGTTCCACCACACTGGTGTTAATCGAGTCTAACCCAAAACTTCGCGATCATCTCAAGGTTTTCTCATTGTTATTTAACACGCGATAAACATCAAACATTGAAACCAATATCGAAATATTTATATTTAACTAAGTACAAAACACATTATTACTATTTTTTTTAAACATTATACATATTTTGAACAATTCAAATTAAAAACTACATTATACGATTGTTTTCATAAAATACATATAAAATATTATTTTCTTTAATTTTTAATTTTTTCCTGCTTAACTTCTTATTACAAATTATAAAATTCTATACATATTAATCTAGCGTAACGCTCACTTTATTCATACTAATGGCATTGCATGTCGATAAATTATCAAAAAATGTGTATAAAATTCTTTAATTTACAAAAAACATATTTAAAAACATGTGGATTGAAGGTTAGGTAATAACATCAGAGAAATCAAATAATATGTAAGCCGGCGGTTCTTAAAATGATAACAAGGCGAGCGCTGTGCTCACCCACTATACCAATAACGGATTAAATAGTTGAAAAATATTAACTATTTAACTGTTTATTTATATTGTATGGTTATGTAGAGCTCATAAAAAAGTGTTTTTCACAACAATTTTGTCCTATTTTTAACATATTCTGTGACCCGTTGTGCGGAAACTCGAACGAATTTCCAACAATAGTACGTAGTGTAATATTCAGTTGAGATCAAAAATAATTGCATCTGTAACAGGCGATGTTCGGTAACGGATTCGTATTAAAAGTGAACTCGTCCGTGAATGAGATGGAATTTAAAACAAAAATATATTAAATTATTAAAAAATATATGTATTTATAATTTTTTAAAATTTGTAAATGGGAAACTGTTACAAAACGGACGACAATGAACCCATCATAATAATATTTGTCGTAAAAGAAAAACTTTTTTTACACAAGAGTATTGTTATAATTACAAAAAAATAAAAAAATAAAAAATATTTTTTATATATTTTTTATTCTATGAGACTTACGTTTTTGTCTATGATTTTACTATTGATCAAACAATACTTATAGTTTGTACTTCTTATGTAATTTTCTAATGGATTATATACTATATGCATGTTTATGCTAACAGAAGTTGTATGCTACTATACTGTGATGTATTTATCGCGGGGGGGGGGAGGGAGTGTTTACATTAAGGATTTGTTTTTTGAGACATCAAATTTACAATTTCATCTATGATATTGTACTTTTTACATAATTTACAAGCTTATATAAAGCCCAAATTATTTCATTGCGATTACATCACCTTCCCCATATTTGTTTTTATAAATACACCACTGCATCTAAGTAATAATAGTATTTACTTATTACTGTCAGAATTTATTGGTTGTGAATACCCATCTATTTGAGATTTGTTTTAAGGTCTCGTGTAGAGTACTTTTTAATTTGAGATCTCGCTATAATGGTAAAATAATTAATTTTTCGAATGGATATTATGGAGGATGATAAATCATCCTACGGCTATTGTTTATAATTTGAGATCTTGGTTCATATCATATTATATACAATTTATATTATAGGCCAAACATGGTTGAAATGTGTATCATTGATAGTCACCCGCTAATAACATCCCAGCAGCTACGTAACGTAATATTTTTGAAATGCTAAATTATCGTGATATGAATGTATGTTCACGTGGCGACATGATTTGTGACGAACTATAATTAAACAATACCCGATGTCGGTTTGACGTTTGTTCGGGTCCTCGCGTCACCCATAACTTTATTTTATGTTCAATTAAAAATTATTGAAGCCCGTAATTTGTTAGAATTTTCAAATGTCATGAAAACAGTCGCGGTGTTTACGGGTTCATTACAGTTGATACATTTTGCCTTCTAAACGAATTTCCACAATTTAAGTACCAGCTGTGTACACGCGATATTCGTGAACGATAATGATGGGAAATGGATTATTTCAATTTTATGCACATTCAAAAAATAGTTGTTTCGGCAAAATTCACAGTAAACCATAAACGGTCTACACACACGTCACTGGCCCCGACCTTTTTTACGGGTTGAAATCGGGATACGATATGTGTGCTATTAGATTTTTGGCGTGGAACAATTGATTAAACGGACAATGAATTCGATATAAGTAATACGTAATCAATCTATTAAAATATCTTATAGAATTACAACGTAAAATAGCGCATCATTTTTAAACGGCAATGAAATGTTGTTTTATAGTTAATATGTTAACGGCCAGTAGATATATTTCAACTATTTTTAATAATTTTAGAAAATGGTTCATACGTTTCTCAGAAATCACTTTTCGGATATAGTAATTTTGTTAAGAGCTGTAGAATACGAATATACTCTTCGAATAGAAAACTTGATACCAATACGACATTTCAAATAGGCGATTTTTACGTCAGTATTTTGTATAATTCTTTTAAAAATTGTTAACATTTATTGAACCTGAAGATTTGGTTATGATAAATGTATATTTTACACCCAAACGAATGGTGATGGAAATATTCGTCAACGTACGTATATATTAGTAAGCAACATTTAACGTGTCCTGCGATAATTTAGGAATGTAAATATACGCACTGCGTTACGACGAACTCGCGTCTGCAGACATTATATTAGTGTTGTCCGACGTATATAACATCATTGATAATATGAACCTGTGAATGTAATAATAGATGACAAACGCACGTATTACCTTAACAATGGGCCAGCGGGCGCCTCGTCCAAGAAATCTCCATCACGCGCACGCCACTTTAAAACGACAACGCTCGAAACGAAACTTACTCGCGTACGGCACTTAAAATCGGTAAAATGACGATGAAGTACACGGTGAATATAAAAAAAATATATATATACATGTATATAAGCGATAAAAAAAATCGTTTAATTAAATGATGAACATCGCATACTTTTATAGTTTTACGTACTCCGTGTCATATACTATATATTCATGGTGATTTTAAAAGATTCATTTTTATAATTTTTATAATTTTTATAACAAAAAAAACGAGATAAGTGGTATTATTTTTATTATTTTTAAACAATAATGGCGTTATACATACTGCTAAATAATTAATGAACGTTTTTAGCTGAAGCCATGGACTACTTTTTTGTTATAACCGTGACATAATATATAAATCGAAAGCACAATGTACGAGTATAATATATAAATATTAATCAGAAAAAATATATAATACTTATTGTGTGTTTAGGCCTTAATGTATGAAAAATAATGGTGGAAGTGTTTACTAAAAGCAAAATAAATCGTATTTAATAAAATTAAAATCTTGTTACAACAATACAAATATTTATTTTATGTTAAACTATAGTTTAACATAATTTTTAATTTAAGCTGTATGATATGTCTAAAATCAATTGATTATACTGAATAAAATATATCGGATTAAGACACTATATTTAGATATAAGATAGTCATATATTTTTTTTTTTTTTTAAAGCGTTAATAATTAACAATAAAATACGCAATACATTTATAGGGACAAAAGTATGCACACTTTCCGTGTCTAAAAAATGTTTCACACAAAGTAGCAACTTTGTTATTTCACAAAACTCATGCAAAATTATAAGACATTTATCACCATTCAATTTATTCACATATAATGATAGGCTCGACTAGATATTTAAACCAATATACGTTCTAATTTATATTAATAATCTAAACAGTTATGGACCAAGTAAATAAAATAAAACTAAATCAACCAACACGTAAATGACAAGTAAGGGAAAAGGTAGACAATAAACAGTTTAAAAAAAAAAATGTTTTAGCTATCTTATTTTAGAAGTAATGTTAACAATTTTCATTAAACAGAAACTATATAAACGTGAAATTGCACTTTTTAAATTATTTTTTTCCGGACAGCAATGCGTCCCTAAGCTTTGCAAAGTTTCAACAGTCTTTCTTTTGCAATATTATTTTAAATATCAAATAGTTTAAACTAAGTATTTTTAGATTCTAAGCGAAACGAAGTATGTGTGGTTTTTACAATGATGTGTTTTTTTTTAAATTTCACTGTGAACATTTTTACATGTAGGAGTGCTCCGTTGATCTTAATATGCGTTATTTTTTATTATAAAAATTGTATATACCTAATTATTACTTTGAGTCCTCGCCTGTTTTTTTGATAATGAATGAAATTACGACAGTTTTACAGGGTGAGGTGAGACAGTGTTGATAGGAGAGTGAGTTCTGAAGAAGTGAACACTAGATTCCGAGAGAGAAGAGAAACACTTAAAGGTAAAGGATTAAGGATTATCAGGAGTAAAAAAAATAATTATAGTTTGATTTTGGAAAAAGAGTACATCTGAAAATTCTGTGACATCAAACTACAAGACATAATTCTCTGGGGGATTCTACCACCTATCCCTCACAACCATCCAAGAAATGTTCCTATTGGCGCAATTGATTACGGCCATTTCCTAAATATTTCTAATCCATCCTAACCGTTAAATATTGACACAACGAGTCTGCATCGTATCGTTTGAAGTGTTCAGTTCCACTTTACTCATAAATATAACACGTTATGTCAAAACATTTTCAAATGGGTTATTCAATGTTTTCAACAGATAGACATTGTTGCGGTAGGACTGTTTAAAGACAATACATTTGTTTACAAATAACGTGAGGCATCTAAAATATTGTGATAAATGACAAGACAATATCATATAATGACGCTTTGTCATGGTATACAAACACTTTCTTATTAATTTTTATACTTTGTTGATTTTTATACGTGTCGTGAGAGACCTACACGCGTATTAATCTGTCGGAGCGCACAATGTATTGTGTATTGTGAGGGTTACAAACAGTATTTGCACGGTGCGTTTAGGTCGTCTGGTCGTTATATCCATCCGTTCCAAAGCGGGTGTAGGTCGCTTTGTACAAACAAAAAATAACTGACCCAGTTTCTAGTTCCATATCCTTCAGTGGTCGATTTGAGAGCAAAAACGTGTACGCGTGTTTTTTCCGGGCACTCTTTTAAAAGTTTAAACATACAAAAGTCGTTTTAAGAGCGCTGGAAAAATTTTAAATTAAAAAAAACAAAAACAATTCATCGCTTTTTAGTTTATCTGTCTTGGCCATTTACACATCTCGAAGTTTCGTCGAAAGTTTTTCGCGGTGCGCTCCATAGCGAAAAAATATTTCTAATTCAGAAACTTAAGCGAATGAATGTGTACAGCTATCTCCGGAGTAATTGAATTATAATGTGCGGCGTTGTTTTAAAGTTGAGAACATTGTTTTTAAAACTTTACCTACTGTCGTACAGTCATTAAGGTCTTGTTTATAAGCATTCCGAAATGAATACATTAAAAAACCCCCCCACTGGTATAAACTCGTAAAACTGTTGTTGTTTACGCGTTTATAACACGGGCTTCCGTGTTTTAAGCGTTTGTGCAAATGTGTCCTATCTGAGCTTCAGCAAACGGCACAAGATGCGTAGTGGGATCAATTGAACTATATCATACAATAATAAACTCCTATTAACGTTATTATTATTATTTTTTTTTTTTTTAAAGTAATGATATTAATATTTTAGACATTTCTCCAAAACATTAATTTAATAGTATAATTAACGATTTCTCTGCCGACTATAGCAATTGAAACACTAAAACAAATGTATAGAATTGTTATTGTTTAATACGCATTAAACACACGTAGTGGCGGATTTAAGGAAGGGAAGGAGGGGAGGGGTAAGAAGTATTGAACCCCTTCTCCAGATTCATATTTCAGTACCAAAAATATTAAAACACTTTTTTATATATTAATTTGTTGTACTTTTTTTTTTTTTTTTTTTTACTTTCCCCAGAAAATTTTTGAAAATCTGCCACTGAACACGGGTTTTGTATTATTACATTAATAGTTAAAATTATGAGTTTTATTGATTCAAACGAAATCGGATTAACAGAATTGTATGTATATCTCATTGTTAGTCGTTTAAAATGTTTGCAATTAATGACAAATTTTGTTTTAGTATTTCAAAGCGTTTAGATTCGAGTATTTAATGATTGTACAAATATTTTTACCTGATAAATAAATTTGTGTAGTGAATTCAAACAAATTGTCCGACACCTATTTAGGCGATACGTTACGATCAGGGGCGGACTGGAAGGACGGGTAGGAGGCCATACCCGCCCAGGTCTTCTAGAAATACTTGGTCCTCTAACTATATTTTTTATTATGGCCTATTCGCCAACACAAAATAATATAATACCTAATATTTTAAATAAAAGCTATATTATATTATCATGTAAATTGAATCAAACTGTTACAACTAAAAACTTGTAAATAAAAAAAAAATTTGGAAAAAATAAAACCGAAAAAAGCACTAAAAATTGTGAAATAATTCACAAATATCTTGTCGAAGTCGGCGTCAGGTTAAAATTTAGTCCGATAGTGATATAAGCAAGAAACTGTGTCTATTTGAAGTAGCAGAATTAGCAGACTTCGACAAGATTTTGTGAATTATTTCACACTTTTTAGTGTAATTTTTCAAAGTCGGTTTTATTTTTTCCAAAAAATATTTTTTATACTATACATTATCAAATCACTTATTTTATTAGGTGTACAAATGGAAACCCACCGTTTTCAAATAGATGATGATGATAGGATTAATGAAATAATTTGCCCCGGGCTGACTCAATCTGGGGGCCCTAATTTTACAAAACAAATGTCTTATATGCATGTATAATATACATTGTACATGTATATATATACATTTAGTGGTTCAACAAAAAAACATTTAGGTAGAGGGCTTTAAATCAATTAAAAACACATTGAAATTTGTACTTGATATTATTATTATTTAAAAAAATATTTTCACGTCAAAAATGAAATACATAACAAATATAATGTATTAAACAATTTATTGTTTAATTATAATATTAACATAAATAATAATAATAATAATAATAATAAAGGAAATATGCAGATAATAATAATAATAATAATAACAGGGGTGGACTGGGACTAAATTTCAGCCCGGGAACTCCTTAAATCACGACTGAGTAAAAACTATCGAGTGATTCTGACGATAGTTGTTTCCCATATTCAATTGTTAATAATATCCATTCATTTGAATGTAAACTACACTGTAGTTTATTAAACTATCGGTAGTAAAAAATAATCGGTACAGCCCATCACTAGTCGATTATAAGCGTGATATGATCAATATGATAAATTTTTTTCTCGTTAATTGTCACAAACAATAATTCGAATTAAAAACTCAGGGGTTTTTGTTATATAGTTAATAAATACAATGAAAAATTACAGATAATACGGAATAATATGTTTTCGAAAGCATGAAAACAAATTCTATAACATAAATACGAATATTAATAAGAACAGCGGCCCACCGGGAATTTTACCGGTATCCCGTTGGCCCAGTCCGCCCCTGAATAATAATAATAATAAATTTTTTTCAATAAATGTTAATTCCGATTCCCAATTATTTAATAGATTTTGATTTGAATTATTTACCTTAATTTCAGGTTCAGGGTTTTTATTATTATTAAAAGAAGAATGAATTGTTTCTTTACATTTTGGGTCTTCTTCTGGTTTAAAAAATTTGAAAATTGTTGGATGATTTTTCGCTTCATCTTCTTTTTGTTGTTTTAATTTTCGTTTTTCTGCACCAGATGGATACTTTCTCGAAGACATTAGTTTTGATTAAAATATTTTATAATTATTAAATAATTTACTGATATTTTAAAATAAGATTATATCACAGTGCGCGGAGTAACGTTACGTGAATCGAACGAGCTTGCACGAAAAACTGAGTAGGTACATAGTTAATATAAAAGAATACGCTACAAAAGTACAAAAGAAAACGAAAAAATAAACGCATTCATAATGATGATAATATAATGGTAGTATACAATTAGTAAATTATCGTGATTTCTGGTTTATTTACTAATGACCAGTTTTATAATGCATGTATTCGCCAGATAGTGAAATTCTAAGTAAAAGTTCGAAAAGTGGGTTCCACAATAACAACTTATTCCAGGAACAGTGTTATCCTGAGATGAATTTTATCTAGCCGAATATGTTTGAATTAAGTTTTATTCGCCGGACAACCCACGAAATTTGTACAATTCGTTCGGGGAATTTGTTCGTATACACATCACCACCGTCGCCATCATGTATTTCAAAACATTTTAAATATACGAAATACCGCTCGTTAATCGGGGTTTGATTATAATGCTTTTATATTTTATACTCCGAATAATGTGTAGTATAAGTTTAATCTTAGAATAATTATTCTCTGAATAATACTCGATATTTTGAAATATCACGAAAAATTATACCAAAATTTAAAAAAAAATGACAGTCCCAAAATTTTTTTGGGGCCCTTATTTCTTAAGGGGCCCCGGGCTATAGCCCTCTTAGCCCCCCCTTAATCCGGCTCTGGTGATAGTAGTAAAATACTGGTCAAAAGTTAAAATAATAATTGTCAAATGATAAATTTATATCTGTCAATAACTGTTTATCATTACATTTGTGAATTTTTATTGGCTTAATATATTTTTTTAGTCGTAAACATGTCAAATTTTGAATCAAATAAGTGCCATTTACGGGATATTTGGCTTTTTGCCTTTAATTCAAACAAATCTGCAGCTGAGGCGTGTCGAATGATTGAAAACACATATGGTGAGGTGTCTATTAGTAACAGAACGTATCGTGAGTGGTTTCAACGCTTCAATAAATGGTAATTTTGACGTGGAAGATAAGAAGCGTCCCGTACCGGTGAAAATGTTTAAAAACGCAGAATTGGAGGCATTACTGGATGAAGACCTATGTCAAACATAACATGAACTTTCAAATTCATTGAGTGTGAGCCAACAATCTATTTCTCATTGTTTGAAGGCCTTGGAAATGATCCAAAAGCAAGGCAATTGGGTGCCATACGAATTAAAGCCGAGATATTTCGAACGTCATTTATTAACGTGCGAACAGTTGCTCCAATGGCAAAAAAGAAAGAGTTTTTTACATCGTATTGTGACTGGCGATGAAAAGTGGATCCATTACAATAATTCGAAGCGAAAAAAATCGTGGGGACACCTCGGCCATGTATCAACATCAACGGCAAAGTAAAACATCCATGGCTCAAAGCACATGCTGTGTATTTGATGGGACCAGCTCAGCGTCATTTGTTATTATGAGCTATTACAACCGGGTGAAACCATCACAGAAGATCGCTACCGAACACAATTAATGCGTTTGAGTCGAGCATTAAAAGAAAAATGGTCACAATTTGAGCAAAGACACGACAAAGTGATTTTACAGCATAACAATACTCGACCACATGTTGCTAATGTCGTTAAAACCTACTTGGAAACACTAAATTGGGATATTATCTAACCCACCCGCCGTATTCTCCAGACATCGTTCCTTACGACTACCATCTGTTCCGATCAATGACGCGTGGTCTAGCAGCACTTCCGTTCTTACAAAGAAATAAAAAATTGGGTCGATTTGTGGATTGCCTTTAAAGACGAACAGTTTTTTCGACGCGGAATCCGCATGGTACCAGAAAGGTGGGAAAAAGTTGTGACTAGTGATGGAAAATATTTTGACGAATAAATTTGTAATCATTTTTCCTCAATAAAGCATCAAATTTTGAAAAAAATAAACAGCGGTTTTCCATTTGTACATCTAATATATAAAATTGAAAATCGTTACATCAAGTCACTTGTTTATGTTGATTTTTGATTGTCAGTTCGCCCCTGGTTACGATTATAATTGTTTGATAATCGTATGGTGGTTTTTTTCAAAGGGGGTGGCCGCAGTCGCAGCCCAGCGTCTGCGGTGATGCGAAAACGAAGTACTTACCGTCGACGAACATACATACATATATACTTATACGAAAAAATATACAGCTGATTGATGATGCCTAATGATTATAGCACAGTGTGTGTGTATGTGTGTACAAGGGAGGTGTGTATTGAGTAACAGTCGAGAACAAAAGACCTTGGAATATTCATATTCATATTCACATCGATAATAATAGAATGCCTATAATATATAATACACGATTGTACGGATGGGAAGAGAAAACGTTCTACAGAAAATCAAACAGTGATCCTAAGATCATTGCCAATGTATACGCATGGCGAATGATGACTCGTATATTTTCGTGAACGTTAGTAATGATAAAAATATAATAGTAATGGTCACGATTTCGAAACCACCCCGAACAAAAAAAAAAAAAAACAACGTGTACGGTTGGATAAATCACAGTTAGAATACGTTTTGGGCGTATCTGAAACTTATGATTTATAAAATATTATTGTGTGTGATCGATAATTATTAGTAGCTTAGTTTTTAAACGTTGTGTGATTTTTTACTAGTAAATTGAAAAGTACTGGTAAAATGGTCGACGCGTCAGATTTTCACTAAATCAAAATTAACGTTATTGGTGTGACTCCAAAAATAATATTCAGAAGCACTTGACATTTTTTATTTCTAACAGGTTATATGTTATAATTTATGTTGAAAACAGTTAATACAGTTTAAACATTTTGTATTGAAGATCTGAGAATTTCATACGACTGTTAGTCACATTTTTTTTGTAAGTGTGTTTAAAGTTCAAATTTTGGTTAAAACGGCAGAAATTTTCTTTTAAGAGAATGTTCGTCATCAAAGAGCTGAAAATTTAACGAAATATTAAATACATACGTTTCTGCACGTATTCGTAAATGTGTAAAAATCGATTAAATCGAAACAATTTTATGGGGGTTTGAGAATGTTACTGTATTTTCAACGGCATTCGTTAATTTCACTTGTTACGTGTTTTAATGTATTATAAATCATCATTGTTCCCGTTGTGCAGGTAAAACATCGATACACTACGGTCGCGGTCGGTTCGTTGATAAATAAAACGCACACCCAAAAATTGTATGGTAAAAACAACACGCTCGGAATGGTTTTTCATGCGACAATGACCAATCGTTGTCGTGCGAATTACGTTTGTAACCTCATAAGCCTGCGCGCATTAAATCTCGAAGGAAACACAACAGTTTTTTTATTGCTACAAACCGACGACGGCTACTAATTTATTTATTTATTGTTTTTCTTTTACTCGCGATCGACGTGATTTAGTGGCCGTCGTCGTTTACGGCGGTCGTTCCCGTCTCGTTGAATCGCGCCGTCCCATTACCATATTGCACAGTGGTCGAACTGGGTAAAAAATAGTATGGGTACCCAAAAGGCTTACAAAATAGTTGCGTCCTTAATACATTTGTACGAACGATGTAGGTACGCGAAAAGTTTATCACTGCCGGCTGTCACGTTTACCAATAATTAGAGCTTGGAAAAAAAGATGACGAGTAATAACTGACAACATGGAGTTTATTTTAATTCAAAGAATCGTATAAAATACAAGTATAGGTAATTTAGTGGCCGACAATCGCGTTTGTTGACTGACAAATAGTAGGAAAACCCATAGGCCATAATCGGCATCTGCTGGCATATTATGGTGACTGGCGGTAGGTAATTAAATATATTGTTTCGTCAATATATAACAATATAATTCTATCGGTCGTCTGCGAAAAAGCGAATACCGTTCTCCGCGTTCCTTTTTTAAAAGAAAATAGTAGAAGTACGCTTAAATATTTGAAAAAATAAAAGAGGTACTCAGTCCCCCTGCGTCTCCCCCCCCCTCCCCTCGCCCAATTTGACCACTGATATTACGGTTTCGAACGACCGTCGACAGAATAATAACACTGTGTCCGTAGATACAATCGGCGTGCACGGTCGATGACGGCCAGAAGTCCGAACTCTTTGCCCCTCCAAATATATTAGTTACGCACCCGACGACGAGACCAGACGACTGGGTATTGTATTTATCGTGATGTTTTGCCTACGACAGCCGGTCCGTATTAAAAACAAAACGAAATATAACTAGTGCGGGACGGCGCGCACTGATGTTCCCAGTATTACGTATCCTTAAGTCAAATTGATAAATACAATTTTGTACCGCGCAAACTACATTGGCTTTCGGCCTATTATAGCGTTTGCGATGAACATTTCAAATCTGTTTTTGAAAAATCGAACGCTTTTTAGATTGATTTACGAACGTTGAATTTCAAACTCTTATTTTGGCCGTGAGAATTTGTTTTAAGTTCATATATAACGATAACTATTCTAAACTCATTATTTACAAAATAATTGTCCTTACTTATTAACTTTGAAGTTTTTATTTGTACGTACGTTAATAGCGACAGGAACGTACTTAAGAAATCCTTTAATTTCAACTAATTCTCATAGACATTGTACCGTTCGTTTTACTGTAAATCATAAAAGATATTTTAGAAAATTGTAAAGTAAGCAATTGAATATAGAAACAAATTAAATTGATCGAAAACTAATAAAAACTCAAAATACGCACTGAAAATGTTTAAATCTTGACGTCGTAAAAAATACATTCAGACGTGTTGAATCAGAATTTGTCCATTTGATATTGGTTTAAATAATATACGCATGCACAACACGTAAAGTGCTGAGCTATTAATAATACGGTTAAGGCACACGACGAATAACACCGTTTCCGTATGTTTTTCATTTTCGTTCGTTTACACGTCGATGGTAACAATGAAAAAAACGCACAGAACCACCTCGAATCAGCACTTACGATAGTACGTCAAACGGACTTTCTCATTACTTGTACGAGTACACGCACGCATTCCGCACAGAGCCGTTAAGTACTGGCGAAATATTTTACCGCGGCGTTTCATTCCGTGAGGGCGACGATGTTCGAAATGCGTCGGGGGATGCGGGATTATTCAAAACCCGCGCGCTTTCCTCGACGAGAGTCACCAGATAAATAGTTTCGTGGAATATTTGATACCCAAATAACACGCCACGTCGTGCTATATACTGCATATATAACTTTAACGTTTTACGAGACCGACGTTGTATCAAATGTCGTTTTTCTTTTACAGCAGGCAATGTCTTGCGCGTGCGGTTACGTGTTTCCAAATGCTCGACGCCGCGTGTGCATTTATATGACGTCTAAACAGTGACCGACCGGCTTAGGACTGTACAGTATCTTTTATGAACAGTGGGAAATAAAAACGCGCGTATCTCTTAGTGTTATATATGTATATATGTACGTGTACAGTTCTCTCTGTTCCCCCGACATTGGGGTTAACCACGAATATTCGAATAAGTGGTCGCCAACTATGGGTCTCCTGGCAGGCGGCTTGGGGTACGGCCCCAGCGTCCGCGGTACAATCCATCTCCTGGCTTGGGGGAGTGGACTTCCCTGTTAAACCCTCTGAGGGGAGCATGGCCTTAGTTGTGCTATCCACGGTTGGGTGTCCATTCTGTCTAATCGAAACCCTTGGGGAGGGGGGGCTTGAATCAGATTCGTAATAATGGCTTGGATGTGTGGGAGAATTACGGGTCTCTCATTCGGGTAGGGCCCCAGAGCCTCAGAGTTTAGTCTCGAATCTCACTCTCCTGTTGATGCCACAAAATCTTATGGGTCTGCACAACTGATGTCTAGTGTTGATAAAAACTATCTTATGGTGATAGAGTGGCTGGGGCGAAGGTCATTCGAGGCATGTCCTAGTATTGACGCGAGCAAGAATAGGAGTACGGGTGTCGCTAAAACTCCATCACGAGGACCACCTCGTGGCCGTAGCGACATGGATCGAGTCTAATTCGTCTGGGTTGGTTTCGTATGAACTGGGTTTCGTGTGGATGGTTAAGCCCTCTGGCAATCTGCGCCCATGGGTGCACATCAAAGTATGAATGCGATAGAAGATCTCGGAGTCCTCGGGTTTGATCGACATTAGATCAATTGGAGTCTCGGTTAGGGACTTAGTCCGACCGAGGCGTCCTCGGTTGCTCTTGAGTAGCACCTCTTTACTAATATAAGGTCAGGGATTAGTACCTGGCTTATTGACTGAGGGAAAACCCGGAGACTTTTACTGTTTCCCCGCTATCGTTCCCGTGGTCCTTAACTTATCCCTCCCTCGATAAAGTTAAAAAAACTTATAATTATTTTGTTATATAACACAATGTAATACCGTATCCAACGATGTTGTGGTCAATCGCACTGCTCGTGGTTATTTTAACGACGGTGAAATAAACGTTTTTTGTTGCGGTATGTTCAAGACTTTAATAAAATAAAATTTTCATTAATATGTAAAGTCTGTCCAGCGAATGAAATCTGTTTGAATTTATAAGCTGGGAACTTCAACGAATGCTAAAACTTCAATGAACCGAAAGTCTCAAACACAAATTCGATAAGTCAATCATAAGTGTCGACCTTTGTCATTCCATCGTGAAATGCCTTTATCCGATTTTTTTTAAAATCGAATTTCATTTAGGTATTATATATATATATATATATATAATCTCTAAAGTATTAATGTCAAAGACATGAACATGTTATACAAATTGAAATATTTTGATCAATATTGTAAGATATATAGCTATAGGATTTTAAAAATGTCAAGAACTCCTTGTTTTTTATGTTTGAAATAAATACAATATTAAGTTCTAGAACCGGAAGCCTAAAAATTTAAATGTAAGTTGTTAGACGCATAATAATTGTAAAATATTTAAAAAAATTGAAAATACGTTAGTCACAATTTTTTCTCTTTCAATTGTTTTAAGTTTTTCGCATAAAATAACGATTCGTAGAATAAGCAATTTTGATACTTATTTAAAAGCTGAAAAGTTTATGAGATTCATGATATGCTTTTCTATTTATACAAGTATAACCAAATTCATTATAATCAGTTTGGAAAAATATCTGTTTTATGAATTTTCAATTTAATTTGCTGTAAAATCCATGTGTTATTACATATTTATTACAATGAAATTTCTTTATATTATTTGAAAATTCTAGTGTACCAGACGTACATTAGCATTTCATACTAAGTTTTCAAAACCTCCAACTATTTTGTTTGAAACACATACAAATATCATAAAACTCTCAGCTATAATACGTTAATCGTAATCTAGAAATTCTATTCTCATCATACTCATTAATTATAATAAACAATACAAGCATTGTTCAGAATCGCTTTGTTTGTATATAATGATTTAACATAGTTTCCAAACTCAAAAAATTAATACAACCCTATAAATCTGTGTCGAAGTAAAGTACTTAAGTATCCGAAATCCACCGCACCTGCCACTAGCTATTCTTTTTTTTCGTATACACATAATTTCATGTAGTTGAAACGTCTATTTGAACTACATAAAACGCAATTTGCCATGTTAAATCTATAACAGTGTAGAATAAAAAATAATTAGAACACTGTAGACTAAAAATAATAAACATTCAGAACGTGTATCCTTAATAAAATAAAGTAGGCGTGTTAATTTCCTTTCTGTGCGCTTTCAGTCTCGTTGCTCGTATCAACGAGTTACGCAATGAATTTTATTAATTTATTTTACTTTTGAAGTATACATTTTACATTTTATAACACGAACACATAGATCAACTTTCCGAACAATGTTTTCATCATACTCATTAATTATCCTAATTAATTATCATAATATAATTATCCTTTCAAATAAATATTTTGACATTTATATATCGATTTTGTAATATGATCTTATATGATCCGAATATTATATTCATATTCATTATTATTTATCGTGTTGTATGGTTTGTTTATATTTTTACGTAAACGATTCACAGTACATTATTGTATTCTTACGACCTTAGTATTCGTAAACAGACTTTGTTTACCTTAGAAAATAAACCGAATTATACACGAAAATCTAATCGTACGCTATATGAATTTATGTAGTTGTCATATCATTACGTCTTCTTTTCGTATTCATTTTCTGTATTACTAGTAGTGATCATAACAAGTATAATACTAATAGAATATTATGCAATGTGGTCTCATTTAGGAGCAACAGTTTACTCGTAATTCGTATATGCATATATCTTGTATATCTTGTCAAAGTATACTTTTTAAATATCCATATAAAATACATTTTTTTTTAAGTATTTTGAATAATTTTAGTTCACTCAAACACAATCTTTAAGTATTAAAATTGTTTTTGTTCGAGAGTGGTAATAATATATATATATCAACCATCGCAAGACAAATGGAAAGAAGTGACTCTTAGCAGATAATTCATATCTCATAAACGATTATGTAAAGAAGAAATAGACGGATCTAATGAAAGTTATGCTAATTTTTCTGTGAATGTTAGAGAAATCAATTAGAAATTTCAGGGTTAAATGAGTTTTTATATGGAAATCAAACGTCAATTTTAGAAAACAAACGCCACTAGGGAAAATAAATGAAGGGAGAACAATAAAAACGTATTGAGTATTCCCGTTTTTCCAATCGACTATTGTTCCAAGATATTTGATAAAAATTCTGGGCATACATGTTGTAATGTCGTTTTCAACAATAATTTGTACATACGATTTTAAAAAAATGTTCAATTTATTTTATGACGTGATTCCAACTACCGAGCACAAAGTTTAAAATTATTGTATTTTTATACTTATGAAAAATATTTCTAAATACATATATATTTTATTTTTTGAACCAGTGTTTTGATTGTATTAGGCAGGGTCGGATTTTGGGGAAGCCCATGGGGCACCGGACTTCGGGTCTCATCAAAACAGAGACCTCCGCATAATAAGATTTTTTTATGCCCAAATTTAGAACACATTATAACAAAAATTATCATTTTTAATACAGATTAAAATCACAGCGTTCGAATCAAAATATAGTTAGTATATAGTTAAAAATTGTATGGTGACGAAATCTAGAAGAGATAATAAAATTATAATAATATACATTATTTAAGTACGGTATGTATATGTTCATTGTAATTTTAAAATAAATTTATTATTTAATACAATTGGAGCATAATTAATTAAATGTTTAGTTTATTATACAACATAATTATATTTTTTCAAACTTACTTTTGAATAAAATATTATTTTGCAGTAAATTATAATATAATAGATACATTATGCATCAAATGCATTTGTAATATACTGATATCAGATATATGCAATTGAAAAATGGGGCCACCACTAAAAATGGGCCCAGGGCCTCCACATTTCTAAATCTGGTGTTAGGTAGAATATTGTGTAATTTTAATTATAAGTACCTACCGTAAGACAGACAACTCTGTTCGGCTTATATTAAAACAAGTACTTGCTTCTTAGTGCGTATGAAAATTGTCCACAATTTTGTATATTGTTTAAAACATTTAAATTATTTTTGGCGTGTGTAACGGTTTCCATCAATCTACTGTCCACTACCTTATTCAGAGACGTCTACATATCAGGGACGCGACGTATATTATTCCGATTTAGACATTTCGCTCTGTCAAAACATTGATACTTACTGGCTGGTCCGATTTTAATTTCGTAAAACCTTTAAGATTTCCTCATAAAAATGGTATGTCGTCTAGACAATAACATAGAATTGTTTTATCGAAATCAAAATCACCCTATAGATGTGCCACAGATAGGCCACAAGTAAATACGTTTGATTTTAATCAATTATGCTAATTTTGGAAATTTTTAATTTGCAAAAATAACCTCCGTTATTCTCTAAAAGATAGATTGTCATTAATTATTTATAGAAACACTAAAAAAGGACTGGCCGAAATCTAGTTGTTCATCATATGTACGTTAAATGAATTGTATACATAACCGCTAAAATATATAATATCATAATAGTGTATTGACAATATTTTAACGACCGCCTGTTTACTGGAATCATACATAACTGTTATTCTATCAAAACATAGATTAAATGAAGACGGAAACGAAAAAACGATATCGACTATTAGACCACATTATTAGAACAGTAGTACCGAATTGGAATATCGTAGGCACAATAGAATACGAAAAAAATACACGACACAAGTTAAAGAAAACAGGTTTTCATTTAGAATTTATTTATTTTCGAAGTTATCCATGACTGATTACAAGACGAAATCGATGGTTTTAAATATCTATTAACTCGTTGATTTTCAAAGGGAAAATAATTTTCATGAGAATAATAATAATAATAATAATAATAATATAATAAAACTGTGAGAGATATGAAAATAAATGAAGCAAATAACGAATTTGATATTTTAACAAATGGATTGCAAAAAAGTGAATCTTGAAAGAGTTTTTAGTTTCTGATTCCAAGAAAGAAGATATGGTGATTAAAAATATGATTTGAGTCAGCCTTGGGAATTTTAATTGGAATGGAGGAGATGGAGGGATAATTGAGAAATTAATTTTAGAAGCTATGAATTTGATAGTTTCGTTACCGATAATACTTATACGTACATGGCCTGGACTTTAATGGATTTTTATAGAAAAGTGTCCATTCGAAAGGGAGAATAATTTTGAACAAATTTTCAAGCTGAGATAGCAGACTTGCGAGACAACAAAACACGTTCAAAACGGAAATGTGGTCAAAAATTATAAAAAAAAAAAAAAAATCTTTAAAGATTATATTAACTATAATGTATTGAGAGGATTTAAAGTTGGAAAACATTCAAAATTATTATTTTTCTTTTAAAAGCAAATATGTAATCAAAATTTCAAAACGAAAGAACTATTTTTCAGGACGTGTGTGCTACTAAATTTAATTATTATCCTATGTCCCTCGCGCTTCTTTCATTTCCTTTGTTTAAATGTTATTTTATGATCAGGATATGTTTTTCAAAATCCTCGGGATCCTGATTCGTATGCATTTGTATTATCTCGACAAACAAAACCTAATTCCCTATTCACTATATATACAGTCCGTTTTAGTCTTTGCACCCTCGAAATCCGTTAATATGCTGTTATCTCCACTTTCCCTTTTAAAGGGATCTCCGTGGTCCGTACCGTGTAATTGTATAATATCTGTATAATTTACCTTCTATATTACATCGTAGCTCGAACTTACAATCCATAAAAAACCTCGTTATATTACGGATGGTAAATATAAGGAAACGGCCACAGCGTCAGTACGTATCACGTGAATTTCGAAAATTTCCAGAGAATATGTACCCGAATAACGTTACGATTTTATCGATTGATATCCAGTTCAAATTATAATAATAACATTCCATTCTCTATATTTGTCATGTATTGAAATGTATGATATTGATATATATATTAACAACAATAACAATATATATATAATATAATATATCTATTGACCCTTGTCGACTCCGATCGCGCCGTATCATTAATATCGTTAATATTCACGTAACATCATACACGTTGTTATATTGAGTGTATAACGTATATTACGTTAGATCGATTATGTTTATTGTTTTTCGAGGCAAGTATATCTACGAATCGTACAGTTTCTGTAAACAAATCCATTACGTTTTATCGACAACGTAATCTTTAAAGAGCTTGAGAAAAACTACTTTTTTTTTTATTATCTTATAATGATATATATTTCTTATTTTGACCAGACATGATGAAGAAGTCGGAATTTTGTAATTTATTTATCTATAGGCAATATGAATATAAATCATAAGGCACTTAGAATTGTTTTAAATTTATAAATAGTTAATAACAAGTTATGCAATGTTCATAATTCACTATTTACTCATTAAAACACAAGACCGTTTTCGCATTGTAATCATACAGCGTAAACCATTTGCGTGCTAATAATTGATACAACGTTTTCTTCCAATATTATTGATGGTAAGTTGACACTCGGCAGTTGTTATCGTTAAAAAAAACATGTTTATTTAAACCATTGTGACGTGAACAAACCAATGAAGGCATCAGGAACTGAGAGTACCTTATTTTTATTAACTTAACAATGTACGTAAATTGTTATTATTTGATCTAATCAAACATAGTAATATATATATATATAGTATATATATAATATATATATAATATGTGTGTGTGTGTGTGTGTATGTGTGTGCTAATCAAGTTACTTATTTGCTTCTCAAATGGTTAAATTAATAGAAACAAAATAGAAGGTTATATGGTATTACATTATTATAATTTAACACTTGTATTATAGTTATCTAGTTGAAAATAAATTTCATAACTTTGTGATGTTAATACTTTCAAATTGTGCATAAGTTTAATATTCTTGTAATATTTATTTTTTCATTTGCATTAAACATTAAATATATGTACAACTTCAATTTAAATAATTTGTGGAATTTTAAAATCTTATATTAGAGAAACTACATATTTGCAATTTTAATAATATTTAAATACCATAATTCACACTTAAGTCAAAGGATTAATTTTTTTTTTTTTGTGAAACAGCTAGATTTAAAATACATATATAATATTATAATATCATAAAAGGCTGTTCATTCTTATAACTATTAGCCATCACAAAATTATAACAAGCATACAAACAACGAGATGTAATTTTAAATTAATTTTGTTTTATTTTTATAAATCAACTCGAAACTTCATTATTTCTGATAAGGTATTGTCTTGTGAGAGTATGTAATAGTTTTATGCAATAAAATACCAATCGAATATGTACGTTTCGTGTTTACAAAATGATGTAGCAATCATATTAGCAATAAGTTCAATGCAAAATATTGCTGTTCTATTATTTTTCTATTCGCCTATTGTAGGAAAACATTGACGTAACAAACGATTATTTCGATCGCGTCGAGTTTTTCGACGTTCACGAAAAAATGTCACCAGTAAAATCCACACGTCCGTGAACTTAGCGGCGCACGTGTACCGGTCTTTAACGGATCGAGTCCAACAGTTGTGTTGGGGACAATGATTCCTTCTATTGTTTGCGGACTTCCGAATTTCGCGGCGCACGATTATAAGACCTTTTTCGCAAACATGCGGACAACATGCGTTGTAACGACTTGTCGGAGTACTCGCGACGATTTTTTTGTTTTTTGGGACATTTTAGAGTGCGATTCATTCGAGCGGGTTTTTCGCTCGTCTATCCAACGTTCGTGCGTGCCGTAGAAAAGTCGACGGCGTCGATTTGCAATCCGCTTGACGCTGAAAACCAAAACGAACGAAAACGCCGCAAACGGATATACAAAAAACGCGTCCCGAGGACACGTGTTCGCAACGTCGTCGGCGCGATCGACGAGATTAAAAAAAAAAAAAATACCTCGTTTTGACCTTGTGAACGATCGGTATTTTAACATGACGCTAAATCATTTTCTAGCGGCATTTTAAACCGCTCCCAACCGACAATAGACGATACGCCGCGAAATGTTTACGAGAGGCGGAGAGCGAAAAACGATAAATCCGCGCCGTACCCCCCCCTCCCCGCCCCCCAACCACCCCCGCACCCCCCTCCGGGGGCGATTAGATTATTGTTCGTTATTGTCGCGCCGGAAATTCGCGGAGAAACGCCCGGCGACTTTTTCCTTCTCCGTCCGCGGACGCCAAGAGTTCGGGCGTCGCGGCCACCGGAATATCGATTCGACGCGAGCCATACACGCGCGCAATATCAGTAGTCGTCACGCGGACCCTTTCGTTCAACACACTCCTCAGCTCCTTTGTGTACCAAAAAACGATCTCGCGGGATGTGCCGAACCAACCCTTCAGACCGGACTATAGCCGTATTTAGGAGGGGACTTGAGGGGCTAAGCCCCCCATTGTGTGTTTTAGCCCCCTCCCCCCAGGAAATTTTAGTTTCTTTAAATCATAAAAGTATCCTATAAACATTTGTCGATACGTTGTTTTTACCTATTATAATATATTGTTATAATTTTGGTAACGATATTTTTAGCGTAAATAATTTTTGTTCCCAAAACTATACAATGTAATTTCAACATTTCCAAATCTTTTCGAACTTTTAAATTTGGAGCTAACCATTCCAATATCTTCAGCATCGTGTTAAAGGTCATTTTCCGCAATGCGAAGAATCAAAACATATATAAAATCAACTATGATCCAGGATAGATTTTTGTCACTTGTCATTTTAAATATCGAAAGAAACGTATCTAACAATTTTCAATCTAAAGATATTTTAGATGAACAAACATACGTTTAAATTTATCAAAAAGCAAAGAAATTATGTATATAATGAAAACAACTGTGGTGTAATATTCATATTATCTAATATATATTGATATAAAGAGTTATTTTTCAAATCTGTTTGTATATTTAAGATATTTTTAAATTAAACATAATAAATTTAAAAATATCTTAAATATACAAACAGATTTTAAAAATAACATTCTATATCAATATATATTAGATAATATTAATATCACACCATAGTTGCTTTCATTATATACACAATTTCTTTGCTTTTTGACATATTTCTATTATATAATTATTTATTTATTTATTAATTTTTTTTTTAAGTCCATGTCTTTTTATTGTAATATTCATAATATTCTCTATATTATTTCTATCTTATTTCTCTATGCAACTTTTTCTTATTAATTTTACTTTTAATTTATTCCTCAGTTGTTGTATTTTATTTGTATTAACCTGATGATGACATTTTGTCAAAACCGGTAGTAATAAACACACATATACAACAACTTTTATATATTCTTTCTTTTTTTCCCCTTCTTTTTTATTTCTTTATTTTTAATTTTTTTCTCATATCCTTTTTACTCTTTATTTATTTTTATCTTATTTTCACTACTATATTATTTATATTGTATATTGTACTTTCGACGTTATCCGCACATTTTTTTTTATATACACCATACCCGGCCAGCGTTACAACTAAATAAATAATTTATTTTTATTATTTTTATTTTAAATTATTCTACTTAAGGAAGTTTAATGTATTGTGAGTATCTGAAAGCCTTATTTATATTACCGTTGTATCATTTGGGAATGGCTACGAAACATGTAGGTACGTATACATATTTTATTATTTTTGTAACAGTATATAGGTGTAAAATATAGATTTATATGATAAATTATAAATTATACTAACACATTAGACAAAACAGTCTTAATACGATTAATATGAATTTAGACAAAGATATTTTGGAATCCCTTAAGTTTGAAGAAATCCTTCATGAAATGGACCAGCAAAGTACTGTGTCAAAATATGCGTTATACTATTTAAAAAAAAACTAAATAATATATGAACTAACATTTTTATTATATTGATTATTGATTAATATTAGTCTTCATAGAGGCGTCTAAAAAAAGTTTTCCCCGGGTCGCAACAGAGAGCTAGTCTGAGTGTAGAGCTAACCCTGATTTAAACGTTTTTTGATCGTCTCGTGTAACAATTTATTTCAAACGTATTTTTGTAATTTAATATTAAATTAATCTATTGCTATTAGATATTGCTAGACTTTTACATTTTAATGATTTTAAAGTGAGGTATTTAATATTTTGTTTCTCCCCCCCCAAAAAAAAAAATTTACACAAGTACGCCACTGTTTCGTACGGGCTGCGGACGGACAATAAATACGTATTCGAAATGTAATACATATACATAAACATATATATATATGTGTATATTGTGAGCGAAATGCACGATCGTGTCAATACGTGTAATAATGTTATGACCGTGGGCACGTGGCAAACAGATATCTGGCGCGTGTCGATATTTCGATTATCATTTTGTCACCGGATTATTTCGTTATGACACGATTTCGGTCGAAATGCCGAATGCCAACAACGGCAATTGATTAGATGCAGCAATAACATGACCGGTAAAATGTCATTTATCCGTTACAACACGATCAACGACAATGACATTTAGAGTTGCAAAATATTTAACCGCTCTTACGACTATGTTCCTATGTATTGCATTTTTTGTTTTTTTGTATTTAACAATTGCATCCCAAAGGATGCCAAAGCAAGGCCAAACGTTCAGATCGTCGATTGTGTATTGTTTCATGCGATAATGTTTAATACCGGACAAAGCACGTCTCGAACGCAGATTGGAAGTTTTATTATAGCGACAACCATATCTTCCCCCCTCTCACCATTCAACCATTTGTAACCGTGACACCACCAGGTGGTACGAGTCTGTAGACCAGCGTTTCTTAAACCGCGTTCCGTGGAACCCTGGGGTTCCGTGAAGATCACTCAAGGGTTCCGAAAAACTTAAATGCTTTTTTTCAATATCATTCGAGAAAATTACATTGTATTCATACAATACGATTAAATCAATATCGTCCGTTAATGATATCTAATCGTAATATAATTGACTCTTCAGTTCTCTAGTAAGATACAGTTTGTGGTCGATACACATTTCTACTTTTTAACAAACTTTCGAGTTAGTCTCGAAGTTGTCTCGAGAAAAGATGCTAACTCGTATTTTTCAGGTAAGGGATAAGATGCATGTTTTTTTTTTTTTAGAATAAAATATCGAATTAAAAGATCGATTCCTTGATCTAATTTTGGTATTTAAAATTTCCTATTTAAGCGACAATTTTACAAAAATCAACGAACTTAATTTCACCATTCAGGGCAAACAAATAAATGTATTTACTGCTCCTGAAAAAGTTCTTGCTTTTAAGAAAAAGTAAGAATTTTGTAAAATTTGTATGCGATTCAGCGAGACTGATTGCTTTTAAATAATAAAATGCTTCCAGAAGAGGAAGGGGTTGGAATAGAAGAGATATTTATTGAAGAAATTATTCAGCACCTGAGTAGTTTGAGTAAAGCTTTTTATCAGTATTTTCCAAATGAACAGCAGGTTATTTATCAAAATAAATTGTGGATTAAAAACACATTTTTAGTCAACACACAACATTCGTCCATGTCCATAAAATAATATGAAGTTTTTATTTAAATGCCATCTGATTCCAAGAAAAATTTAAATTAATGTTATAGTGGTATATAAGTGGTACAGTTAAAAATATGAATACACTCAACTGTAACAAATGACCATGTTGGCGTTTTTATCATTTGCAACCACTTATATACGTGTAACGGGGTTCTTCGAAAAAACAAAATACCGAAACAAACTTGATGCCAAACCTGACATGAGAATTCAAATTTCATCCATAAAATCTAATATTAAAATTTGAAAGTCCTATTTGTCTGTTATTTTAAGAACTTTTGGTTAATATTTTTAATATATACCAAATATATTTTGAATCAAATAAATATTATTACTGTTTAAAATTATTGTCATTTATTGTTTCAAATAATCTGTATACAGAATGTTGCATTAAAACTATTAAAACATAACACGGGTTCCACGATACGAAAGTGAACATTAGAAAATGTTCCACTAATAAAAAGCATTAAGAAACGCTGTCATATACGATTATTATTCGTCTTGGCCTCCGTATCGTTTATTGTTGAAATGAAAAATGTACTCGTACGTGATCTGTGAACTAGAGACTGGAACCTTAATGATTCTATCGGTTCTGGTTTCGGGTTGGCTCTTAAAAAAAAAATGTCGGTTTCGGTACGTGAATATTGTGGATTTCGGTTCCGGTTCCGATTCCGATTAGTACTGGTACTAACCGGTTCTTAAAATCATAGAAATTAGGATTAAAAAGTGATAATTTATCAATTATACTGTGGTATAATTATTAAAGATTTAATAATTTGTTTAGCCATCTTCAGCTTACAAGTAATAGTTCCAATTATTATTTAGCCTGACTGATCATTAAAGTTTTATAAATTTTCATACTTTTTTGAGAAATTTATAAGACTTTTACATAATTACTTAGGAGAATATTTTTTTAATATTCTTCTTATCGTCTATCAATGTTGATAATTTGATTTTGAATATTTTATATTCTGAGATTAACGAGAAATGTATAAGTTTTACAATAATGTGTTTTTTTTTATGTCTATACCAAAAATTGTATTTAAAGGATTACTCCAATTATTTAGGAGTAATCAAGTTTCTTTGATGAAAATTTCATTCTAGATGTTATTATTATTATAATTTATGACACTCACGAAATGAAATCTGAGAATTTTAAAACAATTTTAAAATATCGAGTTGAACCAACAGATAGAAATTTATTTTCAAAATATCTAGGTAATTTTATACTTGAGAATCGTTAGGAACCCAAATGAACCAAAAATTTTAATTTATAATTTTATACGATTGTAGTTCCGGTACAGATTCTATGGAATATGAAATATATGTTCCGATATAGGTTCCGGTTCTTGAAATACCCTCAGGAACCGGTTCGAGAACTGGTTCTTTTGGTTTCGGTTCCAGTCTGTGTTGTGAACGTCCAGTCCGAGGCGACAGGGACGTTCACGTTCTACGGTCGTACGCTAAGCGCGGCACACGTCCTCGAGGACCGACCCGCGACATTTCCAGCGATCTTCTACGGGCACGCCCGTCACCGATCTCGGGCTCTTCTGGCTCCCACGTCCAAGAGCCCTTCGGTCTTTCCTCTCTCCGACCATGTGCTCACTGTCCTCTCGCCGTCAGAGGCGCTGGCGGGTCGCCGAAGAACACATCGAAACGGCACGCAGGATAACGTCGACAATACCCGACATCGGCCCGTATGAACGTCGGCGACCGCCGTCAGTGTAACGCCGCGTGAAGACAATCCTGGCCACATTCGCTACGAATTTCGATACACGAGACATGACTATTAAATAACGAGATTATCAAACTAGCAATAAGACGGGTAACAGATACGGGATTGAAAATGGTAAACAATGAATGTCATTGCACCGAACAATACCGGTTCAATCGGTGTACGTTCGATGGTTTACTTATGAACGTCGGTAGAAATTAACTTGATTCGCGTTGTACGTCGAAATCATGCCGGACGAAAAAACTGAACGACGTATTGCTAATTTAAAATTTCTAGTGAAAATCTGAGACCGAAGTTTTCGTTTGTTGACATGTATGTATAGAGATAATGTCACGCCACGACCACGTGTTTTTGAGTAACACAAACGATTTCGTGAGTGTCGTGAGGTAGTCAATGATTTAATGTCGTGTTGATCTTTTTTTTCGATATAAAGGGTGTAATAATAACTGAATGGGTACTTCAAGGACAGACTATTAATCAACATTATTATTTAGAAGTATTGACAGCACTCAGAAAACGAGTAAGAAAAAAGTGGCCTGAATTGTGGGAAAACGACTGTTGGATCTTGTATCAAGACAATGCGTCGGCTTGTAATGTCTTACACGTCGAGCAGTTTCTGGCCAAAGATTGAACGCCAGTATTGCAACATCTGTCTACCTCTCTCTTATTCACCAGATCTCGCTCCATGTGACTTTTGACCGAAATTAAAAAGCGCATTAAAAGGAACACGTTTTGAGTCAGTTGAAGATGTAAAAACCAAATCGACAAAGGTATTAGAGGCGTTGCCAGAAAAAGATTTCCAATATTATTTCAACCGATGGAAAATACGGACGGAGCGATTAATTTAACGTGAAGGGGAGTATATAGAAGAGAAAAATGTTGAATTATAGAAAATTGTTAATAAAAAGATTTTATTATGAAAGTCTCGTTATTTAATAGTCACACTTATTTAGTATATATATTGTGACATATATAATAGTTTATATTGTGCCAGCGACTGTTGACATTCGTCGACTGTGATCGTACACACTCAACACACGCACGTGCATACACGTATAACTATAGTTTACAAGACGTTTGTTTCATGTGCGGGCGACATACACTATTTGCCTATATTCGTAAAACGATCGAAATTTATTGTTGGTATTTGTTTTTATTAGATATCTTCTTAAAACTTTAAGATTACAACAACAACAAGTACAGGATACGAAGCAATCATATGTTTCCTACTATACTTTGTGAAAGTAACCGAACAGTAATTCAACTTTTTAATTCGTCAACAAACATCATAAAGTGGTTTACGTAAATACGTTTGTGTAAAATGAGTTATTTGTACGAAAACCATTCAGAAAAAATAAATACTCTATCTGGACAGTTATTTAAATCAGATACAAGTCATGATATGTCAATGTGTAGTAAACGAGTGGTCGATGAGTTGAGTCAGTAGTTTTTTTTTTTTTGTTTCAATATATTTTGTGGTAACCCGATTTAAACATTTCCAGTAGATTAAACTGAAAAGAGATTTTTGTCAATTGTTACGATACCGTTGACTCATTTATTTTATAGTTGTATCGTTGACATTGATAGTGTTTTTATTTTTTACTCTTTATAATAAGTTATATCTATTTGCCCGCCGGTTCACATTATGCTATGCTATGTCATCACAAGCCAAATATCCGTATACTTTGTGAAGTAGTATTTGATATGTTTGGTTTGGAAGATGTTTGCATTGTATTTAAAAATATGTACTATTAAAAAGTATTTTTTTACAACGCGGTTTACACGTAATTGGTTAATTCAATGTCACATTTACGGAACTACGGCACCGGTATCGAAATCAGTAATGACTACAAAATCAAAAAGTACTGTCTGTGAACGTTAATGAATTATGTTTTCAATTGTTTTTAATGGTGCTATCCTAGCTGAAAATGCATTTTTGCAGCATATAAGAGACTAAAATACAAAATAATTATTTTGCACTTTTTTGACAATTATTATGTCATTTTGTAATTCTTATGTCATTTTCACATAATATTATATAATTGAAGTCATGTTTATGCATCAAATAATAATAACAACTTTTTTCTAGATCTTAATGGTAATTGTTATTATTAATTATTGTGCAATACAATTATTACATTTTTTAAGCACATTTTTCTAATTTTTATGGACATCAAAATCCAGGACCTAGTTATCAAACACATTTATATACATTTTACCAAAAAAAACTATATATATATATTATATATATATATACTCGTATATATAAAACTCTTGAAAATATCAAAAAATTATCCGATTAAATCTATGTTTCTGTTGAATAAAACCTTTTGACCGTTAATGTTTACACAAAACAAAAACCAAAATAACAATTCATCGTTATAAACTCAAAACATTCTTCGCTTCGGTAAAAACCTAACGTGGAAAATATATTGAATACATTTATCTCGACATTATCACGATAAAATAAAATACCAGAAAACCGTGGGGGTTCTAATAACATTGATTCTAGTCCCGAAAAAATTCTATAAAAACATATATGTATCTCATGAAAACAAAATCTTTTATTTGAATTTAACAAACTAATAAACGTGTGTTACGGTAAAAAAATGAATATTTTTTGGTCGGAACTTGGAAATTAACACGAGCATTTAAATATAATTAAAAATATTTTATTCAACGCATAAGTAATACATTATACAAGATTTATAATTAAATAAATATATTCAATCGTGAAATAGATCAGTGCTTATCGAAAAAAGAATAAAATGTTTATTCAATAGTAAACGGATATATTTTGTTATTATTTCATATAATATAGCAAAAATGTCGGTCAATAACTTTCAATAATATACTCGTACATTAAACCTTCTTATTTTATAAGTAGTAACATCCTTCATCCTTGTTGATCTCATTTTTCTTTTTTAAATCCTTGCACTCATATTATTGACTTTATTACTTGAATGGGCCTTAAACTATTCAATTTTATTAAAAGAACTGCTCGTGAGTTCGAAACCTCCAGCCAAACACTTGAAATAACTTTGTTGTGCACTTGTCATACATTTACTTGAATGTGATTTGCTAGTCTGAGACACAAATACAGGTAATGACAGTACACAACTATAGAGTATGTACAGCGTACGTTTTGTAAACTACAAACTGTGGATTGTGTGCTTTTTCGTGACTAAAATCTTAGTCTATTAGAATTTCAATTCTAGCGGATGCTGGTACAATGCTAATAAGTATCTTCTTCTTCTTTTTCGAACGTATTACTGGTTGTAAAAACTCTCCTTCGATCCTTACTTTAATTAATTTTAAAATACCTGTTCGATATTTTCTTGAAAAAGTTCTTTTTTCCATAGTCATTTTCTTTTTTGTACACAGGTTGTTTACGTAGTGAGCCAATTATTCGATATAATATGAATAGATGATTGATGATTTCGGCAATATTTTTTTTCATTTAATATATATATTGTACCAGGGATCGGGTATGTGACCTATATTTGTAATTATAAGTACCATGTTACACTTTATAATTATTGACGGTACGTTATTAAATAATAATAATAATAATAATAATAAATTAAAATACGTATCAAAGTTAAACATGAATTTATGGCAATCTGTATATTTAAACTTTGATTCGTGAGATGGCTGAATTAATAGAATAAACAAACTATAAAATACGTACATTAATTTTTACTGTAAATTCAAAAAAACGTTTATGATGATTAAAACTAATAGTAAAAAAAATATGAAATTTAGATTAAACTTTAAAGAAGGTTTGAAATTTTCATAAAAAAAAAATAAAAAAAAAAATAAGGAGTCCCTATAGATATTTTGCATGGATTCTAAAACGTCATAGCTACGTCATTACTTTAGTGTTTAGCTATTCGTTTACATAATTAAGACGTTCAAAACAGTTATTGCCAGCTGACATGCTATCTAGTTAAAAATTAATCCACTTTTTATGAAGAATATAATAAAATCAGAAAAAAATTAATAAATGTTTTTTTTTGTAGTTGTGTAAATTGAACTTATTTAAAAGTTTATTAAAACTTCAAATGATATTAATTTATATTACGTTACTTGAATAAGATTAATGAGTATTAAAAAATATTAATAAGTATCTAAAATATTAACCGAAAGCATTTTTTCGGATGTCAGACATTTACGGAAAATTTAATAATATTTTAAACACAATTATAATTTTTAGTTCAACCAAAACGTTTCCCCGAAAATCATTTTCCTATCTAAATTTGAACTGTGTCTAAATTCAATTCTAGTTTTCTTTCTTTTGCGTCACAATACATTATGTAAGCATATGTATTATACCATTACAAATGATTACTTATAAGATGAAAGGTATACGAGGCCATCATTATAATAACCATGAAATTTCATTGAAAAATACAATGGCTTTCTCGTTACATGCAAAAAATAAAACGCTATTATTCAAATAAATAAAATTTTTAAGTAAACATATGTTTATTTAAAATATGTTCGTCGTATTTTGTTTATAGAAATTTGAAAAAAATGTGAATTCTAATAAATGTATTTTTCGATATTTAATCATTTTTGTTCTCCATACATACTATGCAACATACTTTCTCATCCATAGTATCAATGTTGACAGTTTCATTATTTTTAAAGGGATCTTGATAGACCATCGACCTTGCTTCTAAACACGGCACTTTTTTAAGGTTGTTGTCTATAGTCTGAAGTACATTTGACGTAGGTGACTTCAGTCCATTCCTGTTGATATTTTCTTGTTCGTCACATTTTGAACTGAATACATTTTGTAATGCATTTGGGCTCCAATATTTTATTCCCAATACTGAACGAGGAAGTTCACAATTATCAACAATCTGTTCAGACTGTTGAGGTAATTTACTACCGTTTTTCTTCATTTTGGCTAAACACTTTGGGTCACAAGTGTAAGTAATAACTTCAATATATCGAGCTTTTTTCGTACATTTACATGTATGTTTAGGAATGTTCATTTTTTTAAATTTTAAAACAACTAAAAATTATAAATAAACACGAAAACACATAAGTTTAATGCAGTTTGACTGATACTATAGATACTGTTATAACTTATAACAATATTCAATCAATTTATTGACTATAATAACATATATAAAACATAAATTGTTAGAATAATCTATCCATGGATAAATTACATTATTCTGTTTTAAATACTGTTAAGTAGACATTTAAACTTTTTTTTCAAATTTTCTCTGATTTTTACTTTCATTTGGACGGAAGAATATTATGATTTATACTTATTATGTATATATAACAACCAATTTTATGTTTATTTCTCTAATCAATTTAAAAACGAGTATAGAAAAACTATAAGTTGTATGAGTAAAAGCTGAATGCTTTTGATAGTTAAAAAAATATTTCTAAAAGCCCGTGATTCGTATAAGGCTAATAAGTAACTAATAAAACTGTGTGTATTTTCTGGATTTCTTATTACCATCACAACTAAGTATAAATTATAAACACGATTGGGAATATGGTTATACATATTTATATATCTAAATAATTCCAATTCAACAAAATCCGTTAGTTTACGAATTTAATATAAATTTCATTAAATTAAAAAATAATATACTTTAAATTTTCAATAGAGTGGTATAGGTACATTAAAAATACCGCAAATTTCTTTTTCAGAAAAATAAAAAGTATAGAGGAAATACTCAGAAATCATGAGAAGTAATTTTAACTCTGTTTTTTGTTTTAGCGTAACGTAAAATCACGTCACGCAAAAAATGTTCTTGTACCACCAAAAATATTTAAATACGACGTTAAACCAAAAAAAAAATTAAAGTAATAACACAATTAATGGAATTGTGAAACATCACCATAATTGCATAACACATCAGTTAAATACTATATATTATATATTTGTATATAAATACTTATAACTTCGTAAAGACCTAAAGACATATACACTAAAACGTTCCATTTCACTAATCTTCTCTGTAATATATAAGAACTCACTTTAAATTAAAGGAATAAAATAACTATAGATTTCGTACAAAAATCGACACGCCTTTGGTTATTCATCACATGAACACAAATGATGATTTCGATCACCGGAACAACCGGAACAGTCGGTCAACGTTATTGTTACGCAGTACAAATATTCGGTTTGGTTTCGAATTAACAGAGCGAACCAACACATTCAACTGCTGACACAGTAAATAAAATAATAAAACACCATGCCTCGTGTGGTTTATCGTAAAGTCCAACAATACACACCTAAGTTACATATATTACAAAAATAGTTGTCTTCGGGTTCCGAGAGGATAAGAGAAAAACGATAAAATTAACAGTAGTAGTTATGAAACCACATAGGGTTGATTTGTATTTCATTATGACTCATATTGAACAGATAATAGGTTCGCTGCAAAACGTCTATTAGAAGACTAAAGTCGCAAAATTCGTGTCGTGTATACTGCAGGGCTAAGTGAAGGGCTTAAGTCGGTTTTCTAGGCTGACCCAAAGCACGGTAGAACTTAATTTAGCTTTGACATTTCATCTACCGATCGATCGCAAGTACGTCGAACCTACAAATACATAATTTGTATACTGTATATAATCATAAATTTGTAGGTCAGTCATTTGTTTTGTTTTTAAATAAAATAAAGAAATATCAACGGAATATACTAATTTTTAATTTGTTTATTGACAAAATATTAGAACCAAAATATATATATTAAAATCATTAAATTAAATATGTAATATTAACAACACTCAAAGCAGATAAAATTAATACAAAAATAGAAATTAGAATTACAATAGCGTAAAAGACGTGTATTATAAATCAATTAATATTCATATCGTTATATGTATCTATTATTATCTTTTCTATTTTGTTATTATACGTATTATCAGTTAAATAAGTTTATTTTTTATCTGCTGAAGAAACATTCCGAATGATTTTTAAACGTTTACGTACATTGTCAAACTGGAAAATGATAATCGAGCACAAATACAATTCGATAAAACAATTTTTGTACGCGTGCCAAACGTAATTTTTGTGCACCACTGCCATTGCGCTTATAAACGTGATATCGTTTTATAATGCGATCGAATGGTATGGTGTAGCATTGTAGCGTAACTTTCGACTAGGCTATAAAAAATATATTTGATGAAATGAATCACTGTTTCTTACATTCAGTACGTTAGGTTAGGTTAATATTCAATTATTGCGAAGCACAAAATATGTTACTTATTGTAATTTATTTACAAATATATACGCGTTTATTGATGCGCACTATGGTCAACATTTTAAATGTCTCCTGTCAACTCATGTCTTAGTAGGTTACGACGTTCAATCATCGGATAATCATTATTAATTTACTCATTTCAAATGCCCTTCACTTAGTTCTCGCATTTAATCTGATTTCTTCAAAACCAAATCGTTCTTAAGAATTTAAAGAAAAAGGGCCTCTGAAATAGTGTTTTATTACAAGAACACGAATATACGTTAATTGTATTGCGTTTATCAAACACCGAATTAAAAATGGCCCTTTCTAAAGTATCGCATGGGGATCAAATTTACTACTCGAAAAGTATTCGTATTCTACAGTTTCTAACAAAATTAATATTTCCGAAAATTGTTTCCCGAGAGACACATAACAAAACACATAGACGTGAACCCATACGCGCTCCACTCGGAATCTAAAACTGTATAAATAATTTATTTTAGGCGAAATAAATGTACATAAATATAAAAACAACGAATTCACATTCCCGCGTTCGGTTCAAATTTAAAAAACGGTCATATTTTATCCCTCACTCATATCCCCACCGCAGTCATTCGAGATGGAACATTCACCATTACAACACTGCAGTGTACCGCAAATATTTCTATCGTCTGAAAAAAAAACCGTTTTTTTTTTCTAACTGTTTTTCACTACAATTATACAATTATTTCATGATTTAACTAGTAAAACATTTATTAGCTTAACCTGTGGATTTGAAAAATATCGCTCAAAAAGTTATCAAGCCTTTGTAGTTGCATGATAATAGAATTAGGTCCGTAAAATCATTTAATAAAAAAGTCATGATTGTGTGGCCAGTGAATATTATAAATTAAATAATATGGTAAAAATTATTCTGGTCGACTCTATAAGTATAATGAAATATTCTATGAATTATTCTTTTGGTCAATGATTTTTGGACAATTTGGTCCTGAATTTTTTAATTTTATTAAGCTATATTATAGCAAAACGATATGTTCAAAACAAAAAAACAAACTATAAATGTTTGTTTTTTTTTTTAATCTAAAATAAGCTGTAACACTATAAAAATATGGAACTATACAATACTTATGTGTGCAATTACAAGTTCTTTATCAATTTTTTTTATTTGCTTCTTTTTTATTCTGAGCCAAGCAAAAAATGTATTGGATATGAATTATGTGGGTTTTTTTTTGCCTGTGAACACTTCTAAGATCACTTAGGATAATTTTTACATAAGTTACAATTCGGCATTAAATTATATCTAGCTGATACATTATTTAACATGTTTTTTCTCCGTATTTTTTTACACATATCTGTATGGAAGGATTACCGAACATTTCCAAAAAAAAAATCATAAAGCAAAACTAGTAAAATTGACAATATATACCTTATATACATTAAATAATATTTAATTTCGAAAAACTATAAACAACGATAAGAAACACAGTTTTTTGGCTAAATATACTATCATAATAATATAGATACTATATGATTTACGGACGTCAAGGATTTTATTTAAGAAGTCATATTATAATAGAGACAATGGTCATATTCAATTTGCGGATACTATGTTTTTCTACAAAAATGACGGAAACTCTATAGACTTGTGAGATATGTTGTCAGTAATTGTTAATACTTAAAAAAACTGATGATCGAACAATTACTGTAAGTTAGTGATGATTATTATTTGAATTCATTCATTCTCATCTATAGACGTCTCAAATTGAAAAGCTTTCCAATTTGCTTTCTTAATTTTTTGTCCTTCCAAAAGTAATAATAGGCAACACTGTATTATATAGCATTATATATATAGCATTATATATATAGCATTGCTTTATTTTAATACTAAATATACCCGAATATTTTTTCCAACAACATATTCGATATTATTAAAATTTAATATTTTTTTTTTTTTTAGTGGTTGCAAAAGTATCAACTTCATCATTGCATTCAAATTCAAAATAAAAATAATAATACAATCCACAGCACCCGAGGCTTGCTACTTTTTTTTAATATAAAAATAATATTATCGTGTAACTTACTTTTCAATTTGAAGTTTTCAATTGTATCTAAAACCACGTGACCTTCTAAAATCTCTCCTGCGTAAAACATCTCCTTGTCCAACCGTATGTCAAATTCTCTTATATAATCCATTACGTAGTTTGTGGCCGACTGCTATCCGATGAAGCTGAATGTGTGATATTATTCGAAATAATCGACTTTATACCCTGTAAATGCGGCGTACACGTAAATGCTGAAAATAAAAGCACTAGCATTATTTAAACGTTTTCAATTAAAAATATGAAATCATCAGTTAAAATAAATATAAACAATTCATCTACTTTTCGTTTCAAAATATTTACTACTCGTAATATTTACTAGTGGTGGATCCGAAAAATGCGCTATCGCGTCCCCCTACGTTCGTTTAAAAAACTCGAACAAATATAAATCTTTTTAACAGAGAATTTGCTCATATTATGAATTTTAATATAAAAAACAAAAGTAGAAAGTGCAGCCGTAGGTGACGGTTCACGCTGAACGTTTTAAAGTTTTATTTTTGTTTAGAATATGAAAGAATCGATTCTAATTAATTTAAAAATTGCATGTTTAATTTTGTATTAATTTTGGTCATAATATCAAAATTTCTCGTTTTTAATTTTTCAATTCAATTTCAAGAAAATCTTCTATTTTACCTTAATTTTATTTGAACTCGTCACTTTTTTATAATTATTATGGGAAAACAATTTTGACTTTAATTATATTAAGTTGTTTTATTATAAAATAGGAATATTCCTATTATATTACCATATTTATGGTTTTTAATTACTTTATCAAAAATCAATTTCCACATCGTGGAGTTCAAATAATTTTTTACCGAATTTAATTCGTTTCACTTCGTAATGGTTGATCTTTTATCAGCTTCCGGGCTAAAATAGTACATGGTTTTAATTCCCCTTATGTTTAACGACTTTATTTATCGGAATGGTTGTCTTTTCACGCCAGATATTTTGGACGAATTAATACTCCCAACCGCATTTAATTTTCATTTTATTATTTTAATAAATGTTTGTGTCCAAAATATACTCATAAAAACCATTTAAATCGTATTTTCTTTATTCAATACTCGATAAGGAGAAAATGTTTTTTATGAACATTTGCTTGTCTGTTACTCGGTTATGAATATTTCGATCTTTTTTCTTTTAATTGACGCATAAACTTTTTTTTAAATATTTCAACAACCAACATATCATTTAAACCAAACATATATTGGTTGATTGATTGATTGATTCTAGTTGTTACTCTCCCAGCGTTGACCATATTTAAGGCGTTATTTCGACAAAGTAATTCAGTATTATAACTCATTAGGTTAATTTGTATTAATAATTATTTTAATAATAATTATTACTTGTTACTAATTATTCATTGCATAGCAATATAAAAACAATTTGCTTAGAATCAAATTCTATTATTATTTCTGTTATGTTTTTGTTATTATAATGTGATTAATCATTTAGTTATGTAGTATTACGATATTATTGTACATGTGTTAAGAAGCATTTAAGTAAAAATATTTAAGTACAGGTATTTAAATAATTTTTTTAGTATTTAATACTTTTCTAAATTCTTTTACTTTAGTTAAGTATTTTTAATATGTTTCGTGAGTATTGAACAAAACAACTATTGAATACTTTTCTTTTCCAACTTCTTTTGGAAGTAATATTACCACTTGTACAACTTATACAACAAGTGTTAACTGATAGCAAAATATTGTATCAGACTAAATTTTGTAAATTATTACTAATCGCGCAGCTTAACAATATATTAAGTTATCTAGATTTTCTATTTTGTAAGCATAAAATACAATTTATTTTACTAAATCATTAATCATCAACAACTCTGTTTATGGTAAAATGATAAATATTGTCTGTTGATTAGATAAAATTGTCTTTTTAAATCATGCTTTTATTTTAACATTTGAATCGTTTGAATTATATTTTTAAATATTTGAGTATTACTTTTATTGAAATATTCGGTTTATATTTTTTGAAACATTTTTCGAAAACTATTTGAGTATTTTTTTAAATAATATTAAACATTATTTTGTACAACACCGTTAGGTATACACATGTCATTGTTGTTGAAAAGTAATATTTTTTCATAAACGTAATTTAAATGTAAATTAAATGTCATATAATAAGATTTTATATATTAATTACACATTTATTTATTTTTTTCGAAACCGAACACACAAAAACGGCATTTAATGATTTTTTCAGAGCGCTAAATTTTGTTAATGCAGCTCTGACCTTGCTTATTTTTTTATTATAGACATTTGTTATTATCATTTGTACACGAATAACTCGCCTGGTACAATATACTCGTATAATACGTTGTGGCTGCGCGTAATACGATTTCACCGAGTCATCATATTTTATGGCTTTATGCCTCATTCATCGTATTATATTGTAATAATTATATTATCATGTTTATGTGGGTGAAACGTATGGATATGACAGAAAAACGGGTTCGCGATTACTGATTAGATAATCTAGACCAAGGGTGGCCAACTTTAATAGACTTGAGATCGACTTCTGAGTTTTTCTGGATTATCGCGATCGATGCCGACCTTTCAATTTATTAAATGACCAAAAAACAATAAAATACTATTAGATAAAATGAATTTATATAATATAATATATAATATATGGCAGGGATAGACAACTCAAAGTTACTAGAGGGCCAATTTTTAGAACATTAAAATCTAGTGGGCCAGCGTATAAAAACTAAAAAAAATATGTCATTAAAAATAATTATTTATAATTAGCAATAAAAAATAAAAATATAATAATAATGATAAATTAATAAAAATTAATAATTTACAAATATTATTAATATTTGTATATTTTTACAACTTGTTTAATGTGAGTTTTGAGGATGATAATGCAGCAAAATCAACTTTTATTTCGGAAGTAGAAACACGAAGTAGATGACCTAATGTTTCGTAATTTGTAAGACGATTTCTTTGTTTTGATTTGATATGCTTTATATAAGAAAATGTACATTCACAAATGTAAGTCGTTCCAAATATAGATAACATTTTTAATGCAAAATTTCGTAAAAGTGGATATTTTTCAACGGGTAATTTTTTCCAAAAGCATACGTCAATCTTTTTTGTAGATAAAAAATGATCTTTTTGCAACTCGCATAATTTTAATTGAAGTGAAATATCTTGCTTTTCAATATAAACTGATATAGGATTATTATTATTAATAGCATTTTGGGTATTGGATATCCGGTATACCTATAATTAGACATTTAATAGTTTAGCTGCAGTTCAATACCAGTTAAGAATTATTATCTACATTCTACGAACAACGTAATTTATATATACAGCTAAACGTTAAAATTATATAAGTAATTTGAAAATGTTGCACGGGCCAGATAATAAAGTTAAGCGGGCCGTATGCGACATGCAGGCCGCCAGTTGTCCATCCCTGATATATGGCAATAACCGCTATTGTTGTCGACCAGTGGTATTTACAATACAATAAGAGCAGCAGTCGATACGGACTGGGTCGATTCCATAACGAAAATGGGGTTTTTCACAGTAAAGGCGTATTTTAGGGGGGAGAATAGGGGCATTTGCTCCCCCTACCAAGAAGTTTTTTACTATTTTGGTTGATGCATATTTATTTTTAATTATATAATTTGTTTTCCACAATATAATCGTGTGGACATTCAGTTATAGATTTTTTATATAACTTATACAAATACAAATATCATAATTTGACAAAATTAATATTAGAAATAATGGTTATGATCACATTAGGACATTATCAATAACTATTTTATCGACGTTTTCATACATTAAGACAGGTGACAGCTGATGTTATCTATCTTATCGTTTAAAATATACAATATATATATCTATTTTCGTCATTTAATATTAAGTTACTTTTATCTATTGCAATTGAACTTTTACATTTTAATGATTTTAGAGTGAAGTATTTAATATTTTGCCCTCGCCTCCTAAAAAAAAAAAAATGTTTCAAAGGTACACAACTATTTCACAAGTATTTATTGTGAAACAAAAATTTTTACAAAATTAAGAATATTATTAATTTATTTATTTCTATTATATATCGAATAGTATAATTGTAATTTATTTTTATATTTGAAAATTAATCAGATAAAAAAAACTTTGTGACAACTTTTTTTTGTTTTCGTAAAAAAAAAAAAAAAATGAAAACGAAAGTGAGTCGCAATCAACTCAAAATCATATCACGATCGACCAGTGGACTGGTGGACCACCCCTGATCAAAACTATTTTGAGAAGTTTTTGTAGAAGTTTTGAGCGAGTTGGGGAATTGTTGGCAGTAAAAGATATTATAACATCGTAACGAAAAAATTATTATTTTATATTCATGACCGGTGTTTTTTTTTACACTATATAACGAACTCAATGCATAAATGCTCGTGTACTCGTTATTTATATGATATGTTACGATAAATGTTGGAAAAGGGATAATTACGTAAATTACCGGTGATACCGTTCTGGAAAGAATGATTCGATCTATAGTCATTTTTTAGAGAAAAAACTACAAAAAAACGGCAAAAACACTCTATAAATGTTCACACGTCAAACAAATCTAAAGGAGTTGAAATTTCCGTCGATGATTTTTCCTATAAAATATTATACAGACAAAACAAACATTCCAAAATGTTTTAATTTTTTTTTTTTTTACTATAATAACTATATAAAATGTTGAAAATCTCAAAAACTGCATTATTTTATTATTTTTAGTCCGATCAAATTTACAATGCGTGATTAAAGATTTAACCCTGAAAGTTTAATATACACAAATATGTAAAATACAAGCTTTATTATATTATATTACTTAAAGTTTTAAGTTTGTTAAAACGGATTACTTTAGTATATGATTAATGACGATTTTTATTTTATTCAATTTATATTCGCCATTCGCTACAACATACTCGTATACGAGGATATACGTGCATCAAAATTTAGATTTTGATGTGCAAAATACATTTATAAAAGATTCTAGCTTGGAGTTTTCGAAATTCTGTTTGTGAATTTGGAGTCCAAAATTCATATTTATAAGGAGTTTGTAGTTTTAACATAATATCGTTACTTTTAGCTTTTGATATAAAGAACTTTTATCGAGCCATTTTGTATAGCCATATTTTAACAATATGTTTAAGGCTAAGAAAATTGAATGACCAAGATATCTTGAAATTCACGAAAATAATTTTATATTAGTACTTTTCAAATTTTTAATCGCTTAAGCGTAAATCTGTAATATTGGTAAACATTAACTCAAGTTATACGTTCTCGTCATTATTTTAACGCTATGTTTCATAACTTCTCTTGAATTAATTTAAAATTAAAATACAAAACCGAATTTCACTACAGTTGGACTTTTTCAGTTTTTCGAAACGTATCAAACAACCGGGTGTATTTATTTTTATCTTTTTTATTAATGTACGAGTATATCAATAAACCATAACATTATATTTCTATTATGTGTATTTTTTTCATAAGAAAACTAATTTAATATCTCATAATTATTTTAAAATATTTTTCGTTCGTATCATTTCACAACTTTTTTGCAACTATCTGTTTACATTACACTACAATATAATACGTGTTACGGACAAAAATAAATAGAGACCTATCCTAATCGTTTGTATAAGATAAACTTCGCGATTTCCTCGTGGGTAATAAGAACAAAATAAACAGTCGGGCGCGGTAAGCCTAGGATTCCTAGCAGCTAAGTTAGGAATACATTTTGTCACCACTTATAAAACGTATTCCTTTTGTTCACTATATAATAATATATGTTATAATGTTTCAGTACGGCCTATTTAATTAGCATATCCGAGCGCAATATTTCAAAAATAGGTTTTACATTACATATGTGGTAGAAGATAATTGTTACATTAAAACAATGTCTGAATCAAACACGTTCGTAAAAATACATACTACGAAACCGTGTTGAGATAAAAAACAGGAAAAGACTCGACACCTAATTATTTTGGTTATCCGCTACATTCAACCGCAACCAATCAACACAGTATGTTTTAAAATCAATGTTTTTAACCTTACTCTTACTCTTAATCTTAATCTGACTATACTAAATAATGAACAATCGATTAAATATGATATTTAATTCAAAACTTGATATGGATACGTTATTATGCGTGTTATTTTATTAACAACAAAAGGAAGATACAGCAATACATCAGTGTCTAAAACTTTGGTATTTTGCTGCTGCACACACAATATTTTCTTTATTATACCCTCTCCAAAAAAATTACTTTAAATATTAATTGAGTTAAATACGAGCATGTACCTATATCAATAAAAGTTCCAGGCGTCGCGGTAATTTTTTTACGGACGTCACAAAATTCAACCATGAAATTATAACATTTAAATAAATGTTAGATATTAAAAATATTAAAAATAATTGGCTAAAAATGTATTGCACACTACTACACTGCTACTGCACACAATTTTAGGCCCTGCAATACATTCATGATATGTATTTTTAAAACACTGTAGTAATAAATATGAAAACATTGCCAAAGTGGGTCTGTGTATTCGTTTTTTCCTCACGAACCACTGTACCGACATTTGTTTTCGATTTTTCAATCATCAAACGCCCAGATCTGGGCACCGCATAAGCTATTTGAACTTCATAATACTAATAACCTAACCGCATCACTTAAAGACTATTATAGTCATCGGGTAATTCATAAGGTTATGGTTGTATTTTATACTAGTTAAAACCTCGACAACTGTCCGGAAATAATTGTTTGAAGGTATTTTCTGTCTTTGTATAATATACACGAAACAGTAGTTAATAACTGCAACGTACCGCGATCTAGTAGTGGTACGATAAGAAATCTGAAAACGAATTGGAATTCGTCGTGACGACTACTTGAGACTGTGGCTATACCACATTTAAAATTCTAAACCCAAAAATCACTCCAAAATTAAACGGACAATTGAAAAATTGTCGTCAATCAGTTTCCAAAGTTCTTTTTAATACAACAAATTTAGCATTCGATATATGAATGTAGGCTAAAAAACATAAAAAAATAAATAAATATGTGGTCGATAATTTTCATTAAAAAATTTTAAATCTAGAACCACGCGTAGGTGTTAGACGACTTATTTTAATTAACCTTGAAACACAATTTGGTATACCAATCAGATCAAGGTGGTTTTATAAATTTCAAGAGGCAGTATATGAATTATTGTCAGTGCATAACATTGTAACTTTAGTCAGCAACTGTTATTGAGTGGTTAGTTGATCTATATGTTAGTTAGAAGCATATGCTCGTACAATATAGAAAATTAGGTACAGGGGATACCACCTTAAGATTAGCGAAATTAACAACGCATAACCAAATTCACCTACGTACACAATATATGTTTCAATTTTATTGAAATAATAAATGCGTATTATATTAGATAGCGGTCGGGCTAAAACGGGTAGGCATTATAATTACGTTAAGCCTGATTTATTTACGTGCACAAATAATCTCGTCCATTGCTACGAAAACACTCGAGTTTAATAGTAAGTCGCAACAAAATAAGTGAATATAAATTACTAAACTCGGAAAACCAATAGATTTTACATATTACACAGATTCCAAATTAATACATATATTCATTTATTGTGCACTCCTACTTTTTCTATGAAATACGGGATAAGCGATTTTCTAAATGCACGTGGGCAAGTATTGTTGATGCAAGAAAAGTAAATGATTATTGGTTAGCTTTTAGCTTTTTTTCTAGATAATTTTGTGTCGATTTTTGATAAAAGTTTTTTTTTTTTTTTTTTTAGTACGTATACTAAAACAATTGTTCAAAATGTAAAAATTAACTTGAGTGTAACCGCCAGTAATCTAGATACTAGAGAATGATTTAAAATATTTTTTTCAGAATTCAGTTCAATTCAGTTCACGTGGTCGAATTTTCGTCTAAGTTTTATATCAAAAATGGTTTCGAAAAAACACTTGTTTCGATCCCCAACAAACTGTTGAAGTGGTGCGGGTCGCTACCCTTCGTGTTCGAAATTATGTACACAATATTACTGTAGAATCACATCGTCACTTTGAGCTATATTTACAATAATTAGATTATAATATACAAAATAAAACTTACAATATAAAATTTACGATAATAAAATATGACTTACAACTATTACCTTAAACTACAATCTATATTTACAAGTTTACGCCGGATATAAGGAGGATCCGGCGGGGTCAAGATACACAACCACGTTACCTAACGCGTTCCCCGTTCCCTATCAACCGTGGCGCAAATACGCTGGCTGCCCAAGCCTACACCCCGTGGAGTTGGATGGAAGATGGAATAAGGAAAACGCCTCCAAATAGAGGGTTACGGATAGGAAGTGAAGGCACACCCAAATAGATGGCCGAGCACGGGATGACCGAGAACAACTCCAAATAGAGTGTCACGGAAAGGAATCGAGGGCACACCCAAATAGATGGCCAAGGTTGAAGGAACGAGCAAACACCTCCAAATAGAGGGTCGCGGCTGGACGACGATGTCACTTCCGCGTGGAGTTTCGCCCGGTCTTCTTCGCCACGTCCTTGGTCGATACTCGGCTGCGGTACGTTCCGTTCACGTCGTTAGGTGTTGTTGCTGCGCGTGTTTGGTTCTCCGTTGGTCAAGACTGCAATGTTCGGCTGGAGTCGAAGTACTGCTGTCTTGATTGTGGATGAACTGATTGATTTTCTTGGATCGCCCCTCGATATATATATGATTCTCGTTCTGAATCCGTCCCTCCGGTTGGTCGCCACTCCCACGTTCTGACGACCAAGAACCACACTCCTTTTACCTTTTTACTCCGTCTTATTTATATGTTTCTTCCACGTCTCTTCCGCTCCTTTATGTGGGCAGGATACCCCTCGTATCCTGCCGTCGTCAATATGCCCCGTTACACTGTGTTGAATCAGTATAAATCATTAAAACGTCTGTTTATGAGAACCTAAAATATTCTAATCAATAGGTACGTATTTCCTCATTTAAATGACGCTTTTAAAAGCGCTTAAAATAAACAATTGTACTACATCTTACAGTGTATTCTACTTAGATTAAAATATAATATATACCGACTACGACAATAATATTGATCAGAAGTTGTAATAACATTTTATCAATACAAAAACGTATTTTAATCGCGTTTCTATTCTTAGTTTTGAGTTTGAAAACTTTACTATCAAGTTATAAGTATATACTTACTGGTTATTGTATATTCGTTTTTTTCTTTTTTTATATGAACGCTTCAAATCGAAATTGTATAATATATGATTCTTAACCACAAGTATTATTTGTAAAATTCTATGCACTGTTCAAAAGTCAGTTCAAAAGAAAATTGTAACACATTTTTCGTATACATTAGCGATGTCGTTTAAATTATTTATTATCTACTTATTTGGGCGTTAAGCTACGATATTTTCACGTATCTCTCATGATAATTGAATAACAGCACTCGTACTTGTATTAAAAATAATGAAAATTAATTATAAAATATTTGGCAATACATATGCCTTAATATAGTTTATTATATACTTAAATGAAACAATATTACTATATTTTAATATTTTATGCTATGTTAAAATAACAATTATTGAAAACGTATAATTTTGAAATAAACGTTTGTAATGACGGAATAGACTTTCAATTAATCAATTAGATTGCGCTACATCAATATGCGCTTAAAAATTTACTATTTATAATTAATAATTTTTTCCCGATCAAAAAAATTTAAATTAATTATATTACAAAATTAAATCGTGTGAATCAAAAAAATATATAACTTTATGTATATTTACATAAATCACGATCCAGAATACTTTGTAATAATATTAGTTATATAGTGATACTATATATTATACGTTATTATAGATTATTTTAAAGTATTCTATACGTCAATATAATGCCAAACAAATTTTGAGTCCTTAGAAACTCCCAACATAACCAAAAACACTGCTTGAAACCTCCTAAAATACTCTTGTAATCGAATTTTAAATTAAAATTTAATGTTTAAATATTAAAATACCTATCATTTTTACCTTCTTTTTTTTTACCGGACTAGAGATTAATAAATTTGTACAGTTTTCTTATGATGACATATACAGAGTATAAAATATCCACATTTGTACTATTTCAAATCATAACGACCCAGCGACATTAATATTTTTAAATTTTTACAAAGTTCAAGTAATTCACTTGATTTATTCAAGATCGAATAACTTTTTCTTGACAATAATCTACATTTAATTATTTTTATAGAACACGTGCACATAATATAACATTTCAAAAACCATTAAAGAACTATAATCCTAATATCCCAATAGCTTATATTAGTTTAATAATATTCAGTTAATTATAATTAATTAAGTTGTAAGCAGTACTTAAATTGGAAAAAATAGAAGAGGGATGCAAGAGGGTAAATAAATGTACGTTTCATAAAAATTAAATTTCTTATTGACTGATAGGGGGCTACAGTGATCTTGGTACCCCGTTAAGAAACATTAGGGGACGTTAATTTTTTTTTTTTTCAATGAAGAGATACTCTATCTCCTCCCGCCCCATCCAAATCAAGCATCGAATGTAAGTTATAGATACAAACTAATATGTACGTCAATTTCAACATTCATTCAGCACAATTTAAATTGGTCATTGACGTGTACTCGTATGAACTAGAAATGATGAAGCTTTTAACATTTTTCGATTATTCGGGAAATTATGACATTTTACGTTCATCTTATGTTGTTTAATTTTTTTTCTTTTTTAAATTAAAATGATATTTTAGAATTACTGAGTAAAAATTGTATATATTAATTTTTGGTACAAATAACTATAAAATTTAATCGACAGCTCTGAATTATTATTGACGATTAATTTAAAAATATCTTTAAGACGATTTTGAACATGTAAATACACAAATATCGATTAAAACGACGAGAGAGTATTTAATTTTACGGATAGAATAGTTTTAAAAGCGAGATCGCAGTAGGGAAACATTTGAACTTGATTTAAATTCGATTGGTGCCTATATCCATATTGCCGAATCCACATACATTAAATACATATTTCCTTTACTTGATCGCGGCATAGGGTAAAAAAGTTTGCCACTTCTTGCTCTTGAAATATATTGTTGTTTTTACGTACATTTTATTCGCTAAAATATATTATTTACACGCATTTAGATTGTGAATGAAGCGCGATTCGATTGCGATGTGTTTATTTTATACTTATCTTGAAAATCCGATTTTCGGATAGTAGTCGTATACAAAACTGTAATAATATCACATACTTGTATATTTATGTATGCCGTTTAAATAGAAAATTTTACTCAAAATGCAGCATACTTTACATAGATTTTCGAAATTCCCAATAGCTTTTAAGAAAATCGCAAAAACGCTATGTCGGAAAACAGTGGGAAACATCAAAAATAAATGAATTGTTCATTCTTGGATGACAGTTCTAATTCGATCTTCGAACGTTCGCGCATATTACTTGGTTGTTGGTATTATTTATTACGTTTATCAGTTATTTAACGAAGAATAAAATATACCAATAATAATATGTAAAAAAAAATATACATATATATATTTAAATACTTAAGTATGATGAATATCAGCGTTCAGCGTAATTGTATTATTATATACTCAACTGAATACACTGTTTCATGCATTTGTATTAGTTTTTGTTTTCGTCAGGCGTTATTATTATAGAGATTCTGATACGTATACGTATTTGAAGTCACGGTTAATTAAATTGTATACGAAGGCGAAACATTACCTGTTATTGTTAATGTGGTATTCAACTACCGAAAACACTCGGATAACTTTCAAAACCGAAAATGAAAAACCGTATGTTTAATCGTGTTCTAATAACAAGAATAACAATAACGCTACAACGTGCTCATAATTTCCAACATAAATAAATTAATAAAATTTATTTCGTCGTTGTGTCGTGTATGGAAAACAAACATACTCGTATAAATACAATAATTAAACGCGATATATTTACATTATATATCGTACAACAATCGCGTGTTATGCAAATGAAACACGTGCAAAAATTAATTCACAAAATATCAGATTATACAGAACAGTTTTAAATGCGTGACTATAACACGCGAAATATTAATTTGTTTAGGACAATATTTGTCTATAAGTATATTTATATGCTTTGCCGGCAACGTGAATAATTCAGATGTTGTGCGCAATGGCGACTAGTTTTACTAGTCAATTTTATTTATTTTCAAATATTAGATATTCCTAGACATTATAATAGAATCGGCAAATTTGTGTCGGACAAAGCGAAACTTCGATTCGTCATGTTATAACATCGAGATATCAATATTAATATTGCATTAAATTAATCTAATAATTATCACAGATCGAATATCGTAAAAGTCATCATGTGATACGTAACTCAACAGAAACTATTTCTGAAATTCATGTCGTTTATAAAGCGAACAAGCATGCGACTCGTGTAAAATATGCCGATCGAAACTTGCTGGTAACATACATATATTATATTTCGGTATATATGTAATTAATTACGACTGTAGCACGCATTGTATTGTTCTCATTTTGAAGTGATTGTTATTTCTAATATTTAATTTAAATCGATAGCAAAGACACACGGTGACATACCTTCAATTCCTTTAGTATTTATTAAACAATAGAACTGAACATAACACTAGTTTAAATACACATGTTATACGATTGAATAATATTGCGTTTTTAATTCGTCTTCTTCTTGCACATGGCTTTTTATTTATCGGCAAAAAAACAAAATAAATTAAATTATATGGATCAACAGAAAGAAGAAATAAAAATAAAATTAATGATAAAAAAATATAAAGAAAAACAATAAAACTAATACTAATACTAATATTTGAATATAAGAAACTATATAACTATCGATCTCAGACGCATCCGCAACCAACTCGGCCACTCGACGCCACTTGCCCTTGCCGCATGCAACATTTCCAGACCACCTTCAAAGCGTGTTTTGAGACATACTTCAATAATAAGTCGTATCGTTTGCACACTCCAACATTGGCGTTTATCATGAACCGTGTAAATAAAAAAAAAACTTAATAATATTTATGTAAAACAATATGTTATACACTTACAATTCGTGTAGTCCGAAATAATCAACTATCAAAATACATTATTTTAAAAATGCCAAAAAATGATGCTACACAATTTCGTTTTTCTCATAATTCGTAAATATATATATATACGAGATGTGACAATAAAATAACGAGACTTTTTTAATAAAAGTTATTTATTTTTAAAATTTTACAATCTAATGATTGTCACCTTCAACGTACCTTCCCTCAGCATCAACACACTGTTGCATACGTCGCTGCCATTCTTGAAAACAATGTTGCCAATCGCTTTCAATCAGCCCTTTTAGAAGTTCTGCCGTTTTCATTTTTACGTCATCGACCGTTTGAAAATGGGTTCCTTTTAATAAACATTTAATTTTTGGGAATAAGAAGAAGTCAAAAGAAGTAAGGTCTGGCGAGTACGGGGGATGTTGAAATATAGAAATATTTTTTTCAGTTAAAAAACGTTGAATTGAAAATGCACTGTGAGCTGGAGCATTGTCTTGGTGAAGAACCCAGCCATTTTTCCACAGATCTGGTCGCTTTTTTCTAACACGTTCTCTTAATTTAATTAATACCTCTTTATAATAATATTGGTTGATAGTTTGCCCACTAGGAACCCATTCAATAAAAATTATTCCCTTAATGTCAAAGAAAACAATGAGCACTGCTTTGAATTTCGACTTGCTCATTCGTGCTTTCTTCATTCTTGGGGAAGTTGGTGTCTTCCAATGCATGGATTGCCTTTTAGTTTCAGGATCATATGTAAAAATCCATGTTTCATCACACGTAATAATATTATTTATAAAAAATGAATCATCTTTGATAATTTTTAAGGTGTCAGAACAAATTTCTTTGCGATTGAATTTTTGATCCATCGTCAAATTTTTAGGGACCATTTTTAATTTTCAATTTTTAAATTTTTTCAAATTAAATTTTCAATTTTTAATATTTAAATTTTCAACTAAAATTTTACGAACACTTTCTCTATCAATATTTACCACCTCTGCTACAGCTCTAACACTTAATCGACGATCTTGCCGAATAATTTTGTCGATTTTTTCAACGTTTTCGTTTGTTGAAGATGTGGTAGGACGTCCAGAACGATCATCGTCTTCGACGTCCTCTCTTCCACTGCAAAACCGTTTGTGCCATTCAAAAACGCGAGCTCTTGATAAACATTCTTCACCATAAACTTCACATAACATACGAAATGATTCCGCGGCAGTTTTTTTTAATTTAACAAGAAATTTAATGTTAACACGTTGTTCGATTTTTATATCTAACATTTTTCGGCAGTAAAGTCGAACTCGCACTAATAACAAAGCTACTAACGTATAAGAAAATTAACCGATTTCATCAGTGTTTATAGTACTTTTAGATAAGTGTTTCCTAATCATATTTCAATAATCGTTTTACAGATAACGTTAATAGTTTAGGTTATATTTAGAAAGTCTCGTTATTTTATTGTCACACCTCGTATATATATATATATATTTTTTTTTATATAAAAACGTGGAACCGAAAAATAAGTAAAACTGTCAAGAAAGAATTGAATTTAAAGTGATATATCCAGTCCCATAATACATAAAAATAACTGGTCTTGTTGTACAACATTAAAAAATAAATACATTTTCTTTAAAAGGAATGTTTATGGAATGAAAAGCCCTATCTCGTACAGTATACACGAGTGGATTAATTACTGCTTTCTCTACGTTTCGATACCTATACATATTAAATCGGTCATATAGAATTCACGAGAAATTATTTGGCAACATTTCCAAAAGTCATCAAATCGAATGTGATGAATGTTTCAAATCTTGTGAAACAATGTGCCTGTTGTACACGACGATTATTGCAAAACAAAACAAAAATACACAAAAATATAATTAAATAGTTTTACTAATTATTGGCACATTACGTTACACTGTCAAAGATGTTAACGCGAGAAATGAATAATCGCGTACGGTCATAAATTCCAGTAGCGATAAAAATGTACGTGTACAGTAATGTTAAACACTTACAACTAAACTTAACGGGAATTTCGTTGGTGGGGATTTGGTACGAACATTTTCAAAACGTTCAGAAAACGATTTTAAAAATTTTCCGTGAGAAGGCCCGGGGAAACTTTTATCCGCGCAAACCTTCGTTGCAGATCTAGTCGTTCGTAAAACTTCTTTTGCCCCGTAATTAGCGCGTGATCGGCGCGAGTTTTACGGTCACGCTACGATTTCCTGCAAAATCCGCACACCCGTGTTATGGCGTACGACGTTATTCTACTGTTGCCAGTACGGCTCGTACTAATAACGCGCTATTTACTCGCAAACGATGATTCGCGTTAGCGGATGGTGTAGAGTAACAATAATTGTCGCAGAAATAAATCCGAAATGACGTGTCTGAGAAACGGTCCATTCTACGTAAAACCGCTATCCGGCACATGACGTGGTATCGTTTTAATGTTTACCGTAAAATGAATCCACGCACTAAATCAAAGGCGCGGTGTGAAAGCTACTGTGCAATAAGCTACACACTCGTATTCCGTGAAACTTTGGCCGTGCTGTACGGGGGATTTTTGAACAATCTTTCGTCACAAACCCAATACGTACGCGCCTTATATTTACATGGACGGGATATAATCCGGAAACTTGTGCACAATACGTACGTGTGTTTATAAATATATATATATATATTTTTTTTTTGTACGAGAAAAAGTTTTCTTGTTACGAGTTTAGAGTTAAAAGTTTAATTTCCATTGGCATTAAAAATAAATACGGTCAATAAAAATTACACGCTGCGAACTAATACATTCCGGTAAATTGTCCGGTTTTTTTTTTTTATCATTAATTTTTAATTCAATAAAAATGTTGAAAAAAGATAATGAGCTACTACGAGTAGATGCCATTTCAAGTGGGTTAATACGTACATGTTTGAATCGTACAATTGTTTTGAATTCAAAAGCAATTATAAATCATTGTATTGGAAAAACAACTCTGGGCAACGTCGGTAGTTAATTATCATAATATTAAACGATACGGTCAGAAAAACCTTATCGATTTTTATGACACGAAAACCCGATGCAATCGGTACTGTCGTAATTTATATTTGTCGAAAGCCAATAATGTTTAAATAAACACAGTAATAATAATATTTGTTAATTCATCATAGATTTATACGACGGACGGAAGCTCAATAATAAATAAGAAAATGCATGCAATTTAATTTATTGATAGCAAAAAATATTATACAGGATCAAAAAAAAATCACAAAACCCTACTTAGACAATTATTTTTTTATAAGTGTGCTTATACTATAAAATGTAATTTACCTCAAGTGTCTTTAATTTAATTTTATATTTTATAATCGATCGATACGACAAGAATAACATTTCTAGGTTAAGATTATTTCAATATAATAGCTGGGATTTCTATGAAATTTTTGTATTCATATAGAATATGCTCGAACAAAAATAATATTATAAATTCGTACACATTAAAATATTTTAATATCAGTGTTATATACAATTTTCAAGTTTAGATTACACAAAAAAATGTGTTATTATATCGACGTAATAACACATGAATATTAATGAATTTTGTCGTAAATCATATTTTAAAAGCTAATAAAAAATGCCTTGTCCAAGTCGATTTTAATGAATTTTGGAATTCATATTTAAACATATATCTTTAATATTGTATTAAATTGTCAGTTTTTGAATACAAATATTGTTCTTGTTACGAATTTTTATCAAAAAAAAAAAAAATCGTTAAAAATCTTATATTTCATCCTAAATGTGATTATTCAAATACTTTTAAAAAAATGACTACCAACTTTTGACATTCATTCAAAAAACTATAAATAACATACCTTATATAATAAATTCAGTTGTTCGATCACATCATTTCAAATTGCATTAGTAATCGATTTTCCATTTTTTTTTTGTGATTAAAATAATTATTATTCAATATAAAAAAGAAAACCGGAAAATGTTTTGGATCTTGAAAACGCTACATCTAGCAAAAAAATTGATCGAATTATTTTTAAAAAAAAATTTCTTCGTACCTATGAATAAATTCAAGTGTTTGACATGATTATTTTTAGAATTATATAAAAAAAACGAGATTGAATTTTGAGAACATCGGATATTGTGACCATTTTATCGATTTTTTAAAATGTTTGCATAACTTTCCTTTTGGTTTGAAAATCAAATAGAATAAATCAACCTGAACAAATTTCCTACCGAATGGAACTTTTATAAACGTGTGAAGATTAGAGCATTTCTTCAACACGAAAATATGTTCACTGACATAATAATAACACGTTGACTTTTCAAAAAAACAAAACAAAACTTTTGAATTTAACAAAAATATTCTACACCTTACGAAAATATGACAAAATTTAAGTCGATATTAAATGTTACCGAAAAATGCGAGAATCAGTCAATGTTTATAATGGTAATAACGACAACGACTAGTTTGATTATGCCCTACGTTAATTAACTAGGCATTGTCATAAATTCTTAAAAAAAGAATGCAATTCTGTTAAAATCATAATATTATTGTAGAAAACATTTTTCTTATATATATTAATCGTATTAGGAATTTGTATTGTCACACGCTGGACTCACATGCCACTTAAAATTACATATTCTAACAAATGAATATTTTCAACAAATAATATAAAAAGCAAAAAATATGTTATAATGGTTTTGCACATTATTTGGGATTTTCATAAAAACTTTTTGCTGCTTATACATTATTTGAAGCTAAATTATTTTCTATTTGTCTTCCGATTTTTCTACAGCCGTCAAAGATCGTACGTTTTGTTAAATTATTATAACTGAATTCAATAATCTCCTATCAAACGTCAAAAATTATTAGCCCGCAATGGCAAACTGTCTGCACGGGAGTCTCTACGTTCAATTACTCGAAAAACGATCAAATACAACCCGGTCGTTCGCCCGTTCGGCAATAATAACAGTGAAATATAACCACCATAATAACGATAGAAACATAGGTGAACCGCGGCGCGCCTATTCATCGTGTTTTGTAGCATATCTTCTGTGGATTCATTTGGTTTTTAGAATATAATCGATGTGCATTCACGATCGCGTGTGTGAGTAAAATGTCGCGAATCCGAACATGTATGACATTGTCCAAAAATAATACGTCACCGTTGATCAAATTATGTAACGCTTGATATCGTCTAGCGTTTCTAGTAACTATTGACAATGGCTAGGAGGAGGGAATGTCGTGTCATCTCCTGAATTGACATATTTTCCGGTAACATGTGTTGTATCGCGTACGGGAGAATAGGGACACCGGTTAAATAATAACTACGATCGGTTTCTCTTTTATTTCCAAATGAATTAGGATGACCGTGCACAGAAACGCGAATCCTAGAAAATAATGACCTAGTATGATTTTTAAGTCCGCCGACGATAATCAACGGGTAAATAACAATCGGCTGTTAGGCAGGCAGGCCACCACTGGTGAGAAGTCAATTCTCGATTCAATCGATTTAGAAAATCGAAATAAAAAATGACAAATGTTATTTCATTTTTTTTCAATCAAGATAGCAATCTCGTTAATATAATTTTTAGACAAATTTTATTGTATGAAACGTTTAGTTATGTAAACTGGTATACTATAACGTTTATTTGAATTTAAATATTTTGCAAATACAGTTTATGTATGTCATGGCCACAAAAGAATACAGCTGGGTGCCAGCAAAACGATAAAAGGAATTGTCATTTTCATAAACTTCAACAGATTGTAGAAAGTCGACGACTTACAATTAATAAAATTTTCTAACACTAATTTTTTTTTAAACAGATTCATAAAATGAATGTTTTTGATTTCGTAAAAAAAGTTTAAAATTAAATTTAAATCTTTTTAAATTTTAGTCTGACAAAATCGAATAAATCTAAAATACGAATATTGTAGCGCATAGTTCCAGTAATTAAAAAAAAATTTAAAATATTGAATGGAACAAATCAACAAGAGTTATTCGATTTTTCAAATCTCTGTGGATATTCTGTATATTGTATACATTGTCTTCACAGTGGCCAACTCTATCTCGGCAAAATATTGCGTTATAACTGTCAACTAATATTGTTAATAACTCAAATTGTATATTGTTCCTTACTAGTTGATAATGTTAATTGTTTATATATGTTTTTCAAGTTGAAATAATATCAATAACTAATTGTATTATAATATAAATGTAGCGCGTAAATTAATGAATTTCGGCGCAGTGGCAAACACAAGAGGGAGGTTAAAAGGGGTCACCCCCCCCCCACCCCCTCACGAAATATCTTCCTTCATTCAATTAATTTTAACCATGTTTTACAGTCAGCAGCATTCTGGTAGTCATGATCGTTATGACATAATATGAGTTATGGGTATTGGATTTGGATAATGCATTTATAACACTACAAAATAACGAATATAATTTATAATGAAAATATGTAATGCAATAAATTTCATCAAAAATCATTTATTCGGTGATAATACTGTACCGATAAGTTATCCGAGTCACAGAACGTTCATTTTCTACAATACGTCATATTAAAACTTATTTACAAAATACTACTGGACGAATCAGACTTAACGGTATATCAGTGTTAAATATTCACAGGGGCATAACAATAACTCCAGATGAAATCATCAATGAGATGGGAAAAACTTTAAATAAGACATTGCAATTGCATTTATGAAACAATACATTTATTGTTGTTTAATATTCGTTAATCTTATAAATTGTTAATAACAAATTAAAAAGTAAAATATGTCATTTATTTTCTATATACAACTATACTATTAATCCTTTAACCGTATTACTGCATAGAGTTCTACAAAACTCCCCTCTCTAGGAAATTATTATAAGCACAATCCCCCTCCGCTAAAAAATCCTGTGTGCGGCGTAAATGCAATTTCAAACCCTTATATTGTCTCAGTCAATTTTTATGAATTTTTAAATGTACGTAGGAAAATATTTTTCAACCTTATATTTCATTTTCTGCTCTTGTCACGTTAGATTGCATATATTTATGTAAGATAATGTATTTTCGTATTTTTGTGCTTTCGTCCGTCAAATATGTAGAAGATAAAATGACACACTATTATTACTGTGTTTATTATAATATGATTTATTTTAGAAAAACACAAATCATATCATATTTTTGCGACATAAAAACCAATGAGATTTTTCTTATTTCCAGTTACGAGTAAACAATATTGTGAATTCCAACGGTCAATTTAATTTGGAACGATATCGATTGTGTACTTAAGTTTCATGAATTTACGACGGATTTAATTTTATAGTTTCTATACGATATGCCAATATAGACGTATATATACTATAGGACCACTCGCGTTACACTTACATTATAAGAAAACGTAATTTAGAAAAAACTTATTTCTTACTTGTAATTCAAAGTTCACAGAGTTAAAGCCCATTATTAAAATGCATAATAACAATACTAATACCTTAGTCCAACCACGCTAGTCTAATCATAACCGAGGAATGCTATATGTTTATCATATTGATTTAAAATACTATAACAAACTATTAGCGTCGGTCAGAATCGTTTTTCGCTTCCGACGATTTATCGTTGCTTTTAAATTCAAAATAATAATTCAACTCTAAAATCTCCGTCTAAGTAATCGGCTTAAACCGACATTTACGGCACCAGCGGTTGACTACCATTTTTTTTTTTTTTCATAATTTTATTTTGACAACTAAATTGTGCGATAGAAAGACATTTTTTTTTTTTTAGGTTTCCGCATTGACGCAGTTTTACACGAACTTGATGCATTTGACCGTGTCGAGACAGGTAGTTTTTAAAACCGGTAAAAAGGTTTTAAATTATAACATTTTAACAAAGCTCATAAACTATAACGACAAGAAAATAATATTTTCAATAAATTCGATTATTTGTCGCCGTAGTCTTTTCGCGACGAAGCGCATTAAAATTCAGCCGGGATGATTCGATGATTCAAAATCATTTCAGTCATGAATATTGGAAAACCGTTTTCCAAAAACATATCAAACGATTATATATAAAGGTTCATGTTCGATTTTAAACTGATTAATCTTTTTAAGCCAAATTGATTTTTTCACTGTTAAACTATTATTCCACCCCTCCACCGTGAAAACTCAACGGATTTTCATGTGTACAACCATTATAACATTATCTGAAACCGAAGACTATAAGCTACATTAGATGGGCAACATCAACATAGACACGATACATCAGCGAAATTAACAACTACGTGTAATATATCGTGATTTAGATTTTCAAAGTCATTTGATCGGACGTAGTTCTTAAAGCGGATGATATTCAAACTCGTCTGAAGTTCTGAAACGTTATTACAAAATCTAAATTCACGGGTCGCGTATGCCCGGGAAATTTGTCTAAAACGATCTATCGATATCCTATTCGTGTTGTGCGCGACTCGCGGAGTCAACAGAATTCACCGTGATCAAAACTTAGACTTCGGCGAACCGTTCGAGAACCTGACATCTGTGTTTTACGTAATGCTTTTTTTGTTTTCGGAATTCGATGGTTAGATCGGTCCGTGGCGTGTTGTGATTATCGTGACGCCGTGACGAAACGGGCGCGTGAAAATGACACAGGAACGCAGGGAGGGGGATGGGGGTTGGAGTTGAATACTCCCCGAAATTTCGGATGATAATACTATATGCATCATATCATATAATATCAATTTATTATTTAAAGTACTACGTCATTTTGGATTTCTTTACATGAAAGTATACGACCAATGAACGTTTATTATTATTTACGTATTGACTATTAATGTTGGAAATTTGGAATTTTCGCAAATAATTGTTATCTGTTATTGAATATTATTCACTTTATGTACAATACGTTTATTCCGTTACGGATATCGTATTCAATCGTTGTACAATCATTGCAATTCACGACATAATATTCATGTGAATTATTGAACCGTGTATTGTCTAATAATTATTATCATCAATTGTTATGGATTTTACACAGTTTTGTTAAAATGAGTTCTGGTTCGATTTTAGAGTTCTTTAAATTGAAAAATACATTCGCCGTTCCAACGATTTCAAATTTTGATCCCGATGAATCATCCGTGGGTAGTTTACCAATAAAATAGCAAAAACTTGATGAGTCACAATCAACTGCAAATTATAATGCTAGTTTTATCCATTAATTTTATAATATCAAAATCCTACCAAAATTAATGTTTCGATCGTTATGGTTATATCGTTATATGTCGTTTCCGATATCAAATAGCATCTAGTTGGTACTTTATAGAGGTCATTTTTCGATTTTCTCAAAAGCGCCTGGAAAAAAAAACCGAAAAACTACCCAAAAATAACATAAAAATGATGTAAACATGATTTCGTCGAAAATGATTATCATTGTTTCTTCGTAATTTAGAAACTAATGATAATATAAACTTGAAATATTTACCAAAAATCAATATGTAACATTATATTATATTTGAGAAAACAAAATTTTCAAATTTTAAACGTACGTTACATCAATTATATTCAAAAAATCTTAAAAATCGTTAATCATTATTAAAACTTTCAAATTTGGATGAATATTATTTACTTGTATTTAACTTTTTTTCAAAACCCCCCCAAAAATGTTTTCCTACGTTCGCCCCTGGCGAGATGAACGACGACAACGAGAGTCTTTTGTACGGCCGTGCGTTCAGAACGCTCGACTATACCGACGCGTCCATATCGTCCCGTTCGTCGTTACCGGTCGAAAACACCGGAAAAGTTTATCCGATAATCGGACATTCGCGTATTCGTTGACAGTAATTACAATTACCGCAAAACACTATTGTCGCACAGCGAATCGTTGCTGTTTTCTGTACGAAGGGTACGAGACGTGCAAATAAAATAATGAGACTGATAGCGTAGCGTGCAACGCTGGTGACCCGTTTGGAAAGGTTTGTAGGTTAACATCCGATGAGCTCTTAATACGAGTTGGAACCCCCTAGAGTCAAGTGTTGGTCCGTATAGCGATTGTTTCCCGTATACCGGTTTTGTCTGGTGCGTTCTGAATATGAGTGACCACAACGGTGTGCGATCCGTTTTTGCATCAGACTTAGGTACAGTGCGACGGAAACTTTTCAAAAGTTTTTGAACTTTGAAAGTTTTTGAACGGTTAAAAAACCGATCGAAGAACAGTTGGGTTTCACTTATACTACCGTTCATCAGATTTTGACCAATGATGGAGATGAGGAAAATCTGCGTGAAAATGAGACAATACACCTTGTCCCACAGCAATTTCAATTAATCAGTTTTCCAACAAAAATTTTCATGTGTCTCCTCAACCACCCCCCCTTATTCATCCGACTTAAGCCCATGTGACTTTTACCTCTTTCTAAATTTATCGCAAAGAACAACATTTTGAGATATTACAAAATATTCAAAGGTCTGTGACTAACCAACTAAAAACTATTCCAGTATCCGAATTCCAGAACTGTTATGAACAATAAAAACATCGCCTCCAGCGCTGTGTGGATTTCCAAGGCAATTACTTCGAAGATGTTAATACGATATAGTTATTTAATTCAATAAAAAATTATAAAAAAATCAATCTCATTACTTTATTTACACATCTTGTAAAACAACACGGATTACAAAAAAGATTCTGAGGAATATTTGATTGACATGCTTTATTTTCAAAATAAATTTTAAAACCAAATAACTAAGCGATTTATTTTTATCCATAAAATGCTTATTGATATAATGATAATAATTTATATTAATACTTGTACGTTAATTGTACAACCGAATGTATTCAAATAAGTTTTTAGTGCGAAAAAACTAAAGATTTTCAAAGAGTAGCGCTTACCACAGCAAAACTGTGGGATGAACAATCGTTTTTAAAATGGTGATAATTCGATATTTTCATTTATTTATTTTAGCTCTATAAAATAGTATACGAAAAAATATAGTTTGCCATTTAAAAATTGAAAATTTACATATTTTACTGTACAAAGGGTGAAGATAGAATTTTAAATTTGTCTATAAATATACCGTAATATTCCCGCGTATCTTGTCTTTGTCTATTAAGTTTGAAGAGAAATATATTTTCCAGTACATCTCAATCATCAAGTCTTTCATAAGATATCGTTTGACAAAAATTTACAACGTTTTAACGTTTTCGAATTTTGTAAATAACTTCATTTTCATGCGATATTAAAATAAGAATATTGTTGACAATGTAAATATATGTGCTCAAAAATATTTTTCTCTTCAAATTTGATGGTAAGTGTTTAAACTTCAAGTTTAACCTAATTGCTATAATTCAAATTCTACATGAACGTAATGTTATTTGGTTATATTGCCCGTAAGATATACGGAGACGACAAATGCGTGTGTGGCGTCCTCTTAATACGATTTTATCTCTAAATAATTTAACAATGAATCAAAAACACTGCAATGAAATTTGTTTAAACTCTTGACAGATATTTGTTGGCTCGTGATAAAAAAAATTCACCCCGTATGCGTGCAAACTATTCACGAAAGATTTCGTGCACCTGCAAGCCCATATTTGGGGTAAGGAAAATGTGTATGGTGTGTGTTTTTTCTTATTCTCGAGGGAAATGACAATTATATTGTAGTCAAATATAAAATTTTAAAAATTTGCGAGTACGTGCGTGTGTGTGTGTGTGTATATAGACGGTAAAAATATACAAAGAAACAGGAACCCTAAATATGAAATATACAAAAACAATAATCAAACAAAGCAATTACTTCTTACATTTCAGACAAAGCTGTGAGCAACATTTAGAACACAAAACAGAATAAGCTGGATGTATGGAGTTTTTGTTGGACTTTAGAAATGATTTAAAAAAAATTAATTTAGTTGATATTTTAAATGAGGAAATAAATAACTACGTAAAAGCAAATTACTTAACTTGAGTACAAAGCATATATTTTCAAGTAAAAAATTTAACTCATCAATTAAACGTTAATCATTTTCAAGCCCTGCCTCCTTGAGTGTAACTCATTAGATATACATGGTTTATGATATGTCAACAGAATAAAAACGTATTGATAAACTAAATACGTATAAGGACATAATAGTAATAATAACGAATTGGGTGGTGTGAGGCGGCATTTATTCGAACATATGCCGTTCGATTAGGAATAGACTTTCTATATTTCGTTTCCATAATGATCTTTCAATCACAATAACATAATCGACCACAGTAAACACCATGTAAACGAACGTTATAATATAAGTGCTATACAACTTGCTATAATTACGTCCGATATATATATTAATAATACAATATAATCGTGAAAATATTGAATTTAAACGTCGATAATTGCATGCGTTTTCCGTATATTGCAACACGCGTGTATAGTTGGTATTCAGTGAACGCGAACTACTTTGCTGTCACCTGTGACCATTCACGTACAGCTTTGACTTGTTGTTCGTCATTTTTAAGCGGTCGAGAAAATATTCTCTGGAAACCTTTCGTTCTGACAATGTTGTGAGACTTCAGGTCGTTCAATTTCAATTCTGTGAAAGCCTATAGAATCGTTAATACGAGTATATCTTGACAGAAACTGAGAAAACAACTTAGTCGGTTTGTTTAATTTATATTGATTTCTATCGTACATATTTAATAAGCAAAAGTGTATGAAATTTAAATAAATAATACTGATATTCGGCTTTCGAAAATGCTTTGGTTATCCTCTGGAAGCGATATCAATGAGTCTTTAGATTTTTACTGAATAAAAATCGGACTAACCGAAATCTAAACATTATATTAAAACTAAAGCATTTTTATGTCAATAAGTAATGTAGGTTAGTAATGTGCTGTTATATTTAAATTTTATTGACAGTGTTCACGAGCGTACGGAAATGGGCTTGTACTTGATAATCGAATCCTGCTCATGAAATCGGATATTTAAAAATAACGATAAACGATAGGACTACTGCACACTGTTTAATATACAAACATCGTTGTTCAACATGAGTTCAAGAGTTGTTGTTCTTTTCTCATTAGGTCATATAACGAGTATACGGTACACGTTTTTGTGAGATTTTAGTTAATATTTGAACATTAAAGTAAAAATCTTAATGCGTCTATTTATTTACTTTTTGTTCGATAAATGAATCGGCGAGAGGGTAAAAAATTAAAAATATACCCGAGTAATGTCAATTACTTAATTCAATAATAAATTAATGGCCCCTAAATGAAAACAGAATATTGTTTGATTTCGTCAAATTAAAGTAAGTGTTCATTTATATATACATAATTATGAAAAATAAAAATTAATTTTATTATTACTCTACTGTCTAGTTATTAAAAACCATATAATGTAATTTATAATAAAATAGAAATTGAAGATTTAGATGACGGCTATCTACCACAGAAACGTGGTCAGTATAGAAAATACAATATAAAAATATATAAATATATAAAGTAATCGTATATGCCACTTCAAAATCAAATCCTAAATACGCCACTATAGGAAACGACCGTCGGTGTTCAGTATGAATGTATAGTTCATATCAAAATATATCGTACAACTTTCAAGAGAAACTTTGCATAGAATTTAACGACACCGTTGAACGCAAAACAACTAAACGCGTTTGATCAGACCAAATCCTATCGAATGTTAATACAGAAATCAAACTGGAGATCAATTTTCTCTTAAAATGCGTCCTACAAATCTATTCCAATAAATTATTTGCGCTGACCATGCTTAAATCGGAATAACGTAATATATCGCGTTTGCAGTGGCATCGGTTATCATTATTGTATCATTGATGGAAGGCGAAAAAACGGTGCACTCGGTGTTCAGTTTTTTTTATTTTTACTGAAGTAATTGCTTGTATTATAATATGCACAAAAAAGTATTTAAAATATTTGAAATAAAAATTAACTCATTAAAATACCACATAATCAAAAAACCAGAATTCCACAGGTAGCATTGAAACGGAATCACGTGAGTGAAATCGAGTACTAGATTTGTTTTCAAAGTCTTTATACAGAACACAACATTATACAGTTTATTTTATAATTTTTTTTTTTGATAAAATAAATATAAAAAAGGTGGCTAGCTTTTAACGTTACCGGATATCCGTTCAAGTCAGTTACTTTGATAGAAAATTTCGAAATGTGTTTGAATTCGAAAGCAAAGATAAATCATTGAATCCGATAAACGATTCTAATAATGATGTTAGAAGTTTATAAAGGAAGGTAAAACTTTTCATAAATGAAATTTTGAATGATTATAAAAAATGTTGGTTTTGATCAATGTTCATAAACATTGAGATATATTTGGCTATATAGGTATACGCTCAATGTTGTTTAATAGTTTAGCTCCTAAGTGAACGTATTTGTTAACTCTGTCAAACGGGCGATTATAACATTACATAAAATTTCAATTATAGCGTTTGGGTGGAATTTAGGGTTTACAAATTTATTGCAGAATTTGAAGAAAATAATATTTTCGAACGAATCGCATAGCCTTTTTGTAAAACAATGTCTAACGGCAAAATCATAACTGTTAAAAAGTTAAAAACCTTAAAACATTATATCTTCTTTACAAGGACAATATTTCACAAAATTACTAGAAAATTTATTCAAAAATATCATTCTTTTCAAATATGGTAAGGAGTATTTAAAATCTAAATTAAACCCAAGACATTAAAAAAAAGTCATAAAAGAGACATTTTAAATATTTAAATCGACCAAGTTATGAATTTTTAATCAAAAACAAATTGTTAAACATTTTACATTTACTAAGAAATTTAAACTTTGAACACTGAAAACAAAACAAAATATGTACTTACGTTACACCTTATATTAAAATTTTAATCCTTATATCCTAAAACTCAAAATTGTATTAATTTATGAACACAAAAAACGCGAAAATTATTGAAATATTCGGAATGCTATGTAGTCGAAAATTAATAAAAATGTTTCAACATTTTTCAATGTATATGATATTATAAGACATTTGAAATTGGTAAAAGTTTCAAACTTTACACATTATTATTTTTCTAAATTTCCAAAACATAATAAAAAAATCTAGTTAAACTATATACAAATCGGATACGTCGACAACTTTACACTTATTTTTTTATTTTTCAATGTTTTTCTCTTAAGAAAACGTGTGAATAAAATATTAAACGAGATACCATTCACTACCGAAAATTGATGTCACATGTAAAAATCATAGCATTCCATCTACATGAAAAATATGTAAAATAGTTTTAAAATAGAAAAAAACCCGTATTTGCTTTATTGAAACAGTTGAAACAATAGTTATAATTTAAAAAATATGAAATTAAAAAAACAATTTCGAGATATACTCGATTTACAATTTTCTATGATTACAAATTTCAGATATTTTTAATAAACAACAACAAAATCTTCGGTCAAGATTTTAAAATTAATTTATAATTTTGAATGTCGAAAAAAAAGAAATTGTCTCATCGTAAAACCGATATAACTTCTGTTTGCTAAGATTCTAAAATACATAAGATATTTACAGTATTTTAGAATACTTATGTGCATACTTTTAAGTAAGACACTCTGACGTGATTTTGATTACATTTTTTAATGTTTTGAATAATTTTTGATCGACGAAAATCGTAATGTGAAAAAGTAATAAAGCAAGGTTTGATTTTTTTTCAATCTTCAACGAAAACCACACATGACCGTTTACGTTAGAAGAGCATTTTTCTCAAAGCGAATTATCAATTGTTATTTTCGTTTTTTAATCGTATAAAGAGTAAACGCAGTGGAAGTGTAGAGGCTCTGAATCTATCTTCTTTAGTGGTGGCCCCCGTTTTTCAATTGCATATGTCCGCTATCAGTACGTTACAAGTGCATTTGCTGTATCTATTATATTATGGTTTACTGTAAAATAATATTTCGTTCAAAAGTATGAATTTTGTCCACCCAATTTTAAGGTAGCTAGGTAGTAGTCGGCTGTTCAGTACTAACTTATAAAAATATTTTAACTTCAGGTGTTATAATTTTTGTTGGTTTTATATAAGTTTTTATAAATTAATATTATAATTATTTACAACCTATAGCTATGACTAATTCACCAATACAAACAGTTTAGCAGTTATAACGTATTATTGATAAATTGTAATAATGGTGGTATTTAGGTAGGTAGATAGGTATGACAAGAGATGGCAAACAGGTCGGGTTTAATGAGTTAAATTTATCAAATTTGATAGTCTAAATACAAAATAATATACAAGTAAATTTAAATTATCAAATGTTTCATTAAGTTAAATTTTTCCTCAGATTTCAATTAAACGTTAATGTCCAAATAATATAATATATTAATCAATATTAATAAAGTAATTGATATTTAATTGAATATGTTTTTAATGTACCTCGTTGTATTATATAAGTATGCATAATAATATTATACTTATTTTATGAACAAAATTATATATAAATATATATATATATATATATTATAAATTAATGTCTATGGTGCAGTGGTGGATACTCCAAAGTTAATTTTGCCCCTCCAATTTAAATTTGGTTCGACGTCACGCAATGACAAATGCACGACGACAAACACATGGTACGATCCAGTGCGACGTAGAACCGATTCTCGGCCCCGTAGATCGAAAACCGATCTTCGGAGTTATTGTATACACGACGGACCAGCGACGTGCTTTAGGGGAGGGAGAACAACAGGGGCATTCGCCCCCAAAGAAACTTTTTATTCCTCTGCTTTATGCATATTTATTTTTGATTATGTAATTTGTTTTCCACAACACAATCGTGTGGATATTCAGTTATAGATTTTTGATATAAGTTATAAAAATAAATATATATTCGTATGTGTATACTCAAGTATAAAAAAAAAGGCAATAACTAAAACGTTGACTAAAGAAAAAAGACAATTTAAAAGTTGTTGTATAAGTTTGTTTATTTCTACCGGTTTCGACAAAAGTAAAATACAACCACAGAGGAATAAATTAAAGTTAAAATTCTTTAGATAAAATTGCATAGAGAATTTATCAGTATTACAATAAAAAGACATGGAGTTAAAAGAAACAAAATATATATGTAATAATAATAATATACCAAAAAGCACCGAAATTGTGTATATAACGAAAGCAATTATGGTATGATATTAATATTATCTAATATATATATTGATATAAAATGTTATTATTAAAATCTGTTGGTATATTTAAGATATTTTTAAATTGATTGTGTTTAATTTCCTTATAAATATTTTGTTATAAATTTAAAATGTCCAAGTCATTATCCACACGAAAAGTAATAAAATGATTATTTTCTAAAACATGCGAAATTCGAATTTGGATTAGCTTATTCAAAATCTTATTTCCGAATTAGTGTTCTTTACATCTTGTATTAAAACGTCTACTCGTTTCGCCGGCATAAAACGTACGACGACTACTTGTTAGAACTTTTTTCGCTGCTTTATCAAATAATTATCATAATTCGCTATTGGACTTTTACGTTCTGAAAGCGAGAGGTGTTCGTGCACACCCCTTCTGAAGAAAATAAACGATTAAGAACGTTTCACGTGTGCTGGCGGCGGGCCGCCGCAATAATACTCACGGGGAGATCCGGGGTGAGCCGTTGCCGCGATCCGACGTCGGGTCCGTCCGGCCGAAACCGCACGCACGGCCGACAAACGTGCGCGCGCCCGAAAAACGCCCTCGCGGCACCGAACGCCACCGGCCGCCGTCACCGCGCCGACTGAACGCGCGGCCGTCGAACGTCCCGAGCGCGCACCCCTCGGCGCGTGTTGTCGTTGTCGGTGTCGTTGTCGTTGTCGGCGTGGCGCGCGCGCGTTTATGACGGACAACGGCGAGTGCCGAAAACGGTGACAATTTTGTTCGTGCGCGTCACGTCGAAACGAGTTTTCGGCGGTGCCCGGCGGGGGGGGGATTACGCTTTTCGTGAAATTTCGCGAATTTTTAACGCTTTAGGCGCCGTACGACTGGACGTTCTTTTAAAGCGTCAACACCCATTCGTAAGTCGTCCTGACCTTTTTTTTTCCTTGGTAAACGTAGGACCTGGACTAGGAAATGTTTTCACACTACGGCCTGTATCGTTTATCAGGCAATATAAAATGCATTGTTATCACAATAAAACAATACGAAATTCGATGGATACATAACAGTTAAACGTCGGTGGCCTCTCACCACCCTGAAAATATGGCCTTCGGCCCACGACATAGTCGCTCTTGACTAATTGTCCCTTCGGGCAGTTTGTCTGCTCCTCTCCTACTCTTCTTTGGCAAGCAAGGTTTGCTCGGCCGTCATCTGGAACGATTGAAGCCTCCTGTCGGCCTTCCTCTATTATGCCAGCCCTGGTCATATCATCCGCCCTCAGTCGGCGTCGCCCAACGACATGCTCCACGTTCAGTCTGGCTTGTCCCCAATATTCGAACATTGTATGTTCAACCGTGTCATCGATGGCGCCGCAGTGCACACGGCTCGGGTCCACGGCCAACTTCCTGTCGAACAAGTATCGCCGGAAGAAACCGCGGCCAGTTAGCGCCTGCGCCTTGTGGAATGTCACCGACCTGAGCCTCGAGTGTAAACACCCATCGCTCCAGGTCCGGCAACATTCTCCTGGTCCACGCACCCTGGTTCGTACTCTCCCATATACGCTGCCAGGATTGCGGCGTGACCTTCCTCTCGTGCTTTAAGCTCAAGGCTGAGGCGTCTGCGAGTATCTGTGCGGCTAGCCGTCTTCCGGAATGAATTCCACGTCGCTCTTCGGCGAGTAGATAAGCCGACGGCATGCGAGCCAACACCAATGCCGACCCTCTGCGTCTGTGTCATGACGCTCCTGTTTTTTCCCGTTGCCTCAACGGTCCGGGACCATATGGGTGCCGCGTACAGTAATTTGCTATGCACAACCGACATGAGTAGGCCTGAGATGGCCCACTCGTGTTCGGCATCAGCCTACCCAGCGCCGCAGCTGATGACCTAGCCTTTGCTGTCGCCGTCTGGACGTGCTCGTTATAATTCAATCGAGTGTCTAGCGTAACGCCAAGATATGTTATGGCCCTCTTAACGGGAATCCGGTGCCCGCCGATCGTGAAGACCGGGTCGCGGTAGGACCGTTACGACCACCGCTTCGGATTTATAGAGGGGCCACGCTCAAGCCGTTCGCCGTCATCCAATTCCCAACCATCTCCAGGGCCGGATTCCCGACCATCTCGAGAAGGTCAGAATTGTGCCCCCTGACGACTATCGCGACGTCGTCCGCGTATCCGACCAATTCGACTCCTCTCGGTACCGAATCATTCTGACCTATAACGTTAGGTTCAAATCCTCAAAATTGACTGAATAAAAAAAAAAAAAATTTTTTATTTTTTCTGTATAAATTTATAACATTTTGACACAGAAGCCTTGACTTCTTTCGCAACTTAGGACAATTCGATTTTTAATTTTTAAACTAATTTACAGATGTTGAATTACGTGCTGCATTGATTTATTTCCATATGTACAAGTACCAATAACAATAATAATTATAACAAAAACTATAATAACAATAATAATAATACCATAAAACTACTCAAAAACGTAAACAAATTTTATTATACATAAAAATTGATTTTTTGGATATTTCAAATAATTGTTAATAAATGTTAATACATGTTATAGGTCAAAATGACTTTAAAATAATCAGTCAATCCGAATCTGGTGCTAAAAATAGGTGTGGCCATTTAAAAAATTCGTACGCTTAAAGAGTTAAACATTTTAAAATTTCAAAAAATGTATATTTGAGTACGCCCTAGGCACCCCCAAAAACTCTTCAATAAAATGTCATCCAGCTGAAATATTTAGTGATACTTGAAAAAATGATCACCTGTATATTTATATGTATACACACGAGGACGGGCTGAAAGTAATGCCTTTTTACCTGTAACTTTTAAACTATTGAACTTAAATTAATAAAACAAAAACGGTTGTGTAGTAATAAACATAACGACCTTTATTTATTAATTTATTGTTTAACTCTCCCGATCTACCTGAATCAAATCGTCAACTTTTTGTTTGTGGTTCGCATCAGTGACCGTTACTAGCCGCCCACATCGATCCTAATCGGAAATAATGGCCTTTCCGACTACCCTTAACCCGTAATACGAGGAACAGAACTAACGTCAATAGTTTCGTTTCCAAAAACCACGAGTAAACGTTTATGAATATCCACGGGTTTAACGCTTTCGGCGACAAGAAATTCTATTACAAGCACGCTATTTGAACCGTACATCCAAAAAGGTCGTCATTTTAAATTACGTACATTTTTAACTAAAAACTTTACACTATCGCGATTTGCCACATACCAACAACATTAGCTATGAAATTTTCAAGAAATGGGAATTTTATCGGAATTTCAAAAATAGTTATGCGATAAAAATCATTACTTGTCAGCCTGCTCTCGTATATATACACGACGAGGAGTGAGCAAAAAAAGCCTATGTACGTTTCAACAACATTTTTAAATGCAAATCGTTATATATTTCGAATCTTTATTTTATTTATTACACACACACAATGAACACCGAAAATACGCGGTGTTCTCGTCGTAATCATTTCTGTAGTAAAACATGTTGTTCGCGACGTTTTTCGCGTATCGCGATTACTGTTGTTTAGCATTGGGACGTTTAGTCTGACCAATAATCTTTTTTTTCTTCACAAGTCCATAACTTCCTTGATCATAAATCTCATTCTCGACGAGATACTCATCTCGGAAGTCAGAGCCGAGGCTCGAGAGCTTATCAAACATTTCCTTTGAACTGCAACACTGTAAAAACAATATCCGCTTAGTACAAATATCGGTACTAAGTATATTGTACGAATTCAACGATATACAATAGTGAGACCAGCTATATTGTATGTGGTTTAGAGTGTTGGGCGGCTGACGAAAAAACAGAACAGATAATGAATGTAGCAGAGGTAAGAATGCTTAGACGGATGATGTGAGTGACTATGTAATCGGAAACGTAGGAGTGGCGTCGACCGTGGATAAGATGAGAGAGAATAGACTTGGACGGTTTGGTCATGTTATGAGAAGGGAAAATTCGGAGCCTGTAAGAATGGTTATGGAAATGAACATTGAAGGAAAAAGAGGAAGAGAAAGTCCGTAGAAGAAGAAGTGGTTGGATGCGATTGGGTGTGATATGAGGACTGTGGGTGTGTATGTAGAAGATGTGGGAGATCGTATTAAGTGGAAGGTTAAGACACAGGTGGCCGACCCCAAATAGCTGGGATAAAGACGAGGGAGAAGAAGAAGAAGAATTCAAAGATGTACAATACACGAATGCATAACGTTGTTACAATCTGTTATAATGTTAACAATTTCTTCAGTTCTTAAATACCGAAATACTCGTATTGCTTGTGTCGTTAATTTAGTCGGAAAAATAAATTTATTCTTTGTACTGGTCGAAAGTCTGACGAAAAGTGTTGTATAAAAAGTGTGTATAAACGTACTTGTTCCGATTCTTTTCCGACAGTTTTCAATATTAGATTGCATAGACATTCGATCGCGTTCTCCGACCGTTGGCTTACCAAGCTCTCAATACAATACTGCAAAATACTGACCCTCAGTATACGTTGTTTAAACAACTCGCCAATGAATCTAAAAAATTAGAAAATTGTTTTAAATACATAAAATAATTATAATCGAGTTCGATTTTATATTCTGGTGTTATACGATAATACGTTACCGGCAATTTCCCACGGAACGATTACGCCATATACTTTCGTTTTTCTCGTAATCGAATTGAAGTTCTTTCTTCTTTTTCTATATAATATTTAGAATAAATTTTAACGCGCAAAATAATCAATCGGTGAAGTGCAATCGATTAAGTTTATTACTTCATTTATGTTATGCGTCGATCTTTCCGCGAGTGCAGACGCTGGAGGTGGACTGTGGTTTTCTTTTACCCCCAATGTACTCTAAGTTTCTAATCTGTGGTGGACTTTACTTTGGAATATTCGAACTTTAGATCCGATAACCAGTATCCTCTCCATATTTTGTTTAGTATCTTGAGACTTTCCATGCCTCACGAGTGTTAAAAAATGGCCAAAAACGAACAATTTTATAGTTTTTTGAATTTAATTCATAAGTTATCGACTTGTTTTACAACGATTAAATTATAATTCAAAACAAAACAAAAAATTGCGATTTCTGTCATAAAACGTTCAAATATTATAGTCTGCAGTGCATATTATGCACGAATAAATGCTTTTTTACCTGTAAGTTTTCGTCGCATACGACGGTAGGATTATTGGCCGCTGATGTTGGAACGGTTTCCTGATGGTGATATTTGGTACCAGCAGGCACACACTTTCTTCTGCACCCCTCCTGGTGTCTTTCAAGTACTATAACGACAGAAAATTGACTTAAATATTTTACACTTTCTTTACCATAACGTTAAAAAATAAACACGTGTTTTTAATTGAATTATATAAAATACTGAACTTCGATCGGGTGGTTATGATAGTTAACATTTCACTACTTCGGAAATGATTTCCAATTATCAATCAAATAAAAAAATACATTTGTATATTATGCATAAATTATAACAAACAATTTGTTATATTAGATACATAAGTTATATTATACTAAATAAATATTTTATTCTTTGTAGTAATACGAAATGCATACAACATGTCTATTGAAATATATTAATAGTTTTAAACAAAACGTACACTACATATAATAAAAAGTAAAAACATGGATTAATTTTTATTTTTAATTTTTGTAAAATAATTTTATACTATAATTCTAATTTTGGTAACTAAAAATAAAAATTAACTTTTCCTCTACTAAGTTAGTTAAAAAAAAAATTCCGTTTTAACATTACACTGTTTCAGTTTTATATTATGTTAACTATTAACTTTCAATTGTAGGTCATATTAAGTTTTGAGTGAAGGAAAAGAATGTGTTTTTAAACTCGTTTTATTTTGTTTTTGAACACCTTTTCGCGTAGAAAGAGTACCCGAATGATGTTGACATAAGTTACTTTCCAATAGCAAATTGTATCTTGTTGGTACTTTATTCGACACGTTTTACTATTTTCTCAATTATTTTCCTTAAGCGCAACTAAAAACAACACCAAAATTCGCAACAAAAAAAACTCCCCGATTAAAATTTTGAAATTAAGAAAAAATTACGGGAATGAATAAATCGTCAGCTTTTCTTTTAATACCAAATGTGTTAAAACATTATGATATTGTATAATTCTAGAAACACAATTTTTTTGTGTATGTGTGTGTGTGTGTGTGTGTGTGTGTGTGTGTGTGTGTGTGTGTGTGTGTGTGTGTGTGTGTGTGTGTGTGTGTGTGTGTGTGTGTGTGTGTGTGTGTGTGTGTGTGTGTGTGTGTGTGTGTGTATTGGTGTTGTTACCGACATTTTTAACCTAACATATAAATGTGTTTAACAAAAAGAATCCAAATTTTTCAAAAAAACTTTCATATTTTGAGGTTGGTTAGTAATTAATATTTTTAAATAAAAGTAGACCTCGACGATATGCGATTTGGTATTTTTTTTTTTTAATGCATAAATTCATACTTATTAAAATATTTTTGACTGCAATTAAATATACGGGCTAACTTATATTTTACTTTATTGTTTTTCATAGTCAGGTCTGTTATTTTGTCTGTGTATTTGTCGTTATTTCGTATAGCACAAGTGCTTTGATATTTACATTCGTAACGAGTGTTGTATCTAGTAGGTACTATATTTAATGAGTTTTACTGGTAGTTTTCTTAAGCAAAAGAAAAAACTAATCGAAAAATAAAAAATAAATAAAAATAATAATGGGTAAAATAGACACATTTGATTTTTACAAAATGCCCGATTGACCGGGTTAATCGAGCGTTTTATCTTTTTATTTTTTACAGTAGAAAAGGTAATTTTATAATACATATTAAAATATATATTTTTTTTAAATGTTTATTTGTTCATTTCAATTTAAGGTCATTTTTTAGAATTTCATAGATGATTTTGAACGGATTTTTAAATCATGAAAATCCCATCTCTATAATTAGGTATAACTTTCTATTGCGTATGACCAATGGATATAGGTGAATGGGATCTATTAAATGGACCGGCATTTTTCTGTATTAAATGACAACTTAAATACTTCGAATCACTCAACGAAACGATCTAAATCACTCAGAAAATCATCGACGACTAGGTTAGGTGTATTTATAGTAAATGAAATAAGTATTTAGTTTAACTGAATAGTTAGATCCACCATATTATATTATCTTTGGAATATCGAACACAAACTCGTTAAGAGAACTTTTTTCGTAACATAAGCCACCACTCTCCCGACAAAAATGTATATCATTCGCAAATTACAATAACCTGTACATATAATATGATTATATAAACGCGCTTGTTTGTTAGTAATTCTTTTTCTTTGTTATATTATTGTGATAATTTTCTCGACCGAAATAATTTATTTAAATTTAACTAAACGTTCAACGTACAACGAAGTTCGAATTGTGTAAACTTAAATGCTAACGAACGCGAACATTTCGATATTTGTATATACATCAGATACATATATATGTAATGTAAAATCAAACACACACTATGTAAATAAACCGACAACAATTGACTCGGTTTTACGATGTATACGAGTAGTTTTTAAGTATTTAAAATTATACTACTCAAGTATACTTTTAAATACTGAAATAGATATTAGCTTTTATTACACAAATACATATATTTTTTTTAAACCATTCATCTGCTGCATGATGGTAGCAAGTTATCTGTTAGTTCGAAGTAGATACTATTTTATTTCGAAAAAATTTGGAAAAACTTCAGTTGTTTTTCAAGCTAAACGTGAAAAGTAACCGTTAAATTATATTAATAAGACTTGACTTTTGTTTTTGCAATTTCATCGTCGATTTATGTAAAGTGATATTATCTTATTGTATTTTATTTTAAATAACCAAAGTGTTTAAAATGTCTACTCTGGGTTGTGTTAGTATTGCGTTAAAAAAACCCCCCGATTCTGAGCGAAACTCAATTTATTATTATTAATTGAATACAAGAATAACATTCCAGATTAGTATAGGTGTCGCGTAAGTGTGCCGAATGGAAAAAGGAAACACACTCCAACCGATTCGAAGCGATTTATTACAAGTGTAAAAATGCACTCCGAGTACGCAGCGCTTGGGTGACGCGATAAAACTACGGGAAACGAACTAAACCGTACGAACTAAATCGACTGAATATTCGGTTTATGTACACCTGGTGCGTCATCCGAGAATGTTCTCCACGTGAACAATCAAAATAACAATCAAAATGTTACAAAGGCACAATTCGCCTGCAACCGAAATCAATGTTCCGTCGGCAACACGCAATCTAGACGCAGACATGTACGCGACCTGAGACGCTCACTCACACTCGCCCAGCTCTCAACCGTTCAAAATCCACAGTTTCCAATTAGCCCTCTTCGTACATCGTTTCTCTAGAAAAGGCACCGGCCTGGAATAGTCAACAGGCTGGTCGGCCGTCCTATAAGGCAAAGCGAGAATATTCTCGACGGCGAGTGACGAGCCGCTGTCGGGTCATTATACAGTATCGTATAATAAGGAAGTTTTTTTTTTTTTACGGTTTTGAGTACTCGTTAAAAAAATATCCAAGTTAATTTTTACGAATTTTCCAATATATCATGTAGGAAAACCCGATTTTATGTTGTATTCAAACTTTATGTTTAAATTATGTTTCAAATAAATCGTCTTTTTATGCAAAACCCTTCCGTTTCATCCGAAATTTGAACCTTAAATATTTAACAAGAAAGCGTAGAGAACGATTTTTCAATTGTTTTTACTATTGTTTGAATAACATAGGTTAGTGTTATTTGATAAACTTAGTATTAAATTGTCAGTCCTAAGACTCGGGAAAACCAAATATGTTGACTGGCCCGTACTACGCAAAATTTTCAGTAGGTTTTTCTCTCGCTTACGAAAACTACTCTGGTAAAATCGATAAACTTGCGAATAACAACAAAAAACCACTTCATTGTAACACCAATACGTTCGTCGTTTTACTCGGAGTCTAACATACAATATTGTCGCTGTATAACAATACTACAGGCGTTTGGGGTGGCCGGCAAGGATAATGCAAAATGTGTAAAAGCCGCAAAAAACAAGTTCTCGTTCCATTTTGAATATTCCGGGGAAACGTACGTCGCACACTGAAACTGCACGTATCGCTCATTATTAGAAAGCTTATGAATTTGTATCAAGTTAATTTTTGTATTGCTTGTTGCATTTACACACGGTTCTCTTATAACATAAACTCGTTTCATACGACAAAATCAATAGGTCTTATTTGCACATGTTGACATGTTTCGATAATGTTCCCCTTTTTACCATTGCGTTTTGTAATGTTTTCATCAATATAAGATGGATATCTTTTAAAATAATATTCCACGCGTTGTTATTTATTTAATTTTTTTAATATCTGTCTCTTAAAATATTTTACTGTATGAACTGGATACTGATTATAATTAAGCTAAAACGATTTTTTCGTCTACCCGTAAAAAGGTTAGCATGGAAAATATTCCTATTGATGTGTTTATTCTCTGAATAACTAATGAACGTACAATAATAAATGAACATATTTTTTTTGTACAACTTCAGAACGAATATTGGATTCCTTCAACTATAAACAAAGGAAAACGGGATAAAGAGCGCTTCGTTCACTTCAAGTGTCATTTCAACGATTAATGATTTAACGCGGTTATACTTTCGCCATTCTGAACGATCACTCGTAAATGATAGTTTAGATGGTTTGTTCGTCGAATAATAATCACAGGAAAAAATAATAGTCCCGATAGTAACTTACTACGCATTCACTCAAGAAGGTGGTTAGCGTGCCGAATGCATTTATTATTATTATCACGTAAATAACATACGAGTACCTTAAAGAATTAAATCCGTCTAACCGTTTAATAGGTTTATTAGATCATCAATTAAATTTACATCAACCGTATTCATTACGAACAACGTCAATCTATGTCATAAGTACGTGTGTGTTTGCACAGGAATGTATATAATACTATGCTGTCGGTAAAATTAATTATTATTATCACCTGACATCGACGATGATAACAATAATAATTATTATTATACTACTATAATAGAATACTCTTACATTACCACGTGTACTATAATGCCCATAATTTCGATTATCTCGTTAATTTATCCGTTATAAACGTTTTGCACGCGTTCGACATATGAAATTTAATCGAATGATTTATATCAATTTGAATTTGAAAACTATAAATCCGAAAATAGTGTGTGCATTCATGTTTTCATACATTTATATTATAAAATTTAATTACTATCACGAATAAACGTTTTCACGTTCACGTTTTCAAAATTATTTTATATATAAAAACCGGGTAAAGAAAAATCGTAAAATATAAAAATTAATGGTGTTACGAACTCAGATTTTTGAGGTCGAGTCGCAACCGAATCGAACTATTCAACTTAAATGTCGAACCTAAACTTCATAAAAAGTTCAAAGATCAAAATTAATTTAAAATATCCAAGTACTCGTTTGATTTAAAAGTTGATTAACCTAAATAATTAATTATTAATTCATGAAATATTATTAGGATTCAAAATCAAATTGTTTTGAGTAATAACGAAAAAATTGAGTACCGGAGGACAAATTCGGTACGAATTTCATTTTCCTTGGTTCGATATTCGAACCGGAACAACACCCCGAGTTCTTTATTCATCTGAAAGTTAAATTATCATTTAATAAACCAATAGACATACCTATTAATAATTTCACTATAACAATTAATATGTTTATAATTTTTATCACTTATACTATCATTAGACATTCTAATCTAAGCTTTATTTGATTAATTTTAAATTTAATAGTTAATTAAATAGTAATTTGTACATAAATTATTCTCAATATTGTATCACAAGTATTATTATAAATTTTTGCTATTATTATTATTAACAGAAAATAATTTTGTTGGATTTTTTTTAGTTTTCAAAATCAATTGTTTAAAAAACTGAACATTTTAACATCTAAAACAGTTCCTTTTTCTACACTACTGCTCAACATACTATTGTAAAACGTAAGTTTTCGTACGATTTTTTTTTTTAATCGTATAGATTAATATTTTGATTGAAGAATGATAATTTCACACATGGTTTTAAAATAATTTTATTAATTTATTAAAATTCGTATATTCATGTGAATTAAAACCGAACTTTTCCCATCTAACTTGAACCGTTTGAACTAACTTGTATGTCTCAACACTAAATATTTCGAAACGTCAAAAAATGTTTATCTACCGTAAAACCAATTCAATTATTTTCCACACACTATAAATAGCCTGCCGACGTCGAAAATCCTGTTGGTGATCTTGGTTTTCAATTCGCTTCAACGTTGATTCCTAGGTTATTTCATATTGAAAAAATCTACCACCAGGCACTTACAACACTTGGTTACAACTAAAGGATTTCCCTAGACCACAAACAACCATTAAAATCCATCCTCTGTTTCTCGGTCCATCCGTTCTCATAGTATGGATCTGTTATGTGTGACCCTTATTCCCCTGAGATTGACTCCATAATATCAAAATGAGTCCAGCGCAGGTCGTTGCGCTTTGCGTCGTTCGTTCACCAAATACCATTTCTATCAAATTTGGCTTAGTGGACGTTCTGCAAACATTTCTGCGCGTTTATCAGCTACGATTGATCTGATCGATTGGCTCGGATTAATTTTTAGGATCCCTGCTCGACAGACCAGATCCGATTCGCCGTTCTTCGTTCCTTTTTCTCTAGCAAATCATTTAACCGACATTCCCTTACAACGTGTTATAACCGACGTACGTCCCCAACATAAGCTGACCTTGTTCACGATTAACGACTAACGGGCTATCGTCCTATTATTTTTATCGGTTAGATTATTTATCCATTGTATTGTAGAAATGTTTTATTCACTGTCACTACTGTTATTTATTGTTTTTTTTTTTTTTTTTTTGGCCTTGGCCTGTTTAGAAAGTAAAACCCTGTAAAACAACAGCGACAACAAAAAACCCGTATGAATTAATTTTTTGGACGAAGAATGAGATAATAAAATACACAATTTCAACATGAATAAATATCTATATTTTTCATTACGATTTGTGTCATAATTATTATAAAACAGTTTATACATATTATTGCACATAATAATACATTAATAATATTCACTATAAAACTATATGTAAACGACAAAAATAGTACAAAAGTTTCCCTGCACACACAAATAATATAAGTACAAGTGGTCGGATTAACCCAACACGGCATAATAAATAACAATATAATATATTATTAAAAATAATGGTCATCTATAAATAATAATTTTGATCTAGAAAGACTAGGACTAAATAACTTATTAACACAGACTATTTCCGCGCGTGTATTCTCGTTTTACACGCGTACATATCATATTCAGTTTATTAAGTAAATGCTGGTAAATCGCTTCGATGGTAACTATACAATACGATAAAACAAGATCAAATAATTTACCGAATTGGTTATCGCCGTAAAACGTAATCAAGTCAGTACAAATGAAACAAACTGCTCCAATCTCGCGATATTAAAACGTCAAAACAAAACGAAACAACCACATATTTTACAAAAAAAAAAAAAAAATCACCCTGTTAGAACGGATCGTAACTCGACGAAAATTCAAAACAATGAATAAATAACATGCAAAATTATAACAAAATTATTATAAAATATACGATAAATCACAGTTTCTAATATGTATATTGCACGGAATGATTAAAATAGGTAAACTTGGTCGCAATAAAATATTATACTACATACATATATATGTACATATATATATATAGTATTAATATTAACAGTGAAAATATAAAACGAAATTCTATTTGTTTCTCGAGAATTCAGCTGGTTTTTGCGGAGAGAACTCGATTTGTTATTCCACGTTCGGGCGGAATCTTTAGTCGAGTCGTTCCTCATTTCCGATTTTTCAGAATGAAATGGTAAATACGTATTTCTTGGAGAAACGAATGTACTTTTGAAAAACGGTAAAAAAAATAAAACACGAATCCGTCAAAATTACAAGCAATACAGTTACGCGCTCTCAAAACAACGGAAATTTAAATACATATGTTTATAAATATTTAATAAAATCGTACGTATTTTTAAATTACTTTAGAAGTCATGTTTTATGACTTTTTAAAATATTTTTATCAAGATCGATGTCTCTGATTTTTTATTTTTTTTTTTAGTCATACTTAATGGTTGATCAATGGTTTTAAAAAAAAATACATACGTATATGTTTAAGATAATTTTGATTTTTAAGATAATTGAAAATCCGACGTTAGAGAAATCCGAGCCGTCATCACAACCGCACGCGACAATAATGTTGATATTATTCTCTTCCCATCGCATTGGTTTCGTTAAATTTTTTTTTTTTTTTGACATTTTTCTTTTCCTTTTTTCCCGATCAAAACGCGTTTCGCGCGTCGCGACACCTCGACGACAAACAACACGCCACGAGAGACGGCGATGACCACGACACCGAAACCACGACCGACCGGCCGGTTACAGCTCTGGACGCAGAAGAACGGCGTTGCGGTTGTACGCGCCCGTGTGCTTGATCGGTACGGGACGGACGGCAAACGGACGCGTTTTAACGAGAATAAAAGAAAAAACAACCGACAAAAAAAAAAAACCCCCACCCCAGTCGTAGGACCGGCGTCGAAACAATAACCCGGAGGGTACGTGCACGCTCAGGTCGGCTCGTGACGGACAATCTATAATCAAAATGTGTATATATATATTATTTATTTATTTATTTTTAAACATTTCTTTTCGGAGAAATACGATCGAAACCCCAAAAACACAATTTGTTACGAAAAATAAAATGTTTAAAACGGTTTGTTGTTGGTTTTTTTTTTTTTGAATAACATCAACAATTAACGATTTTTTTCTCTCCTTATATGTATATATAAGTTTTCAAATAAAAAAAAAAATTATTTTTATAACACCATCACAGAAGCGCTAGAGGACGAAACTTTTATAGTATTTCAGCGAATGGATTTTTTCGTTTTTCCGTCCGGAGTAAACGAACGGTACACGCCAGACCGTTCACAATCCTACAAGGTCGATTACGCTCTGCCAAGGTCTAAGACTGCAGTGGACGCCCGGATGATACGACGCGCATATCATCAATAAAAAAAAATTTAAAAAACAATGAAATCAATAAAACTGCGGTTCGCAAACAGAGTGTGTGTATGATCTGACGTTATTAAATGTCGACGACCATCAGACACGCGTCGACCGTAGTAAACACGAAACGTTTTCCGAAACGCGTTAACTTTTGAACGCGCGCGCCGGCCGTATTGGTCACGGTCGAATCGGATGTCCGCAACCGCGGTCACCAAAGCGCACGACGTGAACGCGATGACGTCGGCACAGACATGTGCATCAAAACGTTGCCGGCGCGGTGAACTGTCGTCGAGAGAGAGAGAGAGAGGGACGGCGAATGACAGTAGATAGAGTATGTGGGAAATGGCGAGGAAAGCGAAGGAAGTATGCGGAAAAACGTCGGCCAGCAACGCACGCGGGGAACGTTAACGTCGCGCGAATGCGAATCAGCAACAGCAGCCGTCTTGGCTTTTGTAGTGCTCGACGGCGTCGTGCGCGGACGGGAAGAAGCGCACCGCGTCGAACGCGGCCCGGGCGCGCATGCAGTCGTACACGGTGCCGGACGGCGCGGCCACGTACACGGACAGGCCGGCCTCGGCCAGCCGGTCGACCAGCCGCGCGAACGCTGACATGCCGGGCGTGTCGATGTAGTGCATGCCGGCCAGGACGAACACCACGCAACGCGTCTTCGCGGCCGTCTCCTTGCCGTGGTCGACCGGCGCCGGCCGGCCGTCGTGCCCGGACAGCGCGGCGCGCATCTTCTTCGCGAACGCGTTCCGGTTGGTCACGTTCAGGCTGCCGGAATAGTGGACGACGCGGACGCGCGGCACCTGCGCCGCCTTCCGGTACCGGTCCACGTCCACGTACAGGTCCGTGTCGGGTATGCGGCCCAGCACGACCACCGTCGCGCCCGCGCCCCGGCCGAACACGAACAGCAGGGACGCGACCACGCCGGCCAGCAGCCCGACGTCGATCTCGACCAGCACCACGGTCAGGTACGTGACCGTCCAGATGGCCGCGTCCGCCCGGCACGTACGCCACACGCGCACCACGTCGCGCGCCTGCAGCAGTATGTCCTTGAGCGCGACGATCGTGATGCTGGCCAACACGCACCGGGGCAGCGGCTGGAACAGGTGGCCGATCCACAGCACCACGGCCACCAGCAGCCCGGCGGACACTATGCTGGCCATCTGCGTCCTGCCGCCGACCGAGTGCTGCGTGGCGCTGCGCGACAGCGACGCGGCGAACGGCAGGCACGAGAAAAACGAGCCGAACACGTTGCTCACGCCCTGCGCGAGCAGCTCCTGGTTCGTGTCGATCGAGTACTTGAGCTTCTCGGAGAACAGCAGCGCCATGGACATGGTGATCGAGTACGCGACGATCGCGATTATCACGCTCTCCGTGATCACGCTCGTCAGCAGGTTCACCGGCGGCGGTCTGAAGTCCGGCAGGCCCCTCTCGATCTCGCCTATCTGCAAACGATCGTTCGCGCCTCGTTATCGTTTATAACTCGACCGGCGATGGACGGTGGGAGGAGGGGGGGTCTTTTGTTGGGCTCCCGTTGTCCCGACAAATGCTCTCGGGATGATAATACGTCCCTTTTCCTTATTGTAATTTTACAAAATTAATATTCTATCGACATTTTTTTTCGCTTGAGTCTGCTACTGTAAAATATATAATCGTATCTGATAATATAATTCCCGATGTTTACGTACATCACACTTAATAAATGTTATAAAGTATTATTTTTAATTTTATCACAGAGTACAATTTTTCAATATAAAAGTAAATACGTATTGTTTGTACCCGTATTTGCATATTTATAATCTGGCCACCGTAGGCCGTATCTCGGCGTAGGGTCGACGACAATACAATCGGGATTTATTCGTTTTCAAATCGTAGGAAACGTTCTTATCGCGAATCGCACACGATCGTCGGAAACGTGATCGTCGTTAAAAACGTGCCGGCACAATTGCACGCGGTTTTGAGATTGGCACGGAACGCCCGAACGTTTGGACCCGACCTAACCTAACCCGCCGTGGCGATGAAAATATGCGTTTCGAAAACCCGTCAAGGGATCACTCGAAGACGAAGAACGCGTCGCCGAGACAGTCGGAAATTCGATACGATCACATCGCCTGTCGAACGGCACACGAGTGCAAAGCAATTTCGGAAGATGATTTAGTCCGGGACGCCGCTGTGTTTGCGCGCAATTCGTTCGGTGCGTTTCGACCGGCGGGCCGAACAGAAAACGAGATGAAACGTCGTACGGTCCGGAGACAATTTTTTTTTTTTTGAAGTTTCAATTTAAAAAGGCCCGGGAAAAGAGGAAATCAGGGTGGTTTTTAAACCGTGCGCTTGTTTTGCAGTTCACAGCGATTTCCGGTCGACAAGAATATCCCTAATAACAATGTCCCTGACGTTCGCCGAATGACGTTTTGCGTCGATCGAAGCCGTCGAAGTCGGGATCGTCTCGACGAGACGTTATTCGCGAGCTCGTCGTAGTCAGCGCGTCCGTGCCCAAAGACGATGCTCCGATCACATTAGTTTTGAGTTTGTGCCTAACCTAACCCCAACCCCGAGATTCCGTTGACTCTCCGGCCGTACTGCGCGTCGTGTCCACGAAACGTACGCTCGGGGACGATAACCGTCTGAAGATCAGGTGCAGCAACGCGAGCTGTTCGCGAATCGAGGACGACGGGAACGGATAGATGAGATCGGATAGACAGATGGATTTGCGTTATCGGACCGTAAACATTCCCACTCACCAGTTTGATCTGGTAGTCCGCGGAGAACGTGGTGAACTGGAACGTCGCGGTGCCGACGACGATCGCGATGAGCTCAATGGGCACGGGCACCAACGACCGTCCGTTGACGAACGCCTTCAGGTACGTGTTGTAGACGAGCAGCAGCGTGACGGTGACGCAGGACACGGCTACGGTGGCGACGTTAACGTCGTCGATGCGGTTGCCGATGTCGTAGTAGGTGAGCACTATTTGGAACATCCCGTTGTGGTTGTCGATCTTGACGCCCAGCAGCTCCTTCATCTGGGACGTGACCACGTGCACGGCCGCGCCGGCCGTGAAACCGCTGACCAGCGTCTCGGACAGTATCGTGCACACCGCGCCCAGCCGGAACACGTACATGAGTATCTGGACCAGGCCGACCACCAGCGTGACGGCCGTGGCCACCTCGATCGGCGTGTACGCGGCCGCGGCGACGGCCGTCGACGCGGCCGGCGCGTGTGGCCGCGACGCGGAACCGTCGGCGTACGGCGACGGGGGCCCCGGCGGGCCCGCGTCGCCGCCGCCGCCGCCGCCGTCCGTCGCGTACACGTTGGCGTACGTGCTGACCACCTTGCCGGTCATCAGGCACACCACCGAAAACGAGCCCATCGACACGTGTTTCGACGTGCCCAGCAGGCTGTACACGATCACCGGCAGTATGGCCATGTACAGGCCGACGGTGGGGTCGACGTTGCCCAGCATCGCGTACGCCATGCCCTGCGGTATGTTCAGCACGGCCACCGTGAACCCGGCCACGAAGTCCTTGAAGAAATCGTCGGACCACTTGTAGTTGGTGAACAGCCAGTCGACGGCCGGCACCACCGTCCTCGCGTCCGACCACTTCAGCTTGGCCACTCGTTTCCGTTTAGCCGTCGCGTCCAGCACCGCGTCGCCGCTGTTGCCGTACGCCTCGTTCAGCTCGTCCAGCTGATAAACGGGCCGCCTCACGTTGACCACCACCGAGCCGCTCATCTTGCCCATCACTCGGCTATAGCTGCACAAAAAAAAACGCGCCAAATTACGTTGCCGTGTTTCGGATTCACTGCCTTCACTCCGCGTCGCGCTCGCCACTACGCGTGTGGATGGACGTTCGCGGTTGCGACCGGTACGCGCGGCGCACAAAAACGACATTCGACAAGTTCGAAGACAGTTACGATTTCAACCAGTTCGGGCGAAGTGGACTTGTAGCGACGAGCGAGCAAGAAAACGTCTCGTTCCGCTTTTTCCGGCGGTTCGAACAACTGGTACATTCATCTGACCGAACCGGTTCCCTCAAGTTTGAATTCGCGAAATCGACGACAACGACCCACAAGGGTAACTATAAGGACGTGTCCGCTTGTTGTTCGTAGAATCAGTATGGGTCCTTGCAGGGGCGCCGTTTAGGGTAGGGGGGCATAGGGGGCATGCCCCCCCACTAGACATTTTACATTTTAATTTTTGACAGTACGCGTTGTCGTTTTTCGGTTAGTTTGAAGTTAAATAAGTTAAATAATAAATTCAACTGTAGTAGAAATTAATGGTTTTTTTTTTTGCAAAAATAAAAATCGGTAAGATAACCAAAATAGTTTTTACTATAATTATTTGGTTATATATTATTTAAAGTAATAAATAGTAAATGTTCATATTTTATGTACGTATTCATATATATATATTTAAGAGGCGTCTCACCCGTATTTGTTGTCTCCGTCTATCTTATAGGAAATATAGAAAACATTACAGTACGTGAAACAGTAAATGTGGGGTCTACGTCAGAGATAGAGTTAAAACACCTATTGCCGATTTTGAAAAGGACACTATTTTTTAGGGAATGTCATATCCTTTTTGTAAAATATTGATTAAAAAAAAATTACCAGCATTAAAAAAGAATGAAAAATGTAAAACGTTTAAACTTCTTTGTTAAACAATATTTTATAAAAAGGATATGACATTCCCTAGAAAATGGCATCGGAACGTGAAAACCTATATAAGTACATATATATATATATCAAAAAATATTGGCCCCCCCCTAGGCAAAGAACCAAAGCCGCCACTGGGTCTTTGGTCCTTTGTTAAGGTCATCCGTCAACGTGGAATTTTTCCATACGTTCAACATTTGACGGCGTATGTGCGAGACGGTTAACGGTTTGTTTTGAGAATGTCGGCCGTTTTCGGGAACACATTCGAAATTTTATTTTTTTTTTTATATATATATCAATCCAACTCGTACGGTATAATATAAAAACGAATATCAAACTTTAAGCTATTCAAAAAATAAATATTTATATATACGTATTGTTCTTTTTTATTTATAAACATATATTTGTCTAATCGTTGATTACGCGAAAATTGAGGGAGACGATTTAAAAAAAAAAAAAAAAAATCCTAGCGCTCGATAATTATAAATTAACGTCGACGTTTCAATCTTACCTACCCGTGTACACGAGTACCATTATATTGGCCATAATACTGTAATACGCGCGGTACGAATAATCGGATTATATTCTATTCAATTATTGTCTGTATTACGTGCGACGTGTTGACTTTGTAATTTAACGTGACAATCAAAAATAGGAAATGTTAAGTTTAACGATTATATTACGTTATACACCGCTAACTTAATTTCGAGCCCTGCGTGGTCTAAATGTGTTTTCATACATTTCTAGAATCTCGGAGTGTTCTTCTTTTCTTCGTCGTAGACATGGTTTTTTTTTTTTTTTTTTTTTTTTTTATAGCGTCCTAGAGAATAACACGAAAATGTATTTCCGTTTGCCTCGAGCGTGTTTTTCATAACATTAATCATCGCTAGGGACCGAACGCCAACGCCTTGAGAAAACACAGGAAAATAACCTTAAAAATGATGTGAAAACACATAACAAATGCCCCGATTTGTTCATCGTTTCGTATGTAAACAAACAAAATGAAGAGTACCCGTTCGATCGAGGTTACAATTGTTCGCGGGTGTAGCAAAACGGTCGAACACGTGGATAATCGTTAAACGCGTGAACACTTTTTTTTAAGTGTCCCCCCCAACTCCTGGACGAAAAAACTCGCGCGGCTACACGGGTAGTTAGGGTGAGGGGAGGCGAGGAAACCCAGTCGAAAACCTAGTCTATAATATCCCGCGGCGGGCAGTCGATGAGAGTCGCATTCGACCGACGCGAAATGCATCGGGGTACCGTACTGCGTGTACCGCGGTTGCATATTGTTAGGGCGATTTACGTCAAAGGGCTTAAGTCGCGAGCTGACATTCGTCCACGGCGAACTGTGAACGTGAACGGTGCCTGTGCGTCGGCCGGACACGATCGAATGCCAACCGCTCGCGGTTCCCGTCGTTACGTTGTACGCGTCCGCACAGGCAACGGAAACATTGATTTTTTCGCGTACGGTAATACTACGCGCGCTCCGGGTCCTAACCTCCGGCGTTCCGTCCGACGCGCGCGAAATGAAGTCGACGGACTTGATTCTCGATCTCCGGACGCCCCCGCCCGGCCGCGCCAGACAATCGTTTATTTGAACGGCTCTCGAAACACCGACCCCGGAAAACTTCCCGCTTCCGCTCGGACGCGTACGACGCACCACCGTGTGACGGATTTGCGGCAGGCACGGTTTCCACCCATTCGGTAAACTTTCCTAAGACTACAGATTTACAATCGCGTCTGTAATATCGTACACCTTTGACACCGATTACGGCACACCCACCTCTGACAAATAATTTTTTTTTTAACCTGACCTAACCGCGACTATTACATCGATCGACGGTACCTATCTCATACGGTCAGATACGTTCCAAACGTATTTTACGATCAGGACACGGGTCTCTACGCGCTAAAAACCAATACGAATGTGAATAATAAAACATGCGGCTACAAAAATTGAATATATATTCTGTTAACTATGCTCTTCTATAAAAATATTAAATTAATATAGGATATCAGCCGCTAATAAGGGTTACTACGCTTTGGAAAAATTGTTCAAGTCAAAGCTCCTCTCTAGACGATCGAAGGAACGCCTGTACTCAAGTTTCTTACGGCCAGTTCTAACATATGCATGTGAAACATGGTCGACTACTAAAGGAGATGAGGAAAAAATGGCTTGCTTCGAAAGAAGAGTTCTTAGAAGGATTTATGGACCTATACTAGAAAATGAAGTGTACAGAAAAAGAACTAATGTAGAAGTACAACAAATTTATCAAAAACCCGGTATCAACGCGTACCTTATGAGTAAACGAATTGAGTGGACAGGCTATGTATGGAGGTCAAATGGTATTCTAAAGAAAGCTCTGGAAGGAAAAATCAATGGAAAAAGACCTAGGGGTCGACCTAGACAGCGCTGGACAGACAGGGTTAAAGAAGATTTAAACAAGTGCGCCCAGGGTTTAACTTTAGAAGACAGTATTGACAGAGGTAGTTGGAAAAAAGTAGTAGAGGCAGCGAAAGTCCTTCAAGGACAGTAAAAGCTCAAGAAGAAGAAGATATATGTTTATCCTTATAAACGATTGATTGATTATTCCGTAATGGTTATTGGTCACTACCTTAGAATGTTTTCCCGACATAATACACATAGTCCAACATGATCTTACATTTTTTCCATGTTAAATATTTTATAACAGTGAAGAAAATAATTGAAATGAACAAAATAATTAAACTAATGCTGATTTGTCGTCAGTAAATTTTCGTAGATAAAAATGATATTTTTACGTCTATTGATCAAATAAGAACATACTTATGGAATAGCCGTCTTATCATAAATATTATATGGTTCGTTTTATTAAAAAAAAAATTGTTTTGTTTATAAATTATTTATTAAAAAAAAAATTGTTTTGTTTTATAAATTATTTATTAAGAAAATTTTTAAAGTACGTAATAACAACCAAGAAAACTCTAAAAAGTACATTTCTAGAAAGAAAAAACTCAAACTGTGGTATAATAAACCCGAAAAAATATTCAATTTCAAATCCAGACGTCATAAATGGAATTAATATTTAATCGAAAGTGTGCCATTTGAAAACGTATAAAAACCCAAGTTCTACTTATAATACGTAGTTTATTATTCGTTTAGAGACAAATAAGTTATAACTGTAGTGCAACAATGTTTACACACGTGAAAATACTACGATATACATCCACCTACGCGCTAAAAAAATAGTTAAATATGAATCATTTACTTTAAATAATTGAATAAAATGTATTTGTCAACTAAAATACAGTTTAGAATATGAAAATTTATAAATCTAATTCCACATCAAAAGAATCGCTAAGATTTACATACGAATCCGTAGAATTAAAATTTTTCAGGTTAAATATTATGTATTCTTTCGATTCTAAGATTTCGAATTATATTAATTTATAAACATAAAAAAATAAAAACGGAAAATCATGGACAATTTCAAAATGCTACATAAATTCAGTCCAAAATTGATCGAAATGTTTCGAATTTTTTTTTTTAATCTATGTGTATAATCATTAAAGTCTATAATTTTAACGATATTCGAATCTTTGGAAATTACAATAAAAACCTAAACTCAATATTGTGAAAATCGGACTTGTCAACAATTTTAACCATTTTCTTTTCAATTTTTCGAGTAAAATAAACATGTTTACCAAAGAAATTGTATTATATGTAAAAATCGGAATACTTTTGCTAGACAAAAAAATACTCAAAAAAAAAAACACGAAACATACCTAACCTTTGCTTAGAACTTAAAACATAACTCATAAATCTATAAATCATAGTTATTTCTCGTATTTTATATTTGTAGAAATGTAAAAAAATAAATGATTATTTAGTCTAAATATATATATATATATATATACAAACAACAAAATGTTACTAATAAATAAATAAACATCATAAATAGCACAAATATATATTTATATATTTATACATATATATATATGTATATTTAATTATAAATAACTTTAATGAAATTGTTATTTCCTTATGAATATTTGGCACGTAAAAATAATATACGTTGCTATTGAACCCTTTTCTCGTCAAATTAAAAAGATAATTAAGAAATCAAATGTGTATAGCATTTTATTTATTGATCAACTACCACTACCGAATCTTCACCGATATATTATTATTATTATTTACCTTTCAAACGCTCCGATGATCTTAAGGTCAAATAATATATAGTACAATGACAATGCGTCGAATACAAATCGTTATATTTTTAAAAAAAACTTCCACTAATTATTAATTATTATTTCGACTTTTACTTTGTTCGACAAAAATATAAAAACAAATGAAAATTCTGTCTCGTGCAATTACAGTTCTATTTCGTCGCTAATAAATTATAAATTATAATATCATAACAAAAAGAAAACTAGTATTTAATATTTAGAATTTTTAAACACAATACAATATATGGTTTTTCGAACTCATAATTGTAAAAAACATAACCAAATATAGATTAAACGACGTCCATGTTTAATTTTAAACAAATTTAAATACTATATGCATACAAAATTGAGCAAGGTACTCAAGTTCAGTAACGAGTAAGTTTAACTTGCCAAAATGATGTAACTTAGTTAAGTTACGAGTTGATTTGCCAAACAATGTTGCGAAAGTTTTCGAATACGTGTCCTAAATACATTTTCCCCTATTTATTCGAATACATGACATTATAAGACTGATTTCCAGAATGTTAACTAAACTTGATAATATTCAGTTGGAACACTCTGTTGGACATTTATTGCAAACTCCAAAAAAAGAATTAACGTTTAAATGTGTCTTCCCAAAAACAACGTAAAAGCGTTTGAAAACATTATTATAGCTATTTTTCGATGGCTGTCGCAATATCATACTGCAAACGGGTTTCTTTATCGTAATCACTTTGTGTACTTGTCATCAATATATTGTAATGATATTGTTTTTATACCATAAATAAAACGCATATTAATAATCGACCTATTTTTTATATTCCAATGGAAAATGATAGTAAATTATTTTTAGAAACGACTAAACTACTAAACTTGACCTGAAACTAAAAAAATTACACTCTAATTAAACGGTTATTTTATATGTGCGTATATTTATTTATTTATTTTTTTACTAAATAGATCCAAGTATCACGTGTTTCTACGCGAAATAGAGAAAGCAAAATACGCAGGATGGATGCAAAAAACGTGTGTGGCTTGGAGGGAAATGTACGGAATTCTGATGAACGATAATAAAAATTTCGAATGTATTGATTATGAATAGCATAAAATAAAAATTGCGCAAACTTACGAAACAACAATACAAGAATAATAATAATAATAATAATAATAATATATTCGTTTCTAATCGTTATCAACAAGGCTAGGCGTTAATGAGTTAAAAAGTTAATTTAATTTTAATTCTGTTATCTAACACGTTAATTATTTTCTTAAAAATTAACTTTTTACTCAATAAGTCACTTTTTTTTAACGCATCGTGTTTATTTTATGCAAAGATATCTGGATTGAGTTAAACTAGCAACTATATAGGTAACATCAAATACTACAGTATTGTTTGTAGATAAATAGTGATTGGCAACATTAACGATTAACATAATAGTATAAAGCATACTTGTATAAGACGCTGGGAAGTCTTATTTGACTTTTTATGCTATTTTTTTTTATTATTATTATTGTTATTATTCCTAATTATAACATGTTTACATTTAATTTTTACAATTAATTTACTTCTTTTTTCTTTACTTTCGTTTTTAACATATAAAGTTACTAAACAAATATATATATATATATTAAATTAGTTAGTCAGTTAAACAAATTAGTTGTCTTCCTCAGCTTTGGATATCATCAAATCTCATAACTATACGAATAAAACGTTTTAGATAAACTATATAGTTTGTTGATAAATCAATTCATAAATGAAAGGTCCTGTATAAGACATACGAGCTTCAACATTTTAAACTCCAAAAGTAACGGGTTACACATTTCGTTAGTTGTTAATTATTGTAGCGACTAACAATTCGAGTTATAAAGTAAGTAGGTAAGAAAAAGTAACTCGTTACGTTTATAACTGGTCATTCTCAATAATCAATCACTTAACTATAAAACCGTAACCCGTTGGTTCCACGGAACTTTGCACACATCGTGTTAGTTATAGTAAAACTTACAACATTTTAATACTGCACACGTTTTTCACATAACCGCTGTACAAAATGTTGTACGATATGATAACACTAATCACGGCCAAATCTACTATTAAAATTCTATCCATAATTACTTCGAAACGTTTCAAATGGATTTACGGTTTGTTTCGTCTATTCATGGCTAACGCGCGAGATGATTGTCGTAAATAGATTTATACACGAATATATATTAGACTTTATACAAATCTAGAAATCGCGTGAAATTCACAGTCTTCGTTTTTTTTCTCTTATGCACGAGATTCATATGATATAGTGACTACACCATTTATTATTATTGTATACGATGAAAACGTAGTTTTTCAATAATACGATATACTTACGTAATCATATATAACAAAATAAAACGGAATATATGACACTCAATTTATATACGGTCCAATAACGACTGCACCGTTCCAAGATGTTTAACGAGGACTCGCGAAAATGTGTTTTGCTTTGCGCGTACAAAATAATCGAAAGAATCTGTTGGAAAAATTAATCGCCTATAAATAAACTGGCGCTTGGCGAAACGTTCCGTAACCGTTCGCAAAAAAAAAAAAAATAGTAAAGGTTTCGGTCAAAACTCTGGTGTTTCTGTTCTCCTTGAAAACGTTGGGCCGGGAAAAAAACCGTATCCCATTCCGTCTTGTTCGCGTCTTGTGACAACAGCCGATGTAACAGGCGCCCGTTCGGTTTGTTTGTTCCGCCGTGGGATTTAAACGAGTGTGTGCGTTTAAGACCACGACGCGCGCAGGCAGGTGGTTCGCGTTGTGTTCGCGGCGTACGACGGTGTGTCGGTCGTATCCGCGGGAGTGCATCACGCGCCCGTCGTGTTCGTCAAGCGACAATCGCCATCGAACTGCGGTCGCTGCGGACGGAGAAAACGAATCGCCGGCAACGGACGCGAATAACCGTGGCGTTCGATTGACGCACTACTATTCGTACGTAAAAGCGAACGATTAGGAGGACTTCGCCGCGCTATACTTAGGCAATGCCCATAGAATGTCGGTGAACGCCGCAAAATCCGTTCAAAATCGGCGATAAAAACACTCGAGCAATTTAATGACAAGAGATAGTGCATTATCGTACGGCGTACGTGCGAAGTAAATAAGACGTTTTTATCTGTTCGCGTGGAGAAAAAAAACACATCTGGTTCAACAGTCTCGTTACGACGGTTCCCTCCCGTCCTCCCCTCCGGCCGGTATATCAATCGAAAAACAATTATTGCGAGTCTAAGATTCGGTTTTATACATGTTTATAACAGTAGTTATGAAATGAAATGCTCTGTAACTCCCATATAAATATCGACGCGTACGAAACGTTTTTTAAATCGTGATTTTAATAATTCCATTATTCTTCGTCCATATAAATAAGTTAAAACACATCACGCGCTTAGTTTTCGCAAATGTCAAACCTGCTTTTTTATGTTTAACGTGCCAATGCGAAAACTCGTTTTACCATTTTTAAGCTAGTCGATTTTAAAAATGTGTATATTTTCCGTTACGTTTTTTTTTTTTGATTTAAATAAAGAAATTTCAACAAATTCTACTGATGTTGAACATTTGCGATCCGAAAAACGTCTTCCGTTATTCTCTAGAAGAAAAGAAATCAATGTTTCTATAAATTTGCATAGAAATAAAATCGGACGAGCCAAAGTCTCACAATGTCGTTACAACAAGAGGTGTTCGATCGTGGTTTTTTTACCACTTTAGATCCGTCTTGAATCATTCAAAACGTATTCGAAACATTAAAAAACATTTAATTAGAATACCGTCAGAGTATTAAACTTAAAAGTAGGTAATTTAATATTTAACAAGACTGTAAAAATAATGTGTTAATGTACTCATATTTTAGAATCTGAAGAATACATTAATGTATATTAGTTTTATAATGATGCGGAATTTTTTTTTAAATACAAAATTCCAAAATATTTTATAAATCTCGATCATATACCATTTAATCAATAATATACTTTTGGATATCGTTAAATTCGTTGTTTCTTTTTAGTTTTATTACAAAATGTATTTTATTATAAAGACGCAATAATCATATATACTAATTATTCGTTGGATTAATATTATAATTATAATAATAGCAAAACTTCCTTTTAAATAAAAAAATAAAAAAAATATTATAATATTCACGTATATTACGGAATTGTATCCAAATATCCGTATTTCATCGCAATGTATATAGATGTTTACAATCTATTTTTTTCAATTTGATTTCACAATATATATTTATAGATATTATTTGAGGATACTTTAAGATTGTTATTTATTATTCGTTTATGAAACAAATTATTTATGTATTACTCAAACACTGTGTGTCAATCATCGAACTTGACACATGTCCACATAGGATAAATAGCTTGCACCAAAAAAATTCAGCTGTTTGATTGCCAATAATGCAATAATAACAGTTGTGCTGATTTTATTATATGTTCTAAAGTAATGCGTTTATAAGAAAATGTGTTATATTTATACAAAATATTTACGTATATTATATACAAGCAAATAGAAACGTTTAATTGTTGACGGTGGTCTTAAGTACCTAAACGTAGATGAAGACATTTCGTTCAGAAAATTTCATCAATATAAGATTGTAAATATTAAGAACATATTTATTTTTCCACCATTAGAACACGTACACGTTTAGTGAAGTACTAGCATATAATTAGAATACTAAACATTTTGATGTCGAATAATGTACGATAATAAAAAAACGAAACAGATTAAAAAATAAAGGTGTAATTTAGTTGTATATTACGAGGCTGTATACATATACAAATTTGTTCTGAAAGCAAAATTGGAAGAATTCTGATTCGATAAAAATCTATTTGAAATTTGAAATTTAAATATTTTTAGTACATATCCTAAATTTTTTATAAACGCGATTTTTAAATCAAATAAACAATATAATATTGAAAAGACGTCGATGCTAACGTTGAAACGAAATAATTACCAGAAATCAATCCATGAGTCATATATGTGCTACTATTACTACAAATTATAAAGACGTAAAAAAAGTGCAAGAGATGAAATATGATTTTCATTTTTAAAGTCTCTGACGTATGAATTGAAATTCGTAATTGAAAAGCATTACCTTAGACTACCCTTAAAAAACTGTATTCTTTGCTTAAATCCGTGCCTTACTTATTGAAAATGTATGACTGCACGAAACTGTATATACGTGACTACTGAATGTATTTCCTTATAACACTATTCGTTTAGAAAATGTATATGATTTGTTCTAATGTATTTAAATCGTATATTTTTTTACGAATATAAAACATCGAATAATTATTATAACGCAAAATATGTACACATTTCAATAAAACCAAAGCGTTAAAACGAATCTTATAGAGTTATTATTGTATATATTAAATTTCGCATTCCTTGAGTGAAAAAAACATACTTAATCATAAAAAATAACTCGTCAATATTATAAGTTCTATTATATCGTTGTAAACGAACCTTCTTAACTTCTCACAAAAATACCTAACTATCCAAGAACTATTTGTTGTTTTTTTATTTTATTTTTTATTAGTTTGCGTTTTCAATTTACATATTATATAAATGTATACTCCATAACACGTCGAAAATAATTATTAACGTGTTAAATCTATAATGAGAAAACAGTTTCTGTATATATATATAATATAAAGAGTAATACGATAATAATATTGACTGGCATTCTTTGCCAGATAACTTTTAATTAGGTTACTATATAGTATAATACATTCTATTGTACTGTTATTGTATTTTATTTAAAGATAAAATATATTTTTCAAGCACATACATTTTATATAATATTGCGTTCATATGAAATTACTGGTACATGTTACATTACATATTTTATAGGGTCAACACCTAATAAAACGACACTTAAACATATCGATTAATACGTATAATCTGGTATTTAATTTAATTGATGCTCTTCAGTTTTTTTTTTTTTTAATTTACATTATATTATATATTATAATATATGAGTGTTCGGAACGAAACACCTTTTCTATGTATTAAACACTGCTCCTGCAGCAAATCCTCTACTTTAGTTTTATCAATCGTATAAATGTATAAATAATACATATTATTATTAGTAGTAGTATTTTATTATTATTATTTTTTTTATTTTATTTTTTTCCCGATTTCAAATATTTTACAATGTGTGCAATTCTTGCAGTACATTATGTCTAAAACTTTATAACGATAAAGGTTCACGTACAAATTAATTCATATTATTTTTAGAACTTTAAAAGTGTTGGCAAAAATACGTGATAAAACAAATAGTCAGTTTATGCTTATAAATAATAACAACGTTAAGCAATCATTCACAAAGGGACTCGGATAAGACAATTAAGCGAATTGATTTGGCCATTTCGCGCTTACGTAGTATTTCCCAGTACAATACCTAACCTGGTCTGCTTACAACTAGAGCTGGGATTTTGATGCAATGTCATTTTTTTTTCTGGTGTTTTAAACCATAGCTCCGTAAATGGAAAATGTGTTTTAGGTAATACTGATTATTTTAATATAATTTTTATTTTGCATTTTTTGACAAATTTAATGTTTTAAACATTTTTAAGGAATTTTTTATGTTTTTACGGTGTTTTTCAAGTTTTAGAGTAGTTTTCAAAAAAATTTAATATTCTTTTACAAATATTGAAAATAAAATATTAGTTTTGCCAGGTACTGATGAAAGTGAATTATATAATAATTTATTATTAATAACACTCGTCAATCGCCGTTCTTATATCTACAAATAATTAAAGATAAATATTTTAGCGCATACACGGTCGATCAGCATATCACATAATACACACATACACCACACACAAACAGTATATTTTTCTACTTGTTGTTCCGTTTTGTCGTTACGTGTTTATTTGTGTATCACGTGTTCAATATTTAAAAATGCCGAAAGTAAAATCGTCGACTACAAGTCGATTAACAAAATATATTGACGAATTCGGTAAAGAAGTTTTTCCTACAGACGATGAAATATTATTTTGCAAAATATGTGAAATAAAAATGTCTTATGAGAAAAAAATTACTATTGTACAACACGTTTTCCGAGATAAACACATACAAGGATTACGTCGTCGAGGAGTTGAACCAGATCAACAGATACCTAAGACACAAAGTTCTTTAAATGAAAATTAATCATCTCCATTTTATTATGATTTGACTAATACTTTTTTTTCGGCCAATATTCCACTTAATAAACTTGAAAATCCAATATTATAAATTTTTTTAGAAAAATACACGAATAAATCAATTATAAGTTATAACAAATTATTGATTTTTAAGAACAATATTACAATCGAATCCTCCAAAACAAAATATCGTAGACATGAAGTATGTATTTATAATTTTGAAATTTTAAAGAAAAATATAATCACAACAACAACAAGCGTATCAATTAAATTGCTATTAATTACGTCACGCTGCACTTATATCATGCATTTTTCGTAATTCAAATAAATTACAAAACATCGTTTTAAAAAAATGACCTTATACATGTCATAACTGTATATAATTTATTGCAGTACAATTCGTTTCAATTATTTAAGATATTTACTTATCAATACGACTACAACAAACAGACTATACAGTAAAACATATGCAAACAAAAGAGTATAGAAACAATTTCACGTGTAATAAAGCAAAATGATCTTCACAATTGCAAATTTCGTACTAAGTTCTTACAATCACATCAGACCTCATATAGATCGGTTGTAAAACATACATATACATATACATATATATAGATAGATAGATAGATAGATAGATATATAGATAGATATATAGATATAGATAACAACGGTAAGAACATAATTTATATCAACAAATGCTTTTGATGGATGAAATTTGTATTTCTTAAGCGATCGTACCAACTATTACAGACAATAACGACTTGCGTATAACCGTATAGACATTGTTTGAAACACGAAAATCAATTTTACAACCGTACAGGAAAATGCACATTTGGAGACGACAATTTGTACCGTAACGTAATATGCTGTATATAATATTTTATAGGGGGAAATATCAATCCAGATGAATTACATATTATATTTAAAACCTTAAAAATTATAACGAATTGAGTTGAAAATTATAAAAGTGTATAACAAAATATATAATATAGTGAGCGTGACGAATAAATTGGAAACATAATTGACTTGAATATCAAATATTGTAGAAATTTAAAAATAACTTACGTGCGATATAATACTATTATGCGAGTATTATGTGTTAAAATAGCAGTAATTATTTATAATGCGCGATAAAAGCAAAAATATCAACTTGAACGTTGTGTTATATGTCGTAGCCACTTAGTGAAATCGCTTAGTTTTTCTTTTCTTTTCTTTTTCGTGTAATGGAAACCGTCATTTTACATTACGTGAAAAAATCTAATTTAATTAAGTAGACACTTTTACATGAAATGCTCACTAAAATTTGACGTGGTAATTTGTTTGCACAATAAGACCGTTCATTTAGTGTAACCTACCTATTTGGCTTTAATTACGAAAATGAATAAACAAAATGTTCATCATACAATTATAAATAGATATATTATTTTCATTTATTAAATACTATTACTGTTATATAACGTTGTTATTAAAATTTAAAGACATTACCAATTAATTAAAACAATATATATATATATAAATTATATTAATTTATAATTATTTAGCACGGTAAAATTTACTATCAATTTAATTGAAAGAAATGAATTTTATGTTGATAAATACTGTAGGTGAAAACCCGTGTTTACGAGAAAAATTCGAATCGAAAACAAATTAACTTAATGTCGCTAAATTAAATATGAAGTACTCACATTTTTCTACACAGTGTGTCTATATTTTATCATAACAGATGTATAAACAAACACAGCGAATATAAGAAATATAAACTGTAAAAATATGTATTTATATCCAAGAAAAATGTCGCGTGTAATCGTATAAAAAAACAATTTTTTTTAAATGTGCATGTATAGGTAGAATAAATTACAGTTAGTCGATAGAGCAAATTTGTTTTTGTGTCAATCAAGTTGACAAACATAAAAAATAAAGTTCTCAAGATAGAATAAAAACTCACTGTTCAGTTTGAATAAACAATTTTATGCAAGTCTTATTTTTAATTTTTTTTTTCATATATAATATTTAATTTAAGAAAACACTTGAGTATACATTTTTACGATTTATCATCATAAATAATAAATAATAATACATAATTCTAATACTATCAATGTTCTCAATTTGTAACGGTGACAATATGTAATAATACAAAATAATTGTTTAACAAACATTTTACCAAGCGGATGGTCATGTTGAAAAAGAAACTACACGACGTCGAAATTTTAGTGAACATTGCATGAAAAAAAAAATTTCCAAATGGCACGTTATTGTTTGCTACAACTATTCATGAAAATAACGATTGTATTAAATGGTTACGACATACATACTAAAAATTGATGTCTATGAAGACTTTAGAATTACTAATCGAAAAAAATATTACTTAGTCGTTGAACTTGTACTTAAACATTAACAATAATAGCCATATAGATTTATATAAGTATTGACGTTATAAGTGATACTGTCCATGAAACACACTATGTCATACACATAGAATTAAAAATATATCAAAATCGTGAATTCAGCAAATTGCTTTAATGAATTGAAGTGTACCTAATATAACATATTAGACTCACTTGGTTGATAAAAATACATGTTCGCGTATCTAAAAAGAATTCTAAATTTGTTGAAAAGTCGTGCCATATCTTCTGGATCTTAAAACATTAAAACTATGACAATTCGTACCGAGTGATAAACACTCGTGATTAAGGTCACATAGAGTGCAGATAGTTGTAATCGGTTTCGAGTTATATATATATGTGTGTATTTAAAAATCGATCCATAGATTTTATTTGAATATAAATAAATGTGTAAAAAAAAAAGAAAAAATTAAAACGAATTACGTATACATACCATTGTGCTTTTATTCTACGTGCACAAAACTATTTATTTTTTTTACACTTATTAGAAATTAAAAACAAACAAAATTAACATAATTCGTATTGTGATATTTTCACGGAAATATTTAGACAAATTTTTGAAAACACAAAAACAAATTTGATAATACGCGCACACGTCGAACTGAATAGCAATATTTATTTAACTTCACACTATGAACATAATTATGGTAAAAATAAAATTTACGATGATCGAATTATTAAATATGACGTTTAATCTTCACGACGGTCCTATTTCTATTCAACTGACCGCAGTAATTTTTATACGCCGTACGGTCTTATCTTAGGAATTAACTTTTTTTTTAAATTATTTATGTGATAGACGCACATATGATACGTACATACGCGTGAATGATAAAAGACACAAAATCAATTATATATATACAGTCGTTAATATACTGACTAATGTATGTAAAAAGAGAGAGAGAGATAGAGAATATAATGCGATTATATCTAAATTATCGTATGTATTAGCATACGCCATTTCAATTATCAATTAAGTCCATTGGAATATGGTACACGAAAAATGATATGGATCTTTAATTGTTATTCAAATATTAAAAAGCTCTGTACTTATAAAAAAAACGTGTTTAAATACGTTCCGCGTCCTAATTGTCAACAGCTGTGACAAACGGGTACGTATCCGTTAATAATTGTTCATGAAACGTTATGAAAACAATTCGATAATATAACAACGGCACCGTGAACAGAAAATGTCTATATATTTGATTTGACGAGTGTTCAACACGAGCGATTTCTTACGAGAAAAAAAATCATATATATATACTTATCTCGTTCGATTATATAGATTAGAAACTTTTTTTTTTTTTTAAATAAACGTCGAGAAATATTAAAATTGACTTTAAGAATAGGGTTTTCGATGCGAATCGCTTTCGAACGATCTTCGAACGTAAGGAATCAAAATCGTTATGACACGTGTGACGCCGTGCGTTATCATACGAATAAATTAATGTGAGCGTAATAAGCACGTATTTTCAATGTATACGTATTCGTTGTTTTTTTTTTTTGTACACAATGCCTATATCGACCGGCACACCGGATATACAGAGACCGTTCACGCGATATTCATAACGAAATTATAAATTCGCGTGCGTCCGCCATGACAAGATATGTTTCGGTTCTTCTTCGCGTGTCAAAACGTGTTGTGTTGAGATATCTACGAAAAAACGTGTACATCAAATAACGACGAAACGACCCCCCCCCCCCCCCCCGGGACTTTTGTCACCGTTACACAACAACAATAAATTCTATATTGATTGATAAATCGATTGATCGACGAGGTTTGTATTTTCTTTCATTAAAACGGTACGCGAGTCGAAAACGAAATGACACTAAAAGAGCAAATTCGAAACGAACGGGTCCACAGTGTTTATTTCAGACCTAATGTTCCTTGAGTGTGGGAGTGTCTTAAAAAAAAAAACACAATTATTATCATGGGATACCCAACGACTTAATCGTTTACTGTGTACGCCTATAAAAAAATCATATCAAGAAATCTATCGTTTCCATAGACAGACCAGAACATTTGATAACATTCGCCGTAACGATTGGCAAACGTGCTGGCAAAGTAGCTGTAAACACGAGCAATTCGAAAATTTGATTTCGCTCGCGCACATAGACGCCCCAACGTCGGGGGGAGAGGGATGATATTAACCCCAGCGGTCGACACCACCCCCCGAAATAAACACCCTTGTACGTACCTGTGCGCGGGTCTCCGTGTGTGTGTGTGTGTGTTGGCGGGCGCGAGTGTGCGGAGTCGGCGACCGCGTTGGATGCGTGGCCGGCGTCGTTCGCCCGAAAACACGAGCGGATAACAATGACAAACGACGACGACGACGACGACGACAGAACAACCGACGCGTCGTTTTCGCGCGGACGAGGTTCGTGTACACGCACGACGCACGCGACCGGACCGCCGCGAACGGCTTCGGGCGCCCGTAAACGCACGCGGAGCGGGGGCGCGAGGGCGGACGGGGGCGGACGGGCGGACGGGGGAGGGGGGAGCCGCTGCTGGCGCGTCGACGTTACGATCACGCGGTTTCGCCGGCACTTTGCGCGTAGTCCGGCCGAGTCGGGCCGTGTCGAGGACGAAGTTCTACGAACGTTTCGTGCACGCGCGGCCGACGTTTGCGAAAACGGTGTCGAAACGTTCGCCAAAAACGGCCGCCCGCCGCGTTATCTTCCCGTCGTCGTCCCCGGGTGGGGTGGGGGCGCGCAGCGAGTTCGCACGGGACGTGTTCCGTCAAGTCCGTACGGATCCAATGCCGTCGTGACCTTATCACAAAAAACGAAACACAAACGTGAATATCAATCGTTCCAGGGCGACGTCGGACGCACGCGTACGCCGCATTTTCTTTCGGTCTAATCAGTTACAACGCACAGACACACGCCCAAAACAGAATAGACGAAACAAAACGTAAATGTTTCGAAACGATGTTTATTTCAATCGCCGCAGAGAAAAGCTCGTGCGGCCATAAAAACCCCGCGAGAGAAAAAACAAACAAATTAATATATATATAAATGACACTTTTCTATGTCAACGAAACCTCCGGAGGGAGTGTCTCACGCTCGCGGACGGAGACAACAATGTTACATCTTGAACGTTTTATAACGTATTTTTTTCTTAGTTTATATATATAATGTAATATATGTTTTTTGTACAGGAAATTAAAAAACAAAACAAAACGCGAGAAAAAAAGAAAAACCAATGTAAATAGTGCACCAGTCTAATATTAGTTACTCACGGGGTAGAAGACATGACTTTAAAAAAAAAAAATACAAAATACAAAATTCCAAAATCACAAGTGGCGTGGAGCAAGTGTCCACCACGTAGACGAGATGTAAAGAGAGAGAGTTTCTTTTCGAATGAGACCGATACACGATGTTTTAATCATTACGATAATGAATGTACGCCGACCGGTGACAGCGGAGGTGTGGGCGCACGGTTATCACAGTTTTTCCCGTGACTATGGCACGGTACAGGCGTCGGTAATCAATTAATTTTAATTTTCTTTGATTTGGACGTCACATGGTACACAAGGTACTCCGATCCACGTGTGAAATATCATATGCCGGACGTACGTATGTCCGCCTCGGTTACGCCGGCCAAGCTTCCGTTCTGGTCACCAGGCGGGTTCGGTTCCGTGCCGAGTTCACCAGCAACGCGACGAATTTCCTCTTTGAGCTGTTCAACGGTTCGTGGTCTGTTTACGTAGTAGTGAACGTTGACGTAGCCGTCTCCCCCTTCATCCCGAAGGAAGAAGTCCAGCGGCGTGAGATCACCCGAGTCGGCCCTCGGGGTTCCCGCGCCGATAACGTGCTCGTCGCACGAACAATATGAGCAGATGGCACTTATGTAACCGTATCTCACTGCGTTTCCATTGTCGTCCTGGAAATCCGGCACACACGTTGTATTCGACTTTTATTCCCAGGGGAAAACGTCGAGATTGGCTGTGCGTTAGTTTTGATCGCAACTTTTCCACGGAAAGCGCTTATTGACAATGCGGTAAACATTCTCTTGTTTTTTACACGTCTATATAAATTTGTCTGACGTTTCCATACGAACTGTATGTACGTATTTATGTAGTTTTACAGTCTGGCAATGTATTTGGTTTTTGGTAATAAACGTATAAAACAAACAAATCTTACGATTTATTTAAAAACGAAATCCTAGAAATGAGAAAATATTTTGCAAGGTGACTTGAAGCAGCTTTGAAATAACCGAATCGTTTTGTTAATTATAAAAATAAACTATGCGTTTGATGAGCTTATTGAAATAGTTGGCACGAAAGTCAAGGAAAACTATCATACAGTTGTAAAAAATAATAATTATTGTATATATAGAGATAAATTTTTTCGATTCTACTTTTTTTAACGTTCGAATAACAGATAAATGTTGAGGTGCGGATTTTGGTTTACAAAAAATTGTTATTCCTCTGCGCAATCAAAAATTTTTGACGACGCCACTATTACAATGTTTATGTTTACCAGCAATATGAATTATTTAGATGTTCATAACTAATAATGCAATGCGAATAAAACATAATTTTGCTCAATATTGTTTTCCACTTCATTTAGACATCTTACTATATTCCAAAGTATTATATAAAGTGCCAAATTTGTTTTAGGCGAAATGAAAAGTCGATTTATTATATTATAGTTACTATAACATTACTAAAAGACAAATTGAACACAAACTTTTTCATACGACTAGTATAAACACCGCGAAAAAATACGTCACATATGAAGCGATCAAGCTATGCAAATCACTTGAATCAAATGACGTGCTGATATATATATGAGACGTACTTTATAATGATCTGTTTACTTTGTTTTCAGAGTCGCTTGAAAATCCCAAACAGAATCAATAGCCACTCATAAACATAAATCACGACGAAATAAAGGGCAACGAAATGAAACAGCCGACCGAGCAACCAAGACGATAATTCGCAAAGCACATATAAAAAAATCGATTTAACCCGGTTTAAGACTTTTGGAACTCCGTGTTCCGTACCAATCACACTAAAAACACAAACGAAATGCTTGTTGGCTGCTTACCGTAATCGTCGAAGCGTTTAATTCAAAAGCGAACAAACCAAACAACAATTTCGTCGACACCGATAGTATTGTTTATTTTCACCACGTCGCCTACCCGAGTTTCGGCATTATATAACGGCTGTCGGGAACACATACCACGGTAACGTTGCTCGGCGATTTTAAACATTTTACGAAATACCGGATTATCCGTGCTTGCCGGGGCAACATACGGCGTACGCGTCGTTCGTGTGTGCTCGTACGCGATTAATATATAACGATCATACGTTTTATAGTTATTTACAGTGGCTTGCGTCAAGACCCGTTTTTCGTAAACGTGACCAGCAAAAAAAAAAAAAAACAACAAAAAACAACAAAAAAGGTTGGGCGGTCACTGTACTTCTATGCGCATAACGTTTATAATCCACCTTTGTGCCCTGCGGCGATTTGATATTCCGTATGGGTTAACGAATACGTCACTGTACGTATATGATAAACAATATTATCGCGATCGCGTAGACATTTTGCAACCCGAACGCGAAAACTGGTAATTCTAGTATTCCGGGATACTCACGTGGAGATCTCACGAAGGCGACGGCGAAAGACGCGCGCGGCAGCAAAATCGGTCACTCCAAAATAATAATAATAATAATAACATAATCTATAAATATACCGACTACGGTGTAGCAACGACGGTGCGCGCAAAAGCTGTAACTCGTTTTTGTTTTGCTTATCCTTCGAAAGGTATTTCATACGATATGATTATTATTTTTATATATGGAAAAAAAAACAAAACAAAAACGAGTTACAGCTTTTGCGCGCGCTGTTGTCCTCGAAGTCGGTATATTATATATTTCCATATATAAAAATAATAATAATCATCATCATATCGTGTGAAATACTTTTCAAAGGATAAGCAAATTTTCAATGAATTATTTCTGATTTCTACATTTTGATTTTTTATAGAAAAAGAAGAGAAATAAGTGAAAAAAAAAACAAACAAATATAATATTTTGTTATATTTTGCACATTTTGATTACCGTTATAAAATTTAAACCATCCATCGGAAGAATTACCCCAAAAGGGACACGTTGCATTTTCGTTCATACAACTCCAGACCGTCCAAACTAATATATTCAATAAAACATGCAAGTAATCTCGGAGTTATTGAGTTGTCGCTACTAGTTTGAAATCAAAATTTATAAACGAGGTTTCCAAATGATCAACTGGTCTGCATAACGGTCATTTTCACACGTTAAAACATCTAAAAATTTAATTAATATACATTGGCTTGAACGATTTGGTAGATGATTTTGTTTTACTCAAAAGTCACGTAGTAAGCCTTAATGACTTTACGCTAATCTCAACTTGAAAAAAAATGAATATAATACATAAATGTTTATGTATTCATTAAACGTAATAATTTGCAATTTGGATATTTTCTATTAGTTGATCTCAGACGTTAATAACAACCAAAACCTATTTTAACCTTGTTACGTTTAAAAACGTATGCACACAAAAAACATTTTTAAACGCTCATAACGATACAGATAATAAATCCGACAAAGCAAACAGTAGCAAGTCTGGACACTAACGAGTTATGAGTTAGATTTTGTTACTTCTTTTAACTTAACGTATTGACTTGAAATCAACTTTATACAAATACATATCTGAATTACGTGAAATTGCCAACGATATAAGTAACATCAAATCGCTAGTAGGTCTTGTCTCGTTTTTCACACCGTTTTTTTTTTTTTGTTTCTAAACGTTAGAAAATTTTAACTTCCAACTAACTTAAGTTACTCTTTTCAAAGTTATCTTTTAACTTTTGAAGTTAACAAAAAATACATAAATAACTATTGCCCAGTCTTGAAACACTAAGAAGCGTGAGGGAGGGGGTGGGTTACTATTCAAAATCAGTATTTCACCGCGAAACGACGCGATATATTTACAAAATTACTTAGAAGTATGTACTTGTGTACTACTGCAATAGATCCCAATAAATATATATATATATACGAGTAAATAGATGGATGTTTCAAAAATTATAAATAATAATAACGGTATAGTCAGTGTTTTACGACAGGTGCCGTCGTTATGTTAACGACACGTTACCTTAAAAAATGTTAATTTATACGGCTATAAATAAAATATACATCTAATATTTCGTCCTCCTCGAAAACCAGAGACTGGAGAGTCCGATATATTACAATATTATATGGAGATTTACAATGACCCAATTAACGACATTCTCTGGTTGTTTGACGACAACTAGAGAACGTCGTTACGTATTATAATATTATGTAGACACGCGTGCTACTATTCCAATCGGATAATAATTAACCACCCGCTTTTGTTCCATATGCTCGACATATTATTGAAACAATATCACGTTTAAAAATTAATAAATAGGTCGGGTACTACTTAGACTGATGTCTTCAGACATGCGAGCATAGTCGTTGTTTGTCACTGCAGTCGTAAAGTCGTTTTATCACGGGTTAATACTAAGGATATTATGAACTGTTCGATTCGATAATCAAACTCATAATTGGAAATATTCGAACCGAACTAAACACAAAATAAGTTCGGGTCGAATATCGAACCAAGGAAAATGAAATCCGTACCGACTTCGTTTAAATAAATACAATTTAGTATGTTCTATATTTTTATTTATTTGTTTATTATAAAATATACGGGCTACGGGCTAAGCCCTTTAATACAATTGTTAGGATGGTTAGTAATTTTTCCACGCAATCCGTTATAATACAAATATCAACGATGCATTTTTCCTTTTTCGTTACTGTTTAGCGATATAATATTAAAATATGATGTAATGACAATTATTCACAATTCAATTCTTTCTAAATAAAGAGCGATGTTTATTGTTTACAAACATTTAAAGTATTAGTATTAGTTTTCGACTGGTTTTCGGTGTTGGAAGTGGGCTACGAAGAAAATATTATATATTATTCATATAAATGCTCATAGCATTTGGATGAAAAAAAATGTTTTTGTCTTCTTATTGATAATATTTTTGTACTTAGTAAATTAGTCACGAAACATCGTAATTTGTTATCGAAACCAAGGGCGGATAGGCCCGTCTTCTGTATTGAGGTTTTGTGGCCCCAGTTGGATATGACGATTTTGTTGGTCTTGGTTTAGACATTTGGTTGACATATTGGTCCGATCTATGAAAACCGCCGGTTGGCCTGTAACCCAACCAGTCTGCCCCTGATCGAGACTGTGGTTATAGTGGTTATCATAAAATTAGTAATCATTGAAGGTTAATTCGTGTTATTGAACGATTACCAAAAATTATTCACAGAAGTTATTCACCTTCTTCAGACAACAGATTAAAATATTATATAAATATTCATTTACATTGTATTTGTTTTAACCTCTTGATCCGTATTAGCACATATGATGCCATTGTATAAAAATCGTATTATACATAATACACCAAAAACTGTTGATTTCTTGAGTTAGCCACATTTATATAAATATATATCTGATAACAAAATCATCATCCGGTACTCAATTTTTTATTAAAACTCGAAACAATTTGATTTTAAATGTATTTACCTATGTTACTTATTTAATGAATTGATAATTAAGTATTTAGGTTAGCCGACTTTTAAATCAAACGAATACTGATATGTTTAAAATTAATTCGAATTCTTTCAAATGTTTATGAGTTTCGGCTCGGGTTCGATATTTGAATTGAATAGTTTGGTTTGGTTCGGGTTCGTTATAATTTGAATAAACTCTGTTTGGATTAGGATCGACCTAAAAACTCTGTACTCGTAACGTCACTAGTTGAAACCGATTTCGAAATGGATCTTAAATACCGGTGAAAGAATCGAAACCAATAACTAAAAAACAAATAGCGAGATCAAAATAAATATCGAAACATAAAAATATTATATTGGTCAACCAAATTGAAATCAAAATCTTAACTACTGAAAACAACCGGTACTTAGAATCAAAAACGAAAACCATTCAAATCAGCTATTAAAATCGTTTAAAAACAAAAATGAAATACAAAAATAACATTGGCATTTGGTGGCCGCGGGAGTATGTAAACAATTTACGACGAATTCAAACACGTAGTCAACTCATACCTCGGTGGGAATCAATGAGCTAATTCACATTTCGCGGCATGTCTAACAGTAAAATTAAAAATATTTTCTGTTTTCGATGAAATTAGTGTTGTGTAATTGCTAAATTTCCGTCTAACGGTGTAGTACTAGAAAAAAATTGTTAATTAAATGAATAAGATATTATGACATTATATTACAATAATTATTGACAATTTAAGAGTCTTAATTGTATGTCGAAGAAAATAATCGTCAATGGAGTTAAATATTTAAAAACCAAAATCATAAGATGAAAACCGATAATAGAAATTGAAAGCACTGATTTTTATTACAATTGTATAAACCGGCGCTCACATACTCGTACTGTCCGTTATATTATGGACTTTTTGTACTCGGCCTCTCGTGTTAGTTAGAAAGTCGATATTTTATAAAGTAGAAATATTTTTTTTCGTCTTGGGTAAAATAATAATAATAATGGATGCACGTAGAAAGAACGAGTTCAAAGGAACGTCCCTGAAACAAATGTTGTCTCAGTTTTTTATTTTAAAAAAAATGTGAATTATTATATTAAGATAATAGTATTCAATAATTATTGATTATATCTTTTAATAATAAATTTTAAAAACGTAATGTAATCAAAAATATACTTGATTATTTGAATAACACGAGATCCAAATACCAAATAACAAGATTATTGATAAACATTTTTGTATATCTGCTATTCGTATTTTTTTCTAAAATAACATTTAAGTAATAAATGAATAATAGATGAATTTATTTAGTAAAATTTAATATAAAAGCTTTTTATACTCTCCGTGACTTATTAATAATACGATATACTTTTTGATAACTTTTAAAAATTTGTTTTAATGTAATTATTTTTAAAATATAGCCACATTTTGGCCAAAGAAGGCGATAAGTACATCTACAAAATGCTTCGTTAGTTTCGTCCATTATAAATAATAAAATTTTTAAATTACATAATATCAATATTATACGATAGCGAAATATCACTGACCACTGTCGTAGTTTCGTCTCGCCCATATGAAATGATTCGTGATGTTATAAAAAGGCTCTCGCACTTACACACATCTACATATATGCGATAATAGTCTGTAATTTCTAAAGAAATTTTGATTATTGCGTGCACGGAAATCCAGTTCAATAAATTTCGATACACTTGACATTTCTATTTTATAACATACGTTAGTCATTTTCCAGATAAATGTACTACGTTATTTTATTGATACGATATAAAATACACATCATATAATAATTACATTTATCTATTCATTACACAATCATTATATATTATCGTCTTCGCTGCTACGAAATCCTGAAAAACATTACTATACCATTATATTACAACAAAATAGTATTATATAAAATGTTATGTACTGTTATTTTTTTAAATACGATTGAACTTTAAAAAGTACTCGGAATACTGTATTACAAATAATTCTAAAATGTATTTAAAATACTTCCAAAAAAGGTATTTAAAAAGTACTCTGAATACAGAATTGGGTAATACTACCCACGTCTGGTTAATGCTCAGCTTTGGTCTGGAACGAATTTCCTTATTGTTATAAAACAAATTTGGACTAGAAAAATGGTCTATTTTGATTGGAGCAGAATTTTCAATTTTTATTTTATGATCTTGATTCAAGAGAAATTGTAATATTTTACTACGTATTCAAAGTCTTTTATAAAATATAGTTAAATTAGTCAGTGCTTTACATTTCAATAATTTATTGATAATAAATTAAATATTATTATTCCAATAACAGCCATTTAAATTATAATTTATAAGTAACTGAAAAGAACAGAATACTTACTACTCACTACTTGAATACTACAAATATTTTTTCAAAGAAGAGTTCAAGAAAATTGTGTTCTTTACATCAACCTATTTTATTTAATCGTATTTTAAGTTTCAGTAAATGATGGCCAATTAATGTAGTTAAAAAAAAATTGTTTGGGAACGGAAAATGTTCAAGAAAATTTGAACTAATTCCATTCCTCAGTATGAATTTCTAACTTTCTGTTTAAACTTGAAACATGAACATATTCGTTTTTACAATCAACTGATTCTTGAACTTCGAATTTTCACTTGGAATATCGTAAAAACAATTTAATAACAATTTTAAACACAATGAAATACTCATAAATATATATATTTTCTTTAAAATTTTTAAAAACAATTTATAAAATATTATATTATAATCATTAATCACTTTACAAAAATTGACTGTCAAAATGAATAAGAAAATATCGTCACCAGTTGAAAAATGTCTTTCATAATTTACACACAGTATTGATCCAAGTACTACTTATACGACTCTCATACGAGAAGTATCAGAATAGTATTTTAAAAAATATTTTTACAACACTTCCAAACAAGTAATGCTTTTTCTCTCTCTCTCTTTCTCCTTTCTCCTTTCAAATAAAAAAAAAAATATCGTATCAAAAGTATATAATTTGTCTGACTGTTTACACATTACACATATTTACACGATACAGATTTTATGTTTTATGGTTGACGTAAATAATGTACACAGAAAAAACGTTCGCATTTATACAACTACATCAAACCTACAAAATAGTTTCTCAAAAAAGATTTTACTAGTTGGAACTATAAATGTGATATCTAAAAATATATTTTATCTGAAATATTCGTAGCCCGCGAGTTACTTTTATTACAAATCAACGCGTGTATGCAGTAATTTGCGAAATGACCTACAATTATTGTAAAACAATAATTATACTTGTAAATGATAAGTAACTATTATATTGCATAACTATCACTAAACACAAAATCCGTTTTCTTATCCTGTAAAATACTCAGTTGATAACAAATGAATGGGTGCATCCAATAAATTTAAACCAAAAATGTTATAATATTATTATAAATTATTGAAAACACGATGATAATTCGTGATTCAGCTGACATTTAACAATTATGATACACAATAATTAAATTCATTATATTAGAAATGTCGTCAACTGACGCAAAAAAAAAACACACACACACACACACACACACACTGTTATACAATTATACGTACATGAGAATAAAATAAAATTTCTGCATAACTCAGTTCGAAAACCAATTTATTAACCTTCAGTTAACGCCATTGACATATTTTAATAACAAATCCTTAAGAAATCCTAATCAACCAATTTTATCAGTTACGTGTAAAATATGGTTAACAATCATAGTGAACACAGTTTAATATCCCGTTCAAGGAAACCGCAAATAGACGTTAAATGCTAATTATGTGACAACGCTCACAACGATTCTGATACACCGAAAATACTATTATAACGCTATAAAATAATATACGAATCAAGATAAAGATAACAAGTTTAAACATTCGTCATTGAATTTAATTAACTAAAAAATAAAGTCGTTGCTGTGAATGTCGATTCAAGTGGGTCGCTTAGACGAAGATTCAAAAACCGCGATCACAGATTTATCGAACCAACATCGATTTTTAAAACGTTTTCGGTCGTATATGCATACGAATCCGAAACGTACTAAACTTATGGCCGCACTGGTCTAGCCACATTTTTCTATAACGCCCAGGGCTGACATGCTCACATGACGCGTGTGTGTGCGTTCACGGGTCGATAATAATCGATCGACTATCGCAGACGAAAATGCTTCCGGTCGCGCTTACCACCGGTCGCCAACCGTCGACAGAGCCAACGAAACATTCATATTCACGGACAATGCCGTAACGGCGATCGCGTAACTGGGCCCTTCTGCTCGATCCCGTCCGTTAGTGCTGAATCGTTGTTATGAAAACATGAACGTTTCGGATGATGACGAAAATACGATTGTCCACGAACGACCGACTGAACTGAATATACCGAATCGATATGTTCGTATAGCTCCTTAGCACGATCTACCGTATCCGTCTTGTTCGTTTGTTACCGACATCACGCCGGCAGCGTTGCAGGAGCATTTCTCTCGGTGTAATAAAGAATTCATTACGAAAATATTTTTCATCGTTTTTATGGCTTGTTTTCCACCGCCGAGCCCATTCGTGAGTGATTTTGTGCGAGCCGCTCGTACACCGTCACGGGGGTTGTCTCCGTTTCAAACCTAGTTAAGACCTCCGTCGCATTGTTTTTCTTTCGAAACCTAAATATTCTTAATGTTTGAAAAGCGATGATGCAATCAGAAAGTACGAAACAATTATGGTCTTTTAGTTACGACTTTTAGTTTATGGCTAATTGAAATTCGGCGCTTCCGTCAAACAAAATATAATAAATTATAATTGTTATGTTTTAATGAAAATTTAGTTTAATTTTTCTGTAAAAGGGTTAAATAATAATAAAAGATTAAATTATTACAAATTAAATTGGTCAATTGTAAAACGAAAACAGGAATAAAACCATTTTTGAACTTAATCAGTGGCTTAATATCAGTCGTGCCGCACTGTGTTGAACTGTCCTAAATTCGTACCTACTGCCTGAACTTTTCAATCCATTTCTCTTTGTGTTATTACAATGTTTTCCCTCTGGTAATCACTTTATAGATGGGATCTTCTTCTTCTTCTTTTTCTCTAGTATTACTAGTCTTCAAGAGTTTCTGTCACTATTACTGTTTTTCCCCCTTATCTCGCAATCTCGTACTATTCATTCATGTACTCCTAAATTACTTAAATCTACTTCTACTACGCTCTTTCACGTGCACCTCGCCTTTTCTTGGACCGATAATGTGATATATAACATTTCACTATATATACATAGATATCTATATATATCAATAGAAAATGTTATGTTACATAATAAGATTACGTAATAATCGTTCGTTTATTTTTTTGTCGTCGTAAACACATTAAAAACGTTTATCAATAATATTATAATTCATCTTTAAAAATGACTCTTATGTCTTATACATAACTTAACAGGTTTTACATAACGTTTTTTTTAATTGTCTTAACAAGCTATAAAATGCTCATAAAAAAATCCAAATGCCTCTAATTTTGTGTCCTTCAATTATAATAACACTATACCAGACAAAAAAAACTAGTCTTCCTCTTAAATGATTTAATTCAGATTTAATTAGCAATGTTAAGATCTCCTCCTCGTTGGTCAAACACGATCCAATATTAAAAAATATGTATTTATTTATATAACACTATATATTCTAATATTCTCAGATATCCAAATTATGTGAACTAAAAATCATAAAAATTCATCACAAAGACATTATATAACTTATGTCGAAATTATTTTTGTAGAAAACATACAAAAATATAAACCTCCATCTCAAGTCTTCTCTTTCACTATTTAATAATATTGAATTTGATTTCCGTTCAGTAATATCTAAATAATAATAATAATAATAATAATAACTAGATTATTTTGCGAATACACGACTAAACGTCACACATCGTAAACTCAAGATTGTGAAATAGTTAAAACAATGGTAAATTAAAATAAAACGCATATGTTATTCAATCGATAATTAATATGATAATATTAAGTCAAAATAAGTGTTATAAACTTTTTGAACTCTGTCCTTTTATAGCCACTAGTCCATTTTTCCCAAGTTATTTAGTTATAATATTATACTAATTAAATTTCAAGTTATACAAGTATGACGAACAAAAAATTTGCGAAGAACCTTTGTCCCTAAGTTCTCATTGAAAATTATCTTGCCTAATTTCGGCTATCATATCAATATTATATCATATCATATATCAAATATTAACACTCAATGGTAAACATTGTATTATATACAATTAAAAATAACGAATATACAACGTCTGTAAATTATGCACATTTATATAAAAATGTATAAATCTACCTTACATATTAAAAATAATTTACTAAACGTAAGTAGGTGCTGTTGTTATTTCACTTTTTATTTTTGCAATAAATATGTGTGATCAAAATTAAATACCTACAATATTTTGTTTTTGCGTTTAACAGAAAAACAGATATGATGAAATATTAAGTACTCTTAAATTATAATTTAGATTATATAAGCGTTATTAATTGAAAATATAATCTTCTTTATATTGTACTTTCTTTTTTTTTAATAATATCCAAGATAATAGTTGTACTACTCGTATATAATATGATGAAATGTAATAAAATATTAAAATCAACACGTTGATTTTTGTTTTTTTTTTTTTTAATATTTCAAACAATGAAAAACTTGTAATTTTGACAAAATTTGCACAATTCATCGTATGTTTGAACGTGTATATTATGTATATGGTACATAGTAATAATATTGCATTTGTAGGAATTAATAACTATGCAATGAAAATTGCATGGATGTATATAATTAATTACGATAATAATAATAAATTAATAATTTATATGAATTGTATACCAAATAATCTTTGTAGTATTTTTATTTTTAGCCAAAGTTAGAAGTTAGAGTTCAGAAATGTCTTAACAACTAATCATAAACATGATTCAGATGCACAGTATATTTACATAATGATAATTTAAAAAGTGATCTGATGTAGGGAAAAATTGGTCTGTTAAATGTTGAATAACTAAAATGAAACCTACGTTGTAATATTTAAACCATAGACGTAAATTTGAGAGATTTAGAAGCACCTCAACAACGTTTTGAATTCTTGTAATTAGTTATCGAATATCAAATATCGTATGAAACGAATCACAAAAGTCAGAAAGACAATACTAGTAAAATGTGATGGTAATTCGCGAACGTAAACATGTACATCATGCATACAAGTCTATCGTTCCTAAAAAAAAAATGTATTATTTAATCTATCTTTTAGTACTACATTCAGTAACAAATTAAAAATATACAGTAACAATTTAATGATTTATAAATACATAGAAAACGTTCAACACAAAATTGCGTATGTATTTTTTATTAAAGTTTACCATTTACGACCAATATACGTGACAAACGATAATGATAACAAAATGTGAATATCGAGTGCCACTAAGCACAGTTAAGAAGATAAATTTAAGTTGTTCTTAGTTATTTTTATTATTACTCGGTAACATAATACAATCGATTGGCTTTAATTCGTTACTTATTAGTAAATTTTAAATTAAATACTAATTATTACATTAAATTTGTAATTTGTATACTAACTAATTAACTTAACCATAATAGAATCAGAAATGAAAATAACGTTAACTTTTTTTTTCAATCTACATAAGTTTCTTCTGAATTTATTTTTTATAACGTTATACGAATTTTAGCAGTGGGAAGATGTTAGATGTTAACCTTTAATTATTATAGTAAAATATCAAGAAACGTGTTAAATCTTATTGATTCTGAGTGAAACGAATCTAGTTGGTACTTTATTTGACACGTTTTTCGATTTTCCCAGTAGTTATAGCGTAAAGAAAAACTACCTAAAAATTGCAAAATAAAATCCGGTAAAATTATTGACACGTCCAATCCTCGCAAAATCAAATTTCATTTTTTTTTTCTGTTATAATTCCAAATTCATATTATGAAACACTTGTTTACTTTAAAATTAAGTTTAAAACATTTTAAATTTCATTTACGAAAAAGTGCATTAGTTGCATGTGTTATCACATTGATATTATAATAAAATTTCTTCACGTTTTGTAACTAGAAAATTGTGTATGAGTACATTACGTTGGCATTAGCATTTCGTTATGTATGAAAATCTAAAATTATTCTGGTTCGTGCTTTTACGGGCATATTAAATATTATACATACTTCATAAAACTACCTAACTACCTATTATACTCTAATCTCAGAAAAAAAAAACCTAGAAAATTACGTTTGTCATACTCGTCAGTTGCAATAAACTACTATAGCATTGCTGGTGATCGTTTTTCGAATACAATGATTTATCATTACTTTTAAATTCAAAATAATAATACAACTCAAAAATGTTCATCTAATACTAACCACCGACGTCTGCAATACCCGCGATTCGCTGCCTTTTTTTTTTAATACGATACATAATAAATAATTAGATTAAAGTTTCAAGAACACATTGATTATTCATTTTAATCAATCAAATGATTGACATTAGTAATGTCATGCGAATTCATATTGTTGAAGTCATACCGAACCCGAAATCCATAAAAAGTTCAAAAGATTAATTATTAACTATTTTGCGTTTAGTCCCGTTCGAATATTTGCAATTATTAGTTGGATTTCGAACAGTTCGTAACATCACTAATTTATATCGTTAAGTTTGCTAATGTGTAAACAATACGTAAACAATATGTGTATGTTAACGATTCATTTCATATATCGCATACGTAATACAAAAAAAAAATACTAACTTTCAACTCGAAAAAGTAACCTTTTCTTTTATCGGAAAAAGCGTTCCAAAAGTAAAAAAAAAAAAAAACCCATGGAAATCGGTCTGAACAACGAGCGGAGAACGTAAAACGGTATCAGACCGCACGATAACAATATGCACGTACCCGTCGTTCAACAGCGACGTTTCGGACGTGGCGTCGCCGAAAAACGTGCCGTAATTATTGTCCGTTTTGTCCGCCGGGTCGTCGTACACCGCGTTCTCGTTCATGTTGAAACGGCGAAGGAGGAAAACATTCGACACGACTGCAACTCGGAAACGTTTCCCGACGATTACTATTGACGCGCTTGTCGTCTCTCGCGATTTCCCAACGACTACGATTGCACACACTTGGACTACACTAATCGTCGACAACAGCAACGTAAAATCCCACACGCGTCCGTCGTGGCGAATCGCGGTCGGGTCGATAACACGAAACTCGTTCGGTATTGTACGATATTGGTACGTTTAACGTTACTGTTGTTATTACTGTTCACCGATCGCTACAAACGTACACGTATATACGTGCAAATATCACTGTATCGACGAGAGCTGTTTAGCGCACTCGACACGTGACACGGAGAATAACGTTGTAAACGAGATAACGAGCAAAACGCCAGAAGTCGTGTTATACAAGTCGTGATGCGTTACGGAATGTAATTGTAACACAATACGTGACGCGGCGGCTGGCGAAAACGCTGCCGGTCGAATGATTGATCCAAAACGAACCCGACACATTTAAAACCGTAGTATCGATTTGTGCATAACACACACGCCCGTCGTCGACCTTTGTCGTATATTGTGTTACACGCGCAACAGGTGTCCGCGCGCGCGGTGTGCCTGGACTAATCGTTCGTCTCGACGGTCAACGTTTAATGCTATCAGAACATACGGAGCGATCGCCGAATTCGCATATTTTATTGTCTCACTCGAATTTACCGTTGTGAGAATCATTACAGATTTGTCATTAAAAACCTCATAATATTTCATCGGGTACGTTTTGTTCGACATATCTACAAAATCGATAATTGTCGATTTTTCAATATGACATTTTTGATTAATCGATGGATTATACTATTGATTTTTCGTTTGACAGAATGTGACGCATACAAACAATACTTGGAAATCATCAACGAAAAAAAAAACGAAAAGGTGATAACATTTATTTATCGCAATCGTGCTGTTGGAAGTATTACATCTTGTCGAATTTTACATATATTCTGTCACAGTGAAACCTTTAAATATCCGACACTCTCGGCCGCTGAAATTTTGTTCGCTATTTAAAGGTTTCCGGTATTCAGAGAGAGAGAGAGAGAAAAAATTAAATTCGTACTTCAATTAATAACTATGTGTGTACATATAACTTGTATTCGACGTAATAATGACATATGTAATATATTTGTATGTATTATTATTTTTAATCATTTATGTATTGATGAGTATGTGTTATTATTTAAAAATTTATGAAAAAGTAAAAAAAAAATAATTTTAAGGTAAAAACTAACATTTATAAATAAAAAAAAAAACAGTTACTTTAGCTTGTTTAAGATCTTGACGCAAAGACATTTCGTATGTCAAGGCATTTTCTAATTAGACTATGCTGGAGAACCATGAAGTACAATTCTGTATCTCGATAGAAAAAATGTATTTGCGTATACCCTTCACTGCTGTCAATGCCTCCAATTTGTGGAGTTTCTTGATCTTCGGACTCATCCTTTTCTTCATCACAGAGTATCCCATATTTAGAGGGTATCTTATAGATAAGTAATGAAAATGTGCCCGTTCCCAAGAAAATGTCCGCTATTTGGAGGTGTCCACTATTTAGAGATGTCCGTTAAGGAAGGTTTCACTGTATATTAAGTATGATAAATATATATTCTTAAACATTTGTGTATAAAATAATCACAAGTTCTCTTATATATTTTATATATTCTTAATTTATTACAAAATAGATTTTGAAAAAAATAATATTAAGTTATTAATAAATCGTTTTTTTGGCTTTTCCGCAAAATGTGTAAATTGACAGTTACAACAATTTGCCCTCATATAACCATCAACGGATCTGAATAAACTTAAGTTTACATCTATTCACATGTTTTTAAATATTTACACAATTTTTCACATATTCTGGCGATTTGCGTCACAGCAAACGTTTAATTTACCTATTCGATTGTAATATGGTTGCACAATAATAATACGTTTGAAATAACCAACTCTCTGTACTTATGCAAGCCGATGAATATAACGCGTACCCGTGTAGATGATTTTGAACATTAACGCTATGTAAATACAAAAATTTACATACTCAATGTAAATCACGTGCAAACAAATCAATATAGTACGTTTATAGTAGAAACCCTGTATTTGTTCATTCGCTCTGTATAAATGCATTTATTTATCTATTCGTACGAATCAATACGTTTTCGTTAGAATTTATTAATTGCATAATAAAACTTAGCAATCAGTAAGAAACGATATATTTTCTTTCTGTACTCAGTAATAACGTTTGATCATTGTATTACATTGGTTTCGAGTTATTATGGATCAATCATGTATGTCGAATAACCGACGTGATGACAACTGCTAAGAGTTTTCGTGTTATCGTCGACTATTGCGGTGAACACAAAATGTCGTATTACAGTAGAAAATATCGTACGATTAGAGCAATCATATTACATATTTGAAATTCAATAGTTTTCGTAGTTAATCGTATAGGCACAGTTATAGCGAGCAATCGTACATACACATATATAATATCCGTCGTTATCCTAGCGTTGGCCGGGTTCAAAGCGGTTATTTAGAAAACAATTTTTTATCAAAATACAATTAAACAAATCGCGCGATTCCATCAGATTCTAGAAACCCGTCTGGTACTGTCCGGCTCGCTCGCGTTAATGTACAGTAGTCTGACTGGATGCTTCTTCTTTATACGCGGCGTTACAGCTATTATGCAAAAAGCGAAAAGTTATGGGTTCGCGCTTAGAAATCGTTTGGCAGCGGGGCGACGGACAACGAAGAATTTCCCGGGGGAGAATATCTATTATACTCGAGGATTGGCCTTGTGCTTTATTGACAGCAAATAAATAACAATTAAATGTTTGCACCGCTCGTGTACATTTTACTATTAATTTAGCTGTTGAAATCTGTTTGTGAAATATCAATTCCAACCGACATATATTAAACCGTACAAAACTTGTTATTATTATAGTTATTGTTATTATCCAATATCTAATGCACACGCCGAAGGGCACATCTATAAATGTACTAGTTATCTGAATATATCGGTAAGTTAAAAAAATGACATGAACACAAATTATTTGAATAAATCATACAAGAATAATTTATTGACAAACCCGTACCTATGAGGCACAGTATCTCTGTACATTTTATAGATTACTTACAAATAAAACTTATAAGACTTGAATATAACGGTAAATTAATATTTGAAAATACAAATCGGATATTTCACATATGACTAGGTAAAATTTGTCAGAGTTTAGATTTTGAATTGTAATATTATGATTAAGGCATACTTAAGAAAGACAATATTCTAAACAAAGTATTTTTTTCATAACGAAATATAAGTTATAATGAAATTCATCAAAGAAAAACTCATATAATATTAGTTTTAAATTCCGAGCAGAACGAGGAAGTTATTGTTTTTACTACGACGTGCATTATTTGTTTTTTTATAAAAACAATTTGAATACTTAAAAGTAGGTACGCGTATTGTTTCAGTACTCGAAAACTGTATACAACTTTTGGATTAGGTCAAGCTCATAATAATAATAATAATAATAATAATAATGCAAATCATTCAGTTATTATGTTGGAAACAAAAGTTAATCGTGCAAATAAATTATATATCAAAAATTACAATTATTTTAATTTTTTTTTTTTTAAGAAAATCACGAGAAACTACAATAAACGAGTATGTAAACGGTGATCACTTTCAAACAAATCGGTACGAAGAGTTTTCGCTTCAAAATTACAGTATACAATATGTATTACTACAACCTGTCTATATATAAATAATTTTGTAACAACTAAATCAAAAAATTGAAGCAATTCAAATTAATATTGAATAGTATGGCAAATAAGTGCAACACCAATTTTGTGTTAAAACATTTTACTTTGCGTTTCACAAACCGTGTGCCGAGTATTTGTAAACACAACGAACACGCGTGTATTTTGTCAGCCCACCTACAGGCGTAGAAACAAAATAATTTCAATAATATTATTAAAACACTCACGCTAATACCGTTATCGCGACATCGGTAAACGAATTTTATTTTTCATTTTTTTGTTTCGTTTTTAATATTTATTAAAAACGTTATGGCATAAGCGCGTCATAAATCTTTGTACGTTACCGGAATATAGAGTACCTGTAATTAATGTGTACTCCATTCCGTCCATTAAAACTACCGAGAAAATATTTCTGTTTTAAAATAAAACAATAAGGAGATATTAAAAATGAAATTACTTTTAAGGGGTTTATAGAAACCATTAACAACAAATAATTAATATTATTGGCCGAACTTCATTCCATTTCACCAGCCCTCCCGTAAATGCAAATGTTCACAATATCTTTTTTTTTTTTTGCAAATAATTAGTATGTAACTATTACGAATTATTGTGATTTTTTTCAGAGTCTTAAAGAAAAATCAAATCGTCGTAAAGGGTGGAGGTTGATGAAATGTTTTTTTGCTTAGCTCCCATACCAACGGAAATTGTAATATCAGCAATTGTTCTTTTACCAATAATTAGTGTGAATTCACGACACACTTTTTATAATAAAAAAAAATCACATATTTTATTTCACACGTAACGAACTGGATAAAATGCTTAAAAAAATATTTTTAAATATCTGAAATCTGAAAACACCACAAATAGAATTCTCAAAATCTATCCTTTGAAAATATTTAATTGGTCAAAAATTGAATAAAAAAAAATAAAAATTGAATTATTTTTTCAGAATTTTAATCATTTTACGAGTATGTTAAAATTAAATGAGGATAAAATTCAACAGTTTTTCAGCGAAATTTGGTTTATTTATGATATTATATTTATCATGAAATTGTTTGAAACCTAAAAAATTACAAATACAATTTTCTACGCTTCTCAGTAAATTTGTTGATTACTTCTTCTTCAAGCGTAATATCGATTTCCCTCTTGATATTTAAAAGAGCACTACCGTTGAGCCATTCATCTCCAATTTCATCTCTTTGCTAATCCTTTAAACGTCTCAAAGTTGATATATATTTTTTTTTAATTGAATTTTTTCTAAACACGTAAATATTTCGAGTGGGAGGTCGTCCCCCTCCCGTTAGTACGCTATTGTTCCCTACCTACAATTACTTATATAAATAAATAAAAAATTATACATTTCCGATGTATATATCAATATATATATATATATATATATAGTAGTGACGTTACACGAATCCAGATTTTTTAGATCAAAACCGAACCGAACTATTCAATTTAAATGTCGAATCCAAACCCGAAATTCATAAAAAGTTCAAAGGACCTAAATTAATTAAAAACATCCAAATACTCGTTTGATTTAAAAGTTTGTTAACCCAACTAATTAATTATCAGTTCATAGAATAAATAATATAGATATTTAGTATTTAAAATCAATTTTTTTTAGATAAAACAAAAAATTGGGTACCAGAGGATAAATTCGGTACGAATTTCATTTTTTTTGGTTCGATATTCGAACCAAACTATTTTGTGTTTAGTACGATTTTCGAACCAAACCGAACCGAACACCTCGGGTTCGAATCGGTTCGGTTAGAAAATCGAACAGTTCGTAACATCACTAACATATAGGTAGAGAAGCTACTCACAATAATATGTTAATTACTAATTAACAGTGTTTATTTTAGTCAATTTTCTCCGGGGAGCATTTGAGAAAGTTAGGTGGTCCTTTATATTACATCAAGAAAAATAAATTTTTTGATAATAATTACCTTTGTCTGTTATTATGATTGTGAAAATATAGGATAATTACACAAAATTTCACGAGTTTAACATACACACATAGTGTTATTATGATGATTATTGAATATGATGATTGTAGGTCATATATCGAATACATATTGTATGCGATATCAAAACTACATTTTTCTAATATTTGATATTTCTTTATTATTCTTCAAATTTTATTCGGGGGGAGGGCGTTAGACATTCTCTTAGGGGGCATAGCCCCCCCCCCCGGAAGAAATGTCTGAAAGAAACATTGCTAATTAACTATATTACATTAACTCTCGAAATCAAAACATTCTATTTTTGTCATTAAATATGTATAGTCTTGAGATTTCTTCGAAACCTCATTATATATTGTCTGATATTGTCTGTTCGTTTACAACTAATGCTTCAAATAAACGCCATCAAATTTACTATACAAAAGAACAAAGAATGTAAATTATTTCAAACACATCTCAAAATTGCAATATTCTCAAAGATGAAATACGAATTCCCTGTTATATTCACTGAGAAATGTATTAACTCGTTAATTTTTGAAAGATGGATAGTATATTTATGAATAATAATTGCTTAAAGGGTTGGATAAAATAAAAATTTACTACAATAAATTTCTAAAGATAACTTATATAAACAAGTATCCACACAATGAATATATATATAAATATATCAATAACATACATATATTGTTTATTGATTTTTTATAATTTATAATATACAGTGGCAGTCAAATGATTTAGTCATGATGGAAGGGGTATGAGACTGATTTTAAACATGAACTTTGATCATTGAAAACATAAGTCATAATTTAAGGATATAAGATTACTTTATTAAATAATTTTACTATTTATTAAAATCTGTAGCAGGAGCGAACGCAGGGGGGGGGGGTTAACCCACCCTCTTCTAAAATTTAGGATGAAATATAAAATATGTAAGTAATTTTGAATTATTTTACATAAAATAATACAACCAATGAACATTTATTATTAAAATTAAAATATATATGTTAGAATGAATAAATATATATATATATATATATACATATTTATTTATTTTATTTACGAGTATTAACTTATAATTTTTACTTTATTTCTATTCGTTAATTCTTTTATTTCTCTTATTTTTTTTTTCATATCCCTTTTACTCTTTATTTATTTTTTCTTTTATTTTCACTACTTCATTATTTATTATTATTTACATATTAACTATTAACGTTGGAAATATGAAATTGTTGAAAATATTTGTTATCTATTATTGAATATTATTCACTTTATGAACAATATGTTTATTCCATTACGGATATCGTATTTAATCGTTATTTAATTATTGCAATTTATGACATAATATACATGTGAATTATTGAACTGTGAATTATTTAATCATTATGTCTTTAGTTATTGTGGAATATACATATTTGAAAAGTTTTGTTAAAATGAATTTTGGTTCGATTTAAAAAAAATTTAAACTGAAAAATACAATCACCGTTTCAATAACTTCAAATTCTAATCCTGACGAACAAAAAATGTTAAAATATAAATTCATTATAATAAAGACTGAAAAGTTATAAAATATATTATGGACAAACACAGACGAAGTAAAAAAATCAACGTCGAGATTCATTCACTAGTGTAATCAAGATCAACTAAGACCGAACATCAGTGTCAGCTCATGACTATTTTGAATGACGAAGACATTTTTTAAATATGACGGCAAATCAATTTTCATCAGCTGATTTTAAAATAATGAGATAAATAATTATTAGGTTGGTAAAACACAAATAAAAGAAATAAAATCTTTAGAAAATAGGTAGGCGTACAAAATTACAAAATCAAAACGTTACTGCTGAGAAAACACAGAATCGATATCATTTTGATCAGTCATAAAAACGTTCGAAATCTCCTAAATGTAAATATAAATTTAAATCACTGAAAATCCCATCAAAGTCTGTGACGTAATATATTACATGCCGGGCTCGGTGGACTCCGCTCCCTGTTGTCGGGTGGGTGCGGGGACCGTATCGGTCCGATTGTTTATTTTTGTAACGAATGTCGTTTAATAATTATATTTCTAATATTTAAATTGTCGACAGTCCAACCGTAACCGCTGTCACGATTCGGTTTGTGTCTCTCGCGATCCGTCAATTTTCGTTTGACTAATTATTATTTTACGTTTAACCTTTATTAAATGTGTTACAACAAAAACATGAAGTAGTTTTTCTTTTCCGGTCCCCGCGGCGAATCTGCCGATGGGCAAGATGTTTGGACACGCATTGATGCAACCGCATCAATGCGGGTAACTATAAGCTTATATATCCGTATCTAGATGTAGAGTATGACTTGGCTAAACTGACCGTTCCTTATTTATTTATTTATTTTCTTTTATTTCCTATTTTTTGTTTTTTATTTATTTACTTTGTTATTCGTAATTTTCCATAGACCAGAACCCCGTATCGCATGTAGGATTCTGGTCTGTGTATCAGAGCGAGCGTATTTCATTGGCGCAAAAGATGAAAATCCTCGTGACTCGGACCCCCGGGTCTCGGCACGGGGTTGGCGACCCGCGTTGGTAGTTCGTGGTCGGCCACATGACGTTCGTCTGACGAGGTATAGTCGGCGAACAGTCACAAGTCTTATCGTGTTAATAATTTTAAGATTTATCGACCGAATAAGAAAATTCTGAATTTCAATAAATAAGAAAATTTGGGATGATATTTTCAATGAATATGGACAACGTTTTTAGAATTTGCTAAGTGCAAATAATACAACCGTACCAATTAAATTAATTTAACATACGTTTCCGTTAATTGTTTTAACGGAATTAAAACGAATCACAAATGGTATTTCAACCAAATTTAGATTGTCTTTCGTCTAAAATATGATTAATTATGTGGTAACAAACATTTCCTGTTTTTTTTGGTAAAATAAACATACATCATTTCGCTCAGAATCTAAAATGAAAATACAAATTCCACAACAATCTCGTTTATTATTTCTTTACGTCAGCATGCTTTTGCGTTCTTTTTTTTTCGTTTTCATGGTTTACGGAAATCAGAATTTCTAATTGAAAAATGAAGTGTACTACAAACCTAAGTGTATTAAGTAATAGGTATTACGTACTGATGTTATTGATTACATTTTTATATTTAAACATTTATATATTTACATTCTTAATTCTATACACGGAGGAGAAAAAACTAAAAATAAAATATTTAATGATTGTATACTTAAAACTTTAATCTTCCACTAATATGAAACCAACTTTATGTTTAAAATGTCAAGTGAAAACACTTCTTGTTTAAAATACATGTAAATTGAATTTTCTTGGTAACCGTAAAAGATTCAGTTTACTCCTAAATGTGTTGAATATAACAGTACACGTCCATTAAATGTAGAAACACTATTTACTTTAAGGCTGTTGGGGTCGATGCGTTTCTAGTACAAAAACTTGTACTACGCGAAATACTTAAGATTTGGATCATGTTTTTTTTATTATTATTATTATTGTTTGAAAGGGAAAAATTTTTTACAGGTCACGTAAGACTCGGATTTTTAAATTTTAAATTCCGGATGTTGTCTTTCGACATCTTGGAATTTTTAAAATATTTATTATTATTCTTAAGTTTAATCGAAATTCCATGTCCAACGTGAACCGTAAAAAGTTTTATTTTTTAAACAAAAAAAGATTATCACAATTTGAATATTGCACGAGATTTCATGAGAGTTTTTCCTGTAAATCTTTTTTTTCTCATTGAAATTGTGTGATTTTGTGTTATATAAATTGCCTATATTTTACTCCTTTATAAAAGACCAGCTCCGACACCCTTAAGAAGTGACCAGTTTTTCGTAATCGATGGTCATATAACGTTAATGTAACCTAACCAACATGTAAGGTTAGGTTGTCCAAAACGTGTAACGATGCCTCGCCCCAGCGCACAAATCGACCGCCTGGATCGCTTCTTAAATTAAATAAAGTATAGCTGCGATTTGTAAATGTTGTTATTTGTTAACACGAGCAGGATAGAGTAGGGAACAAGTATTCTAGATAAGTGTACATAATATATGCCAATCAAACATTTTCGAAAAAAATAATCAATATTGCAACGTTATGGAATTATACCGTGTCTTAGTTTTCCCGTCCAATCTTCCAAAAAGTATACCAACAATATTATCGTCCCGTCTACTCAAAAATTATAAATTAGATTCTCCATTGTCGAAAAAAAAATTAAAACCGTCGGCAATCTATTTTGTTCGATTAATGAATAGGAATGCAATCTAACACTTTTGATCGTCTGGGTTTCAGTACGCGAAAAGATCAATACCATTATTTTATGTTTTCACGATATTCATTTGGAATCACACGAATAGTGTTGTTTACTCGTTTCCGAAATATTCGGACGTCAAAAATACCTATTAGTAATATAACTTATTTATAAGTTAACAATAAATTCTATTTAAACATTTTACTAGAAAAAAATTGAAGAAACAATTATATACATTTTTAATAATGATAAAATTCCTGTGGAAATTCAATAAATAATTATTATTTACTACTATTTATAAATTACAGTTATCATTATTGCACTTGTAACAGTTTGACATCATTCATTCATTAAATAAATCGGAGAATTTTGACGATCCGTTTTGTACGAAAATGATTCGGCAGGAAATCAGGAGCATTTTTTTTATTTAACTCTTTATGTATTATTTTATATTTTAATACTTATTTTATGTATTTACTATTTACCCTATTATTCTGTCTGATGTATACATACATGCACACATACATTTAATGTAATAAATACGCGATTTTAAGTGGGGAAAAAAAGACATTTCTTCATAACGAAATTTATATTTAACGAATTTTTTCAAAAGAACCATCTAGTTTATTTAAGTTTCATTCTAGTTTCACAGCATTTGTGACTGATTTTTCAGACTTCTAACCTCGTCGTTTCCGAGTTAACTTTCTAAAATTGTTTTTTAAACCTTTAGAATATTTTAGTCTTTTACTTTCCAGGAATTTGTTGTTTTTAAAGTAAGTGTTTTAAGTAAACTTAAGTAAATTACTATTGGAAATTCTACACAAATTATATTATCCATGTATTTGGAGTTGACCCTCGATGTCATCCGATTTGATCAAAACCTTCAGCAAACCTATTTGTCAAATAATTTACAAATGTATTTTTAGAATATTCGTAAACCCGTATTTTAGCCATGAGAATATTCGAGTTTACAAATAACGATAATATTTCCAAAAACGAATTCGCTACGCAATTATTATTACACATTAACCAAATAAATATCATCAACACTGGTTTGCAAAGCTCGAAATCAATTCGCTAATGTTTGCAAACTATTGGTGAAAGTTTCGACATAGAGGATTCAATTCCGCTTATACATATCCGTCCATTCTGTATGATTATTAAACGCGTGATTAATATTTCTCATTTATATTCGTTGTGTATATTAATATGTATTTGTACGGACTGCAATCGATATTTATTGCCGACTTCCATTTAGTATAACATGAAAATGCATATATGATAATTAAAACAAACACGTATAGTTATGTATGTGTATTCCAGTGATGGATTTTGAGAGGAATGCAAACATTATAATATTTCTAATTTTTCGGAATACGTTGGTAAACATGACCAAATCTGTTTGTTATCGTGTCGATTTACGTTTTATTGTGAAAATCCATAACAGAGCGAACCAGTCAATAACGGTTATCCTACTTAACATTTGAAATGTTAACGAAATAACGATTTTCTTCGTTGGTTTCAACTGTGACCGTTATCGCGGTGAAGCGAATATTGCTCGGAGTAACGTTTAATAAATACTACAATGTTTTATTATTATGCATTGCGAGTTGGAAATTCAAAATGTTGTCCGATTGCGAAAATTAAAAAAATAATAGATAGCTGCATAAAAACATCAGAGAAAAAGAAACGAGATTAGGTATGTTATAGATGAGATCGATGTTGATCCGATGCAATTCAATTATAAGTTTAAAACATAGATAATATTAAACTATTTTTAAACATAACTCTGGAATTTTAGTTTTTTTTTTTTTTTAGATTTATCATAAAAATCTAATCATTTTCATCGTACATGTTTTTTCCCCGCGAGTAAAATAATTAATTTGTTTAAGTAAATACATTTTTGACATGTTAATCTATCAATCAATCATAAATATTCATTAGCCCGTCGCATATAATAATACAACGTTTATCTATCATACATGAATATTATAGGTACCTACGCATATTCCAAAATAATTTATGTAAATATTTCCACCGTGCGCTATATAAGTGCACATAGCCAATATCCATATAGGTATAAAACGCCTATCACAATAAGCAAATTTAGTAAACGTACTTACCGCAGTTCGGGTCGATATCCTTCGCGTTCTCTTCGAAACGAACTGAAAACGCACAAATTTATCACGTGTTATTATCGTTTATTATAAATAAATATCTAAATATCTAAATATCTAAATATCTAAATATATATAATGCATATACATATGTACATACAACATGTTCATAACAGCATGTTATTGAAATGTATATTGCGTATTGAATATTTAACGAATGACGCAGAGTTCTTTATAGCGGCGGCATTACACGCGCTACGTGTAACACGAAACAATCGTTATAGGTACAACTCTAATTATTGCAGTCGAGTTTCTTTTTATACTAAACATATGGTATTCGTTTTGCACAAACAATAAAACGGCAACGCGTGTGTATTACACGTATGGAAAATTAATTGCAACGAGTATAACAAAACAAAACAAAAAAAAATACACATTTATCCGCACAATATTAATTGTAATACTCACAGGATTTTTTTTTTTTTTTTTTAATTATTTCTGGTATGTGTCTTTTTTTTAAATTCAGCTTGTCGAAACATAATATAACAATTCTAATCCTGTTAACCTGAACACGCACATCCCCTAATGGCAATAGGATTCCCATCGTTTGATTTAACGTTTTGTTTTGTATAATCTCAGTTATGCAGACGGAATGGTTATCGATTAATTAATTTCCAGTTTATGGAACGACGATTACAATCATGCAAAGTGATCGACTACTGGTCGATTACTTTTGAATTATTATTCGATCCCAACGGATTCCCAAAAGTTAATCCAAATGGGTTGTATTCTTTTTTTTGGTTGAAATTGAATTAAAATTAATTTGATTTCGGCGGAAAAAAGAAAAGGATAGGTTTGACGAAATAGAGTTACGTTTCTCGGGATTATTCCGTTGTAGATTCTTCGTAGGTAGAGAACCACACCCAGTGGCTTGAAACTCATTCTAAACTGGCCAAAATACCATTTACAAAATTTTCGAAATGTATATTTTTAGTTATCAATTTTTTTTTTCAAGTATTTAAATTAAATAAAAATATGAGGTTAATAAATCTATCAAATTATATATGGATCTATCTATATATTTTTATCGAATTTTTAAAATGTTCATATCTACTATATTCATTTATTTGTCAAGAAATGTAATAAAAATATATTTTATCCCAATTTGTATTTATTTTATTACCCAAAAATAAATAACGACAAAAATTTATTTATATTATTTATCATTTAATAATATACTCATTATTAACCTCGTATTTTTAATTTATCCTCTATACTTTAAAAAAAATTATAATTTATAATTAAAAAATTAATTTTTATAAACTTTTAAAAATAGTATTTTTGGGCTTTGGTCACCTACAAATGCGTTTCATCAAACCACTGTAAAATATGGTGAACTTTAAAATTATTAGAGACAAACCATTTATGTCTACTCACCTTATCGACTTCAGAGCCTAGAACCTTAGAATATTAGAATATTATTTATAAGCTTCCAATTTTATGTATATATAATTATAAAAATATTTCGACGACTTTCGTTCATGAGATATTAAGAATGTAGAATAAACAATATTTGAAAACACCAATTGGTGTAGAACGTAAATCCTCAACGGATTTAAAATAAAGTTTAATAATTTTAATTCGATTTTAAATATAACACGCTTATTGATAGTCTTTGGAGTAACGACTTGCGTTCACAGTTTATAACAATAACACACGATATTAGATAAATTGAAACTTTTTTTCGAAAATACCGAATTTCATACATCATAAAGCTGCATATTTTTGGAACAAAAAAACTTATATAGCATTCTATATGACTCACAGTCTAGATTTGACTTTTCAAATTGTCAACAATCAATAAGTTATAAAATGATTGTATGATATTTTACTAATATTCAACACAGACACTTAAAGGCACATCCATCAACACTTAAAAAACTCATATGCTGCCGTTTGTCAATTACTTAATCGGCATGCTATCGCCCGCAAGCACCTCTAAACGGAAATCATTAAATTGGTATCCCAGAGGGCTGACAATCAACAAAGTCAATGTTTATCGTAGTGAAGAATACAATTTGACTGAATGAAAATGCGTGTGCAAGAGAAATACTACAAGTCTTTGAAAAAAAAAACCGTCTGTTTTATAAATTTATAATAAATCGAACAAGGAACATCCGTTTGGAGATTATTCCGAATTATTCCTTAGAAGGATCTATATAATATCTCCAAATAAAAGGAATCGTGGAACAGGACACAGGGAAGGCCTTAAGAGCTCCCTGAACGATCCCTATAGGGGCCCGAGCCAAGCAACTCTTTTTGTCTATTAAGATTATACACTAAATACATTTGTGCCAACTGGATGCATCAGAAGTGATACCGACACAATGAAATACAATTATCAGCTAAATATATTATTTTCAAAAATGGATAAGGTTATCACAAATTTTGTAAATAGGCAAATTATATTATATGAGTATACGCGTACTAGTTATCCAATTGAGATTAAAGCAAATCTATGATGAAATATACATTTACATTTAACGAACTCAATGTAATCCACATATAATATTTTGCGTAAGATAATAAAAACTCGAACACAACCATGCGCCAAATAAAATTATTAATATTATTAATATGCATGAAAATGAAAATAATTGAAATATACAGCATTTTTACACCGAGTATTTTATTTAGGAAAATAATTAAACATAAGATAAAAAAATTAATAATGATAATACTAATTAAAAACATGAAACGTACATTTTTTTAATACTTAAATATATAAGTATACTTTGTGTATATATATTTAAGTATTCTAATAGGTACTTGTAAACAGAGTAATTAAATATTATAAATTCTTTAAAGCAAAAAAAATGCATAAAACGTTCAGTGATTACGAAACAGCTGTTCGGCCTGTTCCTGTATAGTTATAGTTCCTAATTAAAAGTTAAATTTCTGTACATACAAGAATAATAACCATTTTCGTGTTCAAATCTACTGTGCCGGTATGGACAAAATATTTCTTATTATTTAGTTGAAATTTCATAGAAAATTAAAATAAGAAGTACAATTGTTAACGAATGAACGGTTGAATTTGAACACGAACTTGGATACTATTAGTAAATAGTCCTATTCAGACTTTGAAAATATTCAAATGTTCGTTTGGTTTTAATGATTATTTTTTTTATTTTTCGTAACCTCAACGATACTATCATAATTTGTATTCTTTTACAGTCACGCAGTCAACAATACATCTAAAATCATTTTTCAATTCCTATCAGATTTACAGTGTATATATATATAAATGAATAATATAATTGTAATGGCATAAATAAAAATAGTTTTTTGGTTGAAAACTCTTCACCAATACGAGTCGTTTGCGGTGTTACTAACGTTTATTATTTTTTCATTATAATTCTTTGACTGACACGACAATGTTTATTGAACTCCGAACATTCGGTCACGTTTTTAACTTGAGAACACGTCTATCGTTATTACACGTGTAATACAGTTGTACAGTACTCTCGGTAACTCGAAGTTCTTGGTGGGAAGGGGAGGGAAGGGAGAATAAAAAATTCGGCTTACCGAAAATTTCGAGATATCAAGAAATATTAAGTGTTATCGTTATTTGGAAGAGTAATTTATTCGAAATATCGAGAATTTCGAGTTAACCACGGTTCGAGTAACCGAGAATCGACTGTATTTCGCATTGTTATTATTCGAATAATTTGTGTTTTTTTCTTGCTTTTTTTAACATAACAGAGAACCACGAGATTTACACATGGACCTTAGCGCCTGCCGTCGCTACCGAATACACACTTCCGAATCCAAACGGTGGGGCAATCCCCGTGTACTCATTGTGCGCCGTCGTGCGGCTGAGGAGTTTGCGCCCAGTTCCTTACGGTCTCCCGTGTCCAGGAGACGTTAACCGGCTTCGCCGTCGGTGATTTCCCGCCGACTCGAAACCTCCCGGACGGGGACAGCGGACGCACGTCGCACTCCTTAGTGTAGGCGATCGTCCGCGGGGGATTTCGGTTTTACTCCACCCGTCCAACAGACAGGAGCCACGACCTGTTCCGCGTGCAGAACGTTCCCCCGCGGACCCAACTCTAGACCGGAGATCCCGCGGGACCGGCTGGTCCAAGCGGAAACCGGGGGAAAATTGGTATCGATTTTGATCGTTACGTAACCCACGAGGGTTTTGAAACTCCGTCGACATATCTTTCATTTTAACGGCTATTTACATGAAGCCCGGACATGGAAAACGTCTGAAAACGGAAACCCGAATTCGGGTACAAATTATACCGTACACGACACCGAACTCTAACCGCTGGAAAACGTACGTCGGTATACTCGACAAGCGTATTTTTCCGTTTTCGTTATCGTTTATCCATATAATAATTCAATATGATGTAATTACAATTATTCACAAATCGTTTCTTTCTAAATAAAGAGCGATGTTTATTATTTACAAACATTCAAAGTATTATCGATTAGCCTGACTGGTTTTCGATTGTGGGCAATGGGCTACGAGGAAAATATTATACATTTACTCATATACAATATATGTAGCATTAAGGATAAAAAAAATTGTTTTATCTTCTTATTGATAATATCTTAGTACTTGGTAAATTAGTTACAAAACATCGTTATTTTTTATCGCGACTGTGGTTATAGTGATTAACATAGAATTGATAGTCATTAAAGGTTCATCCGTGTTATTTACGATTACTTAAAATTATTCGCAGAAGTTATTAATGTTCCACAGACAACAGACTAAAATCAATGGCATCATTTGGAGGGGAGGAGGAGACTCATGCATTTGTCTAAGCCCAGTATTTAGTTCAATCTCAAGTCGGCACTCTTGAAAAATTGAAATTGCGAATACGTCATTTGTTACCAATATTACTTAGCACATCATGAAATGTTTGTCATAGTGTAGAAAAAACTGAAATGATGCCACCAATTAAAATATTATTTATAATAATATATTATTATTAGTATTCATTTACATTGTATTTATTTTAACCTCTTGATCCGTATTAGCACATATGATGCCACGATATAAAAATCGTGTTTTAATATATTATACACCACAAAACAATTGGTTTTTTTTTAAATTTAATAATAACATTAAACTCAGATACCCAATTTTTTTATTATAACTCACATAAATTTGATTTAAAATGCTAAATACCTATATTATTTATTTAATGAATTAATAATTAATTATTTAGATTAACCAACTTTTAAACCAAATGAGTACTTGTATGTTTTAAATTAATTTAAATCTTTTGAAATTTTTATAAAGTTCGAGTTCGATATTTAAATTTAATAGTTCGGTTCGGTTTCGTTATGATTTTAATTAATTCGATTCGACCTCAAAAATCTGGGTCCGTAACATCACTGCCTATAATAAATATTTAGCCAGACAAATTTTACGCGGTATGTTTTTCTTTTTAACATTTTCAAATAGACTGAAAATTCAAATTGTTTGATTTTCGATACGCATTGCATATGGTTATGATTAATTAATTAACCTTTATATCATTCAGACTGAATATTTTTTTTATTTGAGTATATATATATATTGTTTTTATTACTTTTGTGTTGTCAACATAAAATTTTGCATCGCTGCTCCAATTTGTTTTATTCGCTCTTTTACATTTGACGTTTAACAGTGCGCGTATATCAATTATTTAAAACAAAATAACGTTGTTCATTATTTTCTCTCTGAAAAACCATATAAATTAAACTTATATATATGTTAAATTCGAACGCACCAAATCTAATATAAACAATTCGATGCGACGCAGACTATAATTTTTCCTACAACATCGTATATACGTAAATCAAACGAAGGAATTCGCATGAATACAAAATGCTAGTGCGTCTGCATGTGTATTTTCTTTTTTTTCTTGCCCCTTGCGGTCTATAATCGGTTATTTTACCAACAACAAATAAAATCACTCGATATCAAATATTTATTACTCGTCGTTATCGTTGTTACACCGCGTAAGTATAGGTGCACTACAACAAGTCTACATTTTCAAATAAAAACAAAAACAAACGGTACCGTCAATGACTACAAACTGGAGTAGCTTACAAATTAAAATTGACATCATTTTTTAACTATTATAGCAAAAAAGCCAATTTTAGTATTAAAAGTTTACTCTTAGATTTATCACATTTTTCTTTACTTAAGTGCGCTTAAGTTAATTTTTTTATTGTTTCTCATAGTCGTATACACAGTGATACAACTTGGACTGTTAAACCGTTTACATTTAAAACTATTTAAAATTAAATTTTCAATACCTACAACGACACAGAGCACATACTTTTGAAAATATAATAATTGTTAGAATTAAGTTAATAACATGTCAACTAGATAATTTTCATAACTATACAGTGATATTTTAATTCTTTGTATTGTGACTTATCGGTGGAGTTTTCGGAGCTTCACACATTTCTTAAAACTAATGTAATACAAAAAACTTAATCTAAAAAAATTCAAATTTAGGTTTGGAAACGTTATTTTTGCCACTGACTGATTAGAAAATGTTTGTGGGTAATGATAAAAAAGAAATACTTTGGAACCACGATAATTAAACGAAAAAACGGTATGTTGCTTCAATTTGAATCATTTGACAGCAGTGTTTAAAATAGGACGAACTTCATTTAACTTTTACTTCACTTAAAAACCAACCTTTTTAAAATGTTTTAACTGTTAAAAAGAACGCAGAAACCCTACAAATTTAGAGTAATTCAGTTTTCGTTATTAATTTTTGGAATTTATAAATTGCATGGTTTTACATTATAGAAATGGAGATGTTGAGGGGTTTGTAACATTTTTTCTACTATTTGAATTTGTTGGCAAATAAGCTACAATAAATTTGTCGAATAATCTCGTGTAAGTACTAATTGTTTTAAATTGTTATAATATTATAAGCAGACATACGTGATGAGTAACTACACATCAACACACGAGTGACATGATTTTAAAATTTAGACTCAAGAGCTAAACTTCTAATTTTCAATAAGGAAGTTGGAGAACTACATATTGGAAGAAGAAAATCCAAAAAAACAAAACATACATATACATATACGTATAATACCGACGAATCTCGGTGAAGCAAAGGAAGGCTAGGAGGAGGACTTAGTCCCTTTCCCTAAAAATGTTCAATTTTTCTTGTATTTATACATTTCAGAGCCTAAGGCTAATTTGTTGAAAAAAATCATATTTAAACATTTCTTTTTCTATCACAAAAAAATAAATTATTTATTGAATTTTATATTCTTTTTGTGACCTTATATATATATAAATGCTGTTGATAACTTCAACGTCATTTCATTAATTTAGACATTCGGCAGTATGTTTAATTAATCTTGATCGAGTATTGGGTAATCCACAACAAATATGTCAAATTGTATACCTATCGATCAACATAATATAACTTATAAGAATAGTAAGAACAGTAAGTAATCCATTATTATCTAGACCTAATCCAAAATAGCTCTTTTCCGTTTACTTTCTATATCAAATTAATTTTCATACTTCAGGTTTGGACAAACTACAAAAAAAACAGCTCATTCGAATCAATTTTGGGGATCCGTTTAGACCAAATAATATTGCTTCATACGATCTAATCAAGTACTTCACAATCATTGTTTCGATTCAAATTGAAAATTAACTCGTGATTCTTCGTGAAAAATTATCGCGGGTAGGTAACAAGAAATTCGAAAATGCATTCTGGGTGGTCAATTATTTCGAATGGTTGGCAAAAATTGGTAAACGTTTAACTGTACAGAGTGGAGACGTGCTAGTTTTAAATATTATGCATTCATACGTATCGATTAGTTCAAAACGTGCATTGACCCCTATAAAAATGATTATTATAATAATTGTTTCGAAGGAAAAGGATCTCTGTATAGACTTTATGTTATGGCTACAGGCCCTCACCCGCCCACCACCCACCAAGATGTTTACCTTAGTTGTGCACATGACAAGAATCTTTCACTGTTAGTACACACAGTACGTTTTTATCGAATAACGTTATAAGTAGTAATGGGCACTGGGTAAATATGCGGATATTTACCCATAATATAAATACCTTATCAAAATTAGGTTTTTTTTTTTATGTATCATTGCTATGTTGTTATCATCATATTTTGGTATGTAAATAAAAATACCGAAAACGTCGTTTATTGATTTTTACGTTAAATTACTCGTGTTTTGTATTAAAATATAAATAACTGAAAAGAAAATATATTTTTGAGGTTTTTTTATTTACTGACGAATACTTTTTTTTCCACTTGAACACCGAAACGAAATGAGAAATTAAAAATAAATACCTATCGGTGACGGGTATTTGATTTGAATACCCGACAAAAAGTACCCTCGGTATTTGCCCAAAAATATAAATGCCGGGTATTTGCCCGTCACTAATCATGGGTATTATGATCCGGCTGGCAAAAATCGACCAAATCCCTACCGTCTATGGGGACCGTAATTATTTTCCACGCACAATTGTCCTGGTGTTTTGGTTCGTGCCTTAAAGCACACGCATGCAATTCATTCGTATGCACATACACCGTAATAAACACTCGTCTAGAGTAACATTATCGGGCGGCCGTCGACACGCTAACACCCACACGTCGACATTTTACATTTTAATTTTTGACAGTACGCGTTGTCGTTTTTCGGTTAGTTTGAAGTTAAATAAGTTAAATAATAAATTCAACTGTAGTAGAAATTAATGTTTTTTTTTTTGCAAAAATAATATCCGGTAAGATAACCAAAATAGTTTTTACTATAATTATTTGGTTATATATTATTTAAAGTAATAAATAGTAAATGTTCATACTCTATGTACGTATTCATATATATATTTAAGAGGCATCTCACCCGTATTTGTTGTCTCCGTCTATCTTATAGGAAATATAGAAAAAATTACAGTACGTAAAACAGTAAATGTGGGATCTACGTCAGAATTAGAGTTGAAACACCTATTACCGATTTTGAAAAGGACAATATTTTTTAGAGAATGTCATATCCTTTTTGTAAAATATTGATTAAAAAAAAATTACCAGCTTTAAAAAAGAATGAAAAATATAAAACGTTATAACTTCTTTGTTAAACAATATTTTATAAAAAGGATATGACATTCCCTAGAAAACGGCATCGTAACGTGAAAACTTATATGAGTACATATATATATGTATATCAAACAAATATTGCCCCCCCCCGCCCTACCTAGGCAAAGAACCAAAGCCGCCACTGGCGCATAGACACATCACGCGAGACGACCCGACATACCTGGTTGGTTCCATTCCTGGACCTGACCCGTGGTCGTCGGTAATCGATCGTTACGCCCGCGGACGTAGACGGACAGTAGTCGGCGACGTGCGTGCGTACCCGGCGAGGAAAACGGCACTACGGTAATATCGGTTCACGGAATGAAACATGGTTTCGTACGGACGGCGGAGGATGTAGTAACAGCACCAGCAGCACCGGCAGCACCACCGGCAACAGCACCAGCAGCAGCACCAGCAGCACCGGCAGCACCGGCAGCATCGGCAGCAGCAGCAGCAGTAGTGATTTCATCTTTCGGCCGTACGGGGAAAATCGATGAGGTGCGGTGGGGAGACGATTTTAAAAAAAAAAGAAAAAAAGATAGCCGCGCCAGTAATAAAAAAAACGCGGTGCACACAAACGTGTACGTGTACGCATCACGAAACGACTCGCGTTATCATACGACGCGGTGTGGTCGATTTAAAGTTTTTTCGGTTATTCGGGTTTTCGGTGTTACGTCGAACGGTTCGTTTACTTAACGCGTCGATTTATATTCTCGCGAGAACCGTGTTACGTGTACTGCGCGCGATGCGTCGAGAAGTCATTGTTATTATGTTCCCCCCCTCTCCCCCCCACCCCCCGATGGGCTTAACCGACGATAACGACGATCGCCCGCGGGCCAAAACGGTCCTCTACATTGCCTAGGACGGACGCGTAGTTTTTTCTGGTCTTACGTAACCGCGTTTTATCTGAAACCGTATGTTTCACGATACCCACCCCAACACCGTTACGTCTACCGCAGTTTGTCACGTGATCGTTTTTTATTTTTGTTAACCTATGTTTAATTAATTCGAATCAACGCGATTTGTTGTTAGTTTAAAACAAACAAAAACAATTACATTTTTATGCCCTCGCGTTTAACTTGTAACGCGACTGACTGTCGCAAAAAATAATTCTTAAGTAGTCACCGATCCAATATACGAGGTTAGGTAGGCAACTTTGCATTTCATACAGACGCACTTTTTGTCACAATCTGTATATATATATCGGTACTCTTTAGTATTTATAAAATAATTATTTATGTCTAGTCTAAATGAACAACACTATTAGACGTTTTAAATATTTACCTAGGTATTCAAAAAAAATTATATTAACGTAATTACAGAATTGATTATAAACTGAATAATAACATAACAGAGCGAAAATGAATAAAAAAAAAAAATGTTACTACGAAAAATAAAGCAACTCGTAAAGTAGACAATGAAAATGAACAGACTTAAATTTGTCTTTAGTCGTTATTAATGCCTGACCTTGTATATTACTCGTATTTTTGGCTTTGAAATCTATTAAAGAATACTAGAACCCAGTATACCTTATGCATGCAGCCACGTGGGTTTTTGTTGTGAAACATAGACTGTCTTTACAGCTGTAAGTGTATTGCACTCGTGTTTGTCTTTTAATGATTATCGTCCGTCAAACGAAATTAACTCTTACTGTTGTACAAAAAAATTGTATTTAAAAATTTTTTCCCTTGTTTCATTGATCACCCGTTTAAATACAATAAGTTAGTATATATATATATATATTTTTTTTTTTAATTAAATGTAATTGTATTTTTTAGACAAATTTATTGATAATTTTTTATGAGATTTTAGAGATGTATCTAATTATGTATTTATTCATAATCTATTTATTAACTTTGAAATGTCTTATAATAGTATAACATTTTTTCAAAAAAAAAATTTTTAATTATTTTACAAAATTGTATTGTTTTTTATTTTTTTATAAAAAAATATTTTTCGAACATATGAATTCTCCAAAAAGGTAATCGTTTTTGAGCATACAGGCTGTATATACATGTACGTTTTTCGGTTGTTTTTGAATTACCTTTTGTGCTTATGAGCAGTAGCCCGAAAAATACGATTTTGCGCAACGCTACACTAGTAGCGTATTATTATAACAAAAAAATGATAACACGCTTATTTCCGTCTTAAAAAAATTAATGAAATTTTTAAACATTTTCGGAGAATTCTGAAAGCACCATCGTTTTTTTGTTCAAAAATACATAAGGGAAATACGTATACTTTTTACAGAACATTCATAACGTTTATTATTATTATTATTATTATTATTATTATTAGTAATGCTTTTTATTACAGTTAAAAAGAAAACAAAACTAAATAGATATCTTATACCGGTATAGTCTAAAGCGGCCCCACACGATCAATTATATTGCGCAATATAATATTTTTTCACGCATGAATGGCACATTTGTTGGAAATAATATTACCGATAATAACAAAACAAGATACAGTGATGGAAAAGCAATTTCACATACAGAACGATTAGCAACAAAGCTACGATTTTCAGTAACAGGGCGAAGTTTCGAAGACTTAAAATTTAGCACAGCAATAGCACCAGAAACTATCAGTTCTATTAGTTTGGAAACATGTGAGGCAATGATAACTTTTGATAAAGCTGGATGTTGACGATATAATTGTAAAAGTTCAATAATAAATTAGCGGTCTTCATTGCGCTTCGCCGCGGTGACTCAAATTCAACTGAACTGACAAAACCAATTATTGTGCAATATTATGCCTACACGTACAAACTATTCAATACTTGCGCAGTATACACAATATACGTATCAAACACACAATAATACCGCGCGATATAAATGATCGTGTAGGAGCCGCTTAAGTCCGAGCCAATAAAACGCGTAAACCGTTGATTTTTCGAAAAAATCGTTTACAATATCATCTATATGTATAACGTATATAGTATAATCTGAATCGTGTACATTTTTAATACAGCGCCTTTTATTTCGGGTATTCCTAGACAGAATAAAGCGCCGTACGTGAATGGTTTTGAAACGGTGTCCGTTTGGTGAAAATTACGAATCACAAATCAGCAGCTGCCCGTGTCCGCGAACGAAACGAAAAACGATTTGTTGCAGGCAATATCGCGCGTTCGTGAAATGAATATTAATAACTAATGAAAGGCAATAACACGTCGAGCAACACGAAATGTTACAACGTGCACAAATAGAATGACTTTCAGATGAGACTACACGAATATTGTGCACCGAGTTCATTATTAATAGTTTCACGAGCCAAAAATAATAGATGTATAAATCATATATAATTATGTTAAATAGTCTGATTACGACGACGTGATGTTGGCGTATATAACACTATCATCTCGATGTCAAAACTAATATTACCGACAGTCTTAACAGGAGGCGCCACACCGCGATGGTCCTCCTCGACGTCCAACAGGCGTTCGACCGGGTATGAAATGACGGCCTGCTGTACAAAATGTCCAAACTTAACTTTCCCCCCTACTTGATAGGCGCGGTTAGGTCCTTCCTTCCAAATAGATCCCTGAGGGTCAAAGCAGATGACTCCTTCTTTGACCCCCGCCCCATTATGGCTGGTGTCCTGCAGGATTCGAAACTCTCCTCCACCCTCTTCAACATTTTCTAACACGACATGTCTCAACGAAAGGACACTATCACCTCGATCTATGCCGTCGATGTGGCTGTCTCCCGCACAATCATACAAATCAATCGCAGCACCTCCCTCCTGAACATCCTTCTCCAAAACCTTAGCAATTTGAACAGCAAATGGCACAGTCCATAAATAAAACCAAATGGTTGCGGTCTTCTTCTCCAAAATAAACCGCACCCCCATCAAAGTATCATTATAGATTGCCACACCATCGACTGGAACTATTCCACTAAATACCTAGGCGTCACCCTAGACCGCAAGCTCTCCTGGAGCAAACACATCAGGATCACACGTGGCAAGGCTTTCGGAGCCTTCATCCAACTCAAGCCCTTCTTCAACAATAAAGACGTGTTACCTGTGACAAAACTTCGCACCTTATCTGCAAAGATCGTTAGAAGCATCTGCATCTAAGCTATACCCATTGGGGAGCGGCGAGTGAAACCGTCTCAGACCAGTTCAGAGCTACTTCATGAAACTACTGAGATCTGTTCTCCAAATTCCATGGTATATCAGGAACTCCCAAATCATCAAGGAAATCCACATCGCACCACTCCTGCAGGTTGCCACAATTTTCGCAGCTAAACTCTGCGAAACAATCGTATCGCACCCTAACCTCTCTATCACTGCATCCGCTAATTACACCCCCAAGTCTTACGACTAGGTGAATTGCCCCTGCTCCCTTCTGGAACACCCCCGACCCACCAACTCCATGACTGTATACACATGTATCATACATGTGATATATGTGTATATATGAATTGAGTTGTTTATTTTGTTATTTGTTTCATTGTATTTGTTTTCGTTTTTCTTGTCTATTGAATCCACCTTGACTTCACAGCTAACCCTCTCAGCTTCGCTATACGCGCAAGTGCCTCACTACTCAGCTCTATGAGTAAGTGGTGGCCATCTTTCTTCGCAGCAACTAACTCTTTCCTCTTTTTCTTCCCCCCTCTCTCTTACTTCATTTTTCTCAGGCCTAACCTTACGGTTGCTCATCACGAAAGAGTTTTTAACCGGTAGGCACCACTTCATGGTAAACCCGATACTACCTCCAAATTCCATTGCGGAGGTGTCTTTGGAAGATTTCCTCTTCCCCAATCCAAAAAAAAAATTTCAAAACTTTTCAATTTGTTATCTCTCGAATAACTATTATAAATTATTATTATTAACGGACAACTATTATTGCTAAACTGTCAACGCGTATGTAGTAGTCATCTTAAAATTATTAAATTACATTTTTTAAACAACTACACAGAATAAAACAATAATTTAATAAACAAAAAACATGTACTTTATCAAACAGAAGCAATTATTTGCAAACGTAAAAATGTATTAAAATGTAACATGAAACCTAACCACACATTAAATTAAAACAAACGCGTGTAAAGTATAATTATATGGAGTGCAAAGCGTTTATTTCCGAGTTTTAAAATAAAATAGAGTGAATGATAAATTAATAATCACGCCAAAATTACGAATAATAATTTAATAGATATTTGAAAAGTGCATTATAATAATCTACACAACAATAGTCCAATAAAATATATTTAGCTATGTGCAAATCACGTTTCCCGTGGTTAATTTTAAAAATCAATTATACGAAAATCAATATTACAATCAATTTTTACATTAAAAATTAAAAAACGTCAAGTTTGTGATCTGATATATAATACGAAATATGTGTATTCTTGTAAAATAATTTAAACGAAAATAATCGGAAATCAGATGTTATAAGAAAACGATGTGTTTAATTGAAATTCGTTTATAACGCTTATATTATAAAACTATTATATCATACGTTGATTAAAGATTTTCCATTGTTAAATTTAATCCGATATAGATTTTAACGTTTTTTTTCAACATTGTATTATTCCGTAAGATAATATCAATTTGGTTTGGTGTACTTAAGTTGATTTCTACATGTAATAAATCGTATCAGTGGAATTCACTTTAATTTTTTTTTTTTTTTTTAGGTAAAAAATGTACTGGTTGAATTTACATGCAACAAGGGTGCAAAAAGGTCACAATCGGTAGAATTTACATGCGTGTTTATGGATTTTTATAAAACGAATTTAGGTTACGGAAACTTCAAACGAATTTCATGTTAGATATTTTTTTAATAACACAAATCGTTAAAACGACAGAAAAATCAATTTATCTTTGACGTCCAAATTTCAACAAGAATAACAGGTTATTGATATAGTGTTATCTGATACATATAATAACAACAATTATATTAATAAATCGTTTACGCAATTAAAGCAGTATTTATATAAATTATAAATGTACGTGATCAATGTCAGGAACAAATAACAAAACGACTTTGAAATTTTCAAAACAATATAGGTATTGACTATTATATAAAAATAATTAATGAACCGTCATACAGTACGATTAGCGAAAATCTTACTGGGATATATAAAATAAAGAAAAATATCCAATTTCTGTTTTCTTTGATTGCCGACAATCACGTGAAACAAATAACAAAAACGTGGTTTTTCTTATTTATTCAAAAATAATGTTTATAAATTTCCTTTTTCTTTTTTCCCTTGAATTTGTCTTTATATAAATAGAATTTTCACAAAAACACCGTAAATAAATGTATGTAATGATGTAACCAAATTATAAGTTAATAACTTTGACTGTTGATGCCTTAACTTCAAATAAAAATTAATAATTATATTAAACGCATTTTTACATGCATGACTATATATATATGTAAAAACAATTGGCGTTACAATGCATACATCATTTTGTAGTTAGTTTACTTAACTATACCCGATTGGTTGATTACGTATTCAATACAATTCTGAACAAGTTTAAATTGTTATTTCCGAAATACAAATAAAGGCAATTTTGTCCATAGCTAACAGAAGACAATTCGCGGTCATTAACAGGAGATAAAGCCAATTCACATTGCTTTAATACTACTAAACATGATTTATTACAACACCGATCGTTAAATAGATTTCTGTGCTAAATTTTATTATAAAAACTTGTTTCGAAAAAATAATACAAAGCATTTATAAATGAACATAAATTATAAGTTCATTGTTTGCGTAAAATATAAGTAGGCTAAACTGCAATTTTTTTTAATGGTGATCGACGTAATATTCATTTTTATTATTAATAATGACATTGAAAGCGTACCGTACATAGGTACTGTGACAAATAGAGATTTCATATTTCGTAACGTCTATTGAAATCGTATTAAACATATATGTCTACTAGATAAAAAATACATATAGTAATTTAAAAACAATGATTAAGACATTTTCTTTAAAAATTCGAATCGTTTATTCTTAACAGTTGTATTGGTTAGAGTACAGATTGAACGATAGTTTCGTTAACATCGCGAAGGTAATGATTTAAAATTTAAATCAAAGTATTTACCGTAGAATAGGATGTGAAAACAACGAAATACACACAAAAAATAATCACAAAAAAACGTATCAATTTCCATTTATTGGTTTTCACCAAAATTCACGTCGTATATTCGTACATGAGTATACACACTGCAAAGGCTATTTTTTATTATTTTTGCTACAACACATCACAGTATCAATAAGGAAGAAGGTCATATGCGTAAATGAGAAGGACTTTTCCAATGATTTTGTGTCAAAATATTAAAATAACCGTTTAGCTTTCAAAATTACAACACGCGCATGAATTTGCTACTACACTGTGTGTGCTATTTTTATTTTCAACATTTTTATTTTTGGCATTTGTTATCTAATTATTTTTACTCAGTAGTTAATAGTAGTAATTATTCATAATCAAATTTTTTATAAAACCTAGGTAAGTTACTCGATACTTTACATTTGTATTTGTCGACATAATAAAATATAATATGAATCGATAACAACCGACAATGAACTAATTTTTTAGAGTCTAACGAAAAAAAATTGTACTCTAAAAATACACAAAAATTCAAATCTCAAGATAATAACGAAATGGTTAAAACTTAAATTAAAAGTTAAATTACAACTTATAACACTTTAAATTTGTCTTTAAGTTTATAAATAATTAGTAAAGAGAACAAAATATTTACTCCTCACTACTTAGACCAGGAGTTCCCAAACTTATTTCCCTTACCGGTCCACTTACAAAAAAAAAAAAATCTAACAGCCCCCTTATCCCGGAACTTTACCTTCATTAATTAATAATTATAAAAAAAAAGTTCAACAACGTATTTATTTATTTTTCGATGTATATTTTAGCAACTTATTTATAACAAAAATAAAAATAAATATACCTTCTAATGAGAAAGTTGTATCTGGTAGGTTTCGGTGAAAATTTGGCTCTATTTGTGTGAGAAACATACTGATTTTTATTAAAAGCCATCAAATTGAGCTTACAGAACTATTGCCCACTTAAATCACACTAGCGATATCGCCCACTTTTGGGACCACTGTCTTCGACCTACGACAAATATTTTTTTTAAAAACGTAGTTCATAAGAACTTCATTAAATATTATTCATAATTTAGGAATTATACCCATAAATATAATTTGGTTAAATAAAAATTGATTTGAGAATCAAAAAATTTCCTTTGGTGAGACTTGTTTCATTTTTCAAGTGAAAAATATAAACAGCAAAAAGTTCTTCTTGAACTTGAAGAACATAAACGTAAGAAAATAATTTTTAAAAGAAACTATCAACCACAGAGGTTACCTATACTGTAAATATTATTTAACATTTTACATTTGAACAAACAAAACTGATTTATTACACACAATTTAAAAAAAAATGTAACTTATAACTTTAATTCTTACAATCTTATTTTCTATATAATATATATATTTTTTTTTAATTAAATATATACAATCATTTAAATGAACTTTTAATTGTTGTAAAAATGTGTGGTACAGTTATTGTTCGTACCAAAAAAAAATCCCTCCTCTAGCCTATCCTTGGCCCTTCTCAAAAATGACTAAATTTAGGCTTAATATTATGTTTCTTTCAATCTGGTGTTTACTAAGTTTTTAACATTCAATCGTTATGGGTTATACTTATACAGGGATAAAACAATGCTGATTCCCCCTGATAAGTCTTCGTCAAAATTCATTCTTTCCCTCCCTATTACCTTCTTCTTCGAAAATCCCACGGTCCGAGTGTCCGATGTTATATATATGTTTAGGATTTGTTGATGAGTGTTGATGATAACACAGTGTGACAAAAACCGTATGCAATACGAAATAATAAAAAACCGTGGTCTACACTCGCTACTCGAGCAGACATTTTGGATCATTAAAATGTCTTATGGTCATGAACTTGGACGCTGTGGGGTATATGTTCATGATACAAAATGCGTTTGCACAGGTCTCTCGACGTATCGAGAGACGAGTGCAAACCACGCGATGTAACCATGCCAACCAATAACGTCATCAAGTGTCCCAAAAAAACATTTTCATGACAATTTGCATTTAATTTCCTTAAAATATACAATACAATTGAAGGAAAATGAATGATCTTAATATATATTATTGTATTTTTCTAAAGTTCCGTCCGACATAAATTTTTGAGAATTTCGCCAGGAGATAAATTATTATGAAAATCATCATCTATATTATCGTCATTTATATATATTACGCATTAAAAATATAGATTTCAATCCTTTTTTTTTTAATCCTTTTTGAAAATTTTCATTGACTTTATTCATATTATCTCATTTATATTTTACGTATTCTGACACTTTCAATAATCTCCAATACTATCATTAAGTGAAAGTGAGAAAACCAAAAAAGTTACTTTTGATAAAAGCTAAATAATTTTTAATATTTCTATTTTTAAATAAAACTATAATATTGCTAATTGATCTAACCACATTTGTCGTCTAAAAACAAAATCACTGATTTTATGGAATTAACGGAATAAAGAATGTGCGGCATCTAGTCAAGTTTTCTTTTAATAAATAACACGATTAGGAGAGCTTTTAATAAATTTTTTTTTTAATAAAAAAACGTATTATACTGTTATTCTAGAGTGTTAATAATTATTTCAATATGTATAATAGTTAGACAATAGCTCATTGTCTCACCTAACGCGTCACCGCTGTTATAATATAATATAGAGAAAACGTTATAAACATACCATAAAACATGCATGTTTTGTGATTAGAATTTAAATAAGCAATAATATGTATTATACTCAAAACATGCAAAATTAAAACCTAGCCTAACCGCATTTGTTTCAATAAGAAGCGATTTGTTAACAAATCACATAAAAAATGTGGATGTTGCGAAAAAATAAAACAAACTAATACACATATTGTACAATATTCGATGGATTGTATTTGAGTACAAGTATATTTAAATAGTTCTGTTAGAATTCAATATTCGATATTTTTTTTCCCAAGTATTCAATAAAATATTTTAATTTTTTTTTTTTTTATATCGAATGCTTTTTAAACAATTTTAGACGTAATATAAAAATTATCATTCTGAATAAACTAATAGTGTTATAATTGATAAAAAAATATAGTCGTGTTAGTTCAAATCTAAAGTAATAGCCGCATATGTTATAGCCTATAACATAAAAATTCGTTATTTCAACCAACATTTTCTCTAGTCAAATACAATATATTTACTTGGGGTACGGATTCTAACAAATTCGAGAATTTTCAGCACATCATCCCCTATGTTATTTTACAGGCGAACGTGCATACGCCGTAAAAAAAAAAAAAAATCAGTACACTAGAAAAAATATAAATGTAGTCCTAAACGAAACTAACAGTACACTAATAACGAGATGCTTGTGGCGAACACCGTCAGTAGAAAAACTAAGGATATTATGGTGGGATAGTACCGCCGAATGATATAAGACGAAATGCGACGGCTATGATCGAGAAAACGAACCGAGAAAGGGATACGAGACATCCCTGGTGCGCGGGAGGAACGTTGTGGAAAGACGCCTTAAGTCACGTAAAAACATATTAGTTCAACAGCAGGATCTTTAGAACAAATACCTAACCTAGCAACAGAAAAAAATGGAAGAACGCCGCTGCCAGACATGGAAAGATCCAAAAAAAAAAAATACTTACCCCCTGGAAATACACGGAGTAGGAACCGGACCGGAAGGACAACAGTTATAACGCGAAAAAAGGGTAGATGCGAGTATGGTGGGATTAGAGACTCGACGCGACCATTTACTTAACCTTTACTAGCCATTATATGAAGACTAGACACCGGAGGACATTATAACGACGACAGGCGACATTTGTAACTAATTCTGTTTTAAACCCTTGTTTTTAAATATAATACAATTGTTTTCAAACCTATACTTTGCACCCATTTATTCAATCGCACTGCATTATGCATTATTAACATAAGTTATAACTTGTTTCCATTTTTATAATATATCCTTTCCAATATAATTGTTGTACATATGATTGTTTTGAATATATTTAAAATGTTGTACACGCACCTACAAAACAAAAACCAACTTTATGTAAAATTTGTTTCGATTATTCAAAACCTTAATTCACAAGTCTTTTTTTAATACCTTACCTTTGATTTAGGCAAATGGGCAGTCAATAATTTTTATTAATGAATACTTATTAAAAACAAACTCACAAAAATTTAGAGTTCCAAATAAAACAAATCAACAATAAAATCAAACAAAGTATATCAGAAATGTATATTTTATCAATAAATCAGTAATAATACAAAATGTGTTTAACAGGGTTTAACTGTTTTAATGCAATTTTCTTAACACGAACAAATGATTTATACAAAAGCAGCCAATACAACATATAATCATAATAAGTCAGATCAATAGAAAAAAACAATATTTAAATAAGTAATAGGTTATAGTTATTATCCTGATGTACAACATTTGAACATTAATAAAATATAATATTTACTTCCAATACTTACATTTTACCATTTTTTATTTATTTTTTTAATAAAACCATAAAATATATATGATATATAATCATCAACACATATTATAACACTTTGGTAAGCATAAAAAAATATACATAAATTTCAATTCAAACTATAAATTATATAATTAAAAAATGTTTAGAATATGAAATCAGACAGTGAAACGACTAATAAAAGATGAGAAGATAAAATTTTAAACAAACAACAATTATAATTAAGGCTGGGGTCTTAATTTTAATAAATGAGTAACTTATTTATTTCTACTTGATTTATAGAAATATTTTATGCATACTAACAAATAAATTCTCAATTAATTACATTTAAAATCAACTTTTACTGATCACAATTAAATTTTGAAATAAAAATCAATTCTAACGTAGTTTTCATCTATTATTTAACTTTGTTTTAGCCAAATAACATTTAAATAATTGAAGAAAATAATTTTGTTTTTCACTAGCCTTATTTAATGAAGTCTATTGAACTAATTATAAAATTATAAAATACTAATTTCGTTTTTACTTTATAAATTAGGTACAGCAAAATATTTTAATCGCTTTACAAATCATAACGGAAACAATATTGTACAAGCAAGCAATCAATACATCTATAGAAAACATTAATAACAACGGTTAACTTACCCTTTTTTATCATCGACATTGTCCATATTGTTACAGAACAATTTAAAATAGGATAAAAACTAAATAACTTTGTCCTGTAAATTAAAAATTAATGATAACAATTATTGAACTTCTTAAACATTTTAATAAATATTATGTACTTATATATATACATATATGTTTATAAGTAATAATTTAAAGAAAAGCAATCATTTCTACTAAACACGATTAAGTGATTCATTGTACCAATAGTGCATAACTGTTATTTACATAATTAGGAAGTAAACCTTACTAGCTTGTTTGACCTTAAATGCAGCGCATACGGCATTGAAACCAGTGAATGTATAATCACCAAACGTTAATTGACTTGATTAGTCATTCATAAATTTAACTTGAACTTAAATTTAACGGAATGATACGTTTAACGATGAAAAAAGTATATTTTTTCTCTCTCTCTCTCTCTCTAGGTAGGTACTTTACTTATAAATTATAAGAACGAAAATTCACGTTTATCGCGTAAGCCAGACAATATATACATACGTCGATGGCCATTTTGTAATGACCGAAAATAACTTTTTTTGTCAAAACAAAAAACTCTATTAAAACATGTTGTTCGCCGAGAAAACACAAAACAACATCGATCACGAACGTTAAAATGGAACATTGATAAGAGCTATCAAAACCGCAAAACATCTGTACGCGAAACATAGATAAGAAATATATGGATAGGCCACTCATATATTGAAAGTGCATGGGGCACAGATTAGATGAGTACAGATGGATCACTCGGCCCGAGAACAAAAGAATTACAAATACGCTTTTCCAATTGGTTCCCCCTCAAATCAACGTAGGCGCATATGACAATATAAATTATAGTGATAATATTATACTATATTATTGTACAACTTCTTTATTATTTTAAATATAATAATAATGATTATCATATGCCAGTAAAAATTTAATGCAGGTTAAGCACATATTCGTTTCCAACTAATATGTAAATGAAATTCAATTGAATTATAATTCAAAACGGAAAATGGCTTTATTTTAAAAAAATGCCATGTTCGATTAACTAATTTACGCCAAGTATAAACTTATTTGTCTCCACCATGAATTCCTAACAAATGAACTTGACCACAAATTCAATAGAAAGAAATATTACTGACTATTGTTCTAATCCGGTTTCTAATATTTAAGGGTAGAATTTAAGTAAAAAAACAGCAATCATTTTTTTAATATGTATCGTTATTTTTTTTTTTAAAGTGGTGGACTTTTTTTATAGCTATATATATTCTTAAATTAATTTGTTTAATTAATTTCTGTATTTTTTACATACATTTTTCATTATTTATATATATATATATATATTTTAATAATGAAATTTAAGTAATACCTAATTTATTTAATAGTTTGAAAATTCTTTAAATTTTTCTACAGATGTTTACTTAACTGATAAATGTTTCTTATACTATTTATGTGTCTTCATTTGACAAATAATATTTTTTAAATGTTTGTTTTTCAACTAATGTAAGGATAAAATAATTACACGGATTAGATGAATATTATACGTTTTATTATAGTAAATTATAATCTAGTGAACCGAATACGGTTGCTGGTTGGCTGCAAATTTTTTTTGGTATTCGTGTACGCTTTTGGCGCACATGGTAATTTAATTAATGAGTTTGAAAATCTGTAATTAGAAATAATTTTTTAACAACACATACAGTTTATTCAACCATATAGTACCAAAATTTAACTTACATTTATATAAAACATACCAAACACAAATAGTTTGTTTCTTTAACAGTTTACTTCATTCACCTAGTCCATCTGAATATGATTGTTCCGAAATTAAAAATAAGTTAAAAGATGATAAAATATATTTTTAGTAGTCCTGAAAAGAACTGTTTAAAAAGAAGTCCTGACAAGGACTGTTTAAAAAAATGGCTAAACGTTTAGTTCTGAAAAAAGCAGCTCAGAAATTAGTCAAGGTAATTCACAAGTATAATATTTTTAATAAAGCTTTCATGGATTGAGAATTTATTAACTATGTGGTTTTCGGAAATATCCATGTGGTTAATGTTATTGTTCTGACGTTTCGGAACCGTTGCAGGTTCCATCCTCAGGGTTTTGTAGTACACATCTGACTGTCGCGAGAGTGTAGTCGCGACAGTCAGACGTGTACTACAAAACTCCGAGGATGGAACCTGCAACGGTTCCGAAACGTCAGAACAATAACATTAACCACATGGATATTTCCGAAAACCACATAGTTAATAAGTATAATATTAATATAATTAATTGACCCTGTATTAAATTATGTAGAGAATAGAGATTACAGTATAAAGTATAGGTAAATTTAGAATAAATTATTAGACAAAATTATGTGAATATTGAGTTCCTAAAACTAACATTTGTGTATTTATTACAGATGTTGTAAAACAAATAATTTCCTATTTTTTAATTTTTTATTCGATAAAAGATTTTTATTTAAGAATTTAATTGACGAGTAAATCCTAAAACGAATAAAAAATGAAAGTAAATAATTTTTATTAAATTGAGGACATGGATGTTCGTATAGTACATTGATCATACATTGCTTAAGTTTTTGACCTACACTTTGCTCAACCGACTTGGAAAATATTGTACGAACAACTTTTCTAATTTATAAATATAATTATAAAATTCTTCATAAGCCATTGTCAAATTACCAAAAGTTGATTTCTCATGATTTACATAAGCTTTAAAATAACATAATAAAAAGGAATGATCTAATTTTTTTTGAATTTTAGCATATCAACACATTAAATACATTCAATTTATTCAAAATAAATATTTTGATTTAATTTTTTTAATTGTTCTATATCATTACTATACCTATAACCCTGTTTATTTTTATTTTTTAAATTAAGGTGATTTTTGACAATTATAAATAAGCTAGGAGATAAATACTTTTCGATTAACTCTACATAATTTTCTACAGTGTTGTTATTGGCTAATCTTTCACTTAAATTAAAATCAGATTTTTTTAAACAATTAATTTCCTTAACATTATACTTATTTATTACAGATATTTTTTTCTTTCGCGGAGTATTTGCCGACAAGTACCCTGGCGTTTCATTACTTAAATCACTTGAATCAAGGATTGATGTTGAAGCAGTCTTTTCAACACTCACTACACTGAATGAAGAATCGCCGCCTAGACTAGCACAACTGATGTGAGATATTGACACATTAGTTACAAGATCCTCTTCAACTTGAACTACAAATTAAAAAAAAATTTTTTTTCATTTATATATATATATGTAAGAAATTGTTTTAATTTTATTACTTATCATTTTATACTTTATGTCATAACTAATATAACTATTTTACTTACAATTGAACAATGTAGGGATTGCATTGAATACAAGCTTACATTTGATTGTGGAGTTCAAAAACATTTTATCTTCAAAATGTTTTTCACAGATCCTGTAACTAATGTTTGATTTCGAAATACCGTTTGCTAAGTGTTCTGTGTGGCAGTTCTTCATCCAAATCTCACGTCGCTCAATTTCTTTTGGGTATCCAAAGAAACTTAAATTCTGAATACTGCTAGAACTGGTACAACACTTAACGGAACACCGTTTATTTTCGTTAAAGGCTATGTTTTACAAGAAAATAAAAACTTTAATCTTATTACTTAAATAATCAAGAGGATAACACAAAAGGGCAGGAAATGCGCACTCGAAATCACAATTCAAAATTCATTTTATGTAAACAAAAAACACCAACAGGTTATTTTACAGGAGAAATGTTTAAATTTTAGGTAAATATATTATACTATTGTGCGGTAACACTGATTTGAGGGGAACCAATCACGTAATATTTTTTGTTTACATCGCGAGTGATCCATCTTTATTCATCTAATCTGTGCATGGGGTAGCAACCATTTTGAAAAAGAGAATTCACTATTTGAACGATTCTCTTTCTCGCACGAGGTATATTTTAAGGTTATTGTAATGAAATTATTATATTTATTATCGTGGACTATTATCACGTAGTGGTATTTTAGGCATGGTAGAAAAACAGTAACTTGTTGAATGGAAGAAAAAATAAGCCACCTCCCCCCCCCCGCAAAACCCACGTAATTCTTATAAAATGACCGAAAGTTAAAACGTAATAATAAACCCATCCATATATTTATTTATTATCGACGGAGCGGAACGTATTTATTCTGTGCAGTGACCTATAGGTGATAGGCGATTCTCGATTGTGAATCGATCTTTCGGATCGGCTGTGAATCGAACTGAAAAGATCGATCCGTAAAGAGATCGGCGAATTCAGATCGAATGATAAGATCGATCCAAAAAACAGATCGGCAACGTGTACATATACGATATACGCACGAATCAACACACACACACACACACACACATATATTATACGTATTTTTGTTTTCACATGTTATTGACAACATTTCGCAACTACTAAAAACATGCTGTCGAAGCCTGGTTCGAAACCGGTAAATAGAACGAACCGTCAAGATCGTTCCGTAAACGGATCCAAACGTTAGATTCGAAAAATCGATATGCCGCGTGAAAACATCGACTCGGATCGCCAGTCACTGGTGCAGTGGTTCTCAACCGTCTCAGGACCGTCGTCCAAGTTCTCCGCCGGGAACCGTGGTCCTACGTTTACGGCGTGAAACAGTCGGAAGGACGTCGACTCCTTCGAGCCCGTGTTATCGATAAGACTTCACGCGACCCATCGAAAACCGACTGGTAGCCCGCCGGCCGGGTCCGCGACCCACAGTTTGAGAAACGTTGCGCCGGAGCGACCGACGCACCGAACCAATGGGAACCCCTCAAAAATAAAATGCTCCGGCCCAGCAATGGCGTCCGCAGCGCATCTTTTTGCGGCGTTACCCGTCTGCCCGGTTGACGTGCGTTGATCGTGCGCCCGATTTCCTTACCCGCGATCCGTGTTGTCCGCGTGTCCGTGCGCCGTTTCGGTAACGTCAAAATCAACGTCGGTCACCGTTCAATTTGAAATCGTCGAGCAAACGAATCGTCAAAATCGGCGGACAGCGTCCATTCGGCCGGTTTTAACGATGGACGATGTTGTTAGCCATCGTAACACGTCCATAAATGTCGGACAACGGGTGTGTGTCGGCATGTACCATGGAGTTGTACGATACACCGGTTCAATAGTCGGTACGGATTCTGTATGGGTCGGCATTGAGTGGGATGATTCGTCCAGGGGTAAACACGACGGCGTCCATAACGATGTTAGATATTTCGAAGCCCGGTAAGTTATATTTACGACGACAGTCGTCCCAAAAAACTATAGCCAACTACAATGTTCGTATCGATTTCAGACATCCCCACGGGTCGTCTTTTGTACGATTGGAAAAGGTTAGGACTTGCAACGTCAGTTTCATAAGCGCATTAACAAATAAATATGGTCTAGAATACACCGATCCCAACATGGAGAAAGATATAGAGGAATTCAAGGAAACGTGTAAAATGTCGACTTTTACTCTAGTCGGAATGGAAGAAATTCTGAAGCAACAAGGGTTAGTATAAACAAATTATTTTATATTTTTACTCGTTTCCTAACTTGTTTTTAAACCCTCTATAATTTAGAAGTTTTTATCAATTATCTCATATAAGCCTATGTCATTGTTGCATTACGAATGCTGGAGCTCCGGAAGAAATACAAAACTCTTGTCCAAATATAGTAGATTTAGACCTTTCCAATAATTGTATTACTGATTGGAAAACAGTATCACAAATAGCTCAACAATTACCACGCTTGACGGTTTTAAATTTAAGGTAAATAAAGATTTCTTCAAATATTAATAGTATTAACACCATTTGACATTCACTTTCTATGATATATGTTTAGTTGTAATAATATAGATTTACCACAAGAACCAATTCAGCAATTTGCAAAATCATTTGAATGCTTGGAAAAAATTGTTTTGGGTAAACTCAATTATCGTTGGCATGACATAATGTGTTTATGTGAAGCATTTCCACGACTTCAAGTATTAGAAGTATGTAGTGAAATCAAAATTTAACTAGAAATGTAATTTTAATAATAATTTTTATTCATATTTAAATATTATTAGGTGCCACATAACAATTTAGACAGACTTGAGACACCAATTAAAGCTATACGGAAACTTTTGCATTTAAACTTGGAAAGTAATTATTTAACGTGGTCAGAAATTAATAAACTGCGTATTTTGAACAGGTAGTAACTGTTATCAATCGTTGAAGTTTAAATACATTTTTTTTAAAAAAATTTAATTTTTAGATTGGAATTGTTAAACGTCAATTGTAATGGAATAAGAGATATTCAAATTGCACCATCGTCGTTTCGTTCACTGAAATCTTTGATGATTAGTGATAATAGCTTATTACATGTAAGGCAATTTTAATGTATTCATAAATATTTTGTTTACAATTTTTTTTTTTTTTTAAGTTTGAATCATTATGTGAACTGAATAAACTACCAACATTAAATTGTTTAAGAATTCAAAATAATCCTTTGCTTGAAGGAATGTCTGTAAGCAATTATACTTTGCAAATAATAGCAAGAATTTCAAATTTAACGGTAAGATAATATATTATTCTTCTTCATAAAAAAAATATATTACAAATTTAGATTATTGTTTATCTTAGAAATTAAATGGAACCATGATAACTCTTAAAGAACGCCAAAATAGTGAAAGAGATTTCTTAAAAGATTTGGACATGATATGGCATAGACAATTAAAAAATGCCAATGAACGAGCAGAATTTTTGGCTAAAAACCCAAGATACATGGAGCTTATAGCCAGTTAATAATTAATTATCATTTTTTATATAATGTGTATTTTAATTTTATTTATGATTTAGATTATGGTTCTGATTATTCGGAAGATTTGAATACATCAAATAAAATAAAGACAATACAAATTAGAATTGTGAACTATTGTAAAGAATCAAAAACAGAAAAAGATTTGGTAATAAAAAAACTTCCAATCACAATGACTCTCCATCGCTTAAGAGAACTAGGAAACCATTTATTTAAATTGGGCAACAAACAAATCGAATTATCATACATAACAAAAGAAGTAAAATTTATTTTAAATTACATTATATGTATATATGCATGTTATTCCATTTATATTATAATTAATAATTAGTTGTTACCTTAGTTACCTTAGATCATAAATAAATATGAATGAAAAATATAGAAAGAATTTTTAACCTGGTATTAAATACTGTTTCTTATATTTATTATTTAGAAACCAGATGTTGAATATCCTATGGAAAACATGAATCAAACATTAGACTATTATTCTGTTGAAGATGGAAACACAATTCTAATTAAATGGTAGAAATAAGAGGACACAAACTTAACTTTTAATAAGTAATGTTTAATTTTGTATTTTTTAAATGTATACATACGTTTTTGTTTATAAAATAAAAAAATTAAATGTATATATACTTTTTTGTTTATAAAATAAAAATATTTGAAAAACGTTTATTACTTACAAATAACTTTGTATTTAAAGATGTCATTGTATTGAGCAATCTGGATGTGGCAACTTGTACCATTCTTTGTAAAACCTTATCTTTGCTAGTTACTTTCTATATTTAAAAGAACACACATGTCTCTAGTAAAATTTAAAAATTACATAAAAAAATTAATTACCAAATTTTTTAAATTTATATTAGCTTTTTTCTATTAATGGTTACAAACAATTTTTCACTTCTGAATATTATTGGCACGGATTCTTCACCAAACATTTATTGTAAAATGTCTATTAAACGTTCATACAAATTTGTTATTAATTTAATATTATATTTAATTGATTTAAAAAAAGACATTTAATTTCTAAACAGCATATGTAATATTTGTTCGTATACATCTTCAGCTGGCTTCTTAGTAATTATCTCTCCTATTACCTATAAATTAAATGATATAAACTACTGTATTTCGAAGATTTTAATACTTTAATATATTCAACATTTTGCTCGTGTTCTCTAACTAAAGCTGATTTCAATCTTTGCATTTTAATTTATTCTCCCTGTACAAAGACCTGAGCATCGTGTAAAAATGTAAAACCATTTTATTCTTTCAATTTCTTTATTTAAATATAAACTACATAAGTTGTTAAGTCTTTTTTATATGATCATTCATAACATTAATGTATGTTTGGTACATGGATACAAATTTTTTAGTCAATAATGATACATAATATATAAGAATATCATGAAATTCTGGACGAAGACCCCAATTTTTATCTAAAACAGGATTAAATATAAATAGATGAATAGTATCATAATGAATCTATCTTACTTAAGATAATTATCGATTCCTGTGCTTGTTCTAACGCAAAAACTGGAATTAGACATATACCTTGATTAACAATGTCATTTCGAGCAAAGTAAACCGGTGTTCACGTTCTTCACTTTTTCATGTATATGATTTTTTCAAGGAGAGGGGTCATAGAATAATATGAAAACCCTATTTATACAATAAAGATAATTTTTACTTTTATTATTAAAATTTAAATTTACAGTTAAAAAAAATATATACTTATTGGATATTGAAAACCATAAAACAAAACAAACCACAAAATTGATTATGAAATATCTAATTGACATTTATCTGTTGCCAATAATTAAAATTACCTTATGAATTTATTAAAACTTTCATGAATTGGAGTATTATTATCAAAGTGTTTTTCGGATATATCCATGTTGTCAATTGTATTCTGACGTTTCGAAACCGTTGCAGGTTCCATCTTCAGAGAACGTAATACAAGCCTAACTGTAACAAAAATTTCGAAACAATAAAATTGACAACATGGATATATCCGAAAAACACATTAATAATAAAATTACCTTACACAATTTTCCGCTTTAGAAATACTCAAGGGGGGACCCGAAGACCCTCTCACCCCACCTCATTGGTTGCACAACTGATATGATTTATATAAGTAGATTTCTTTTAAATAGATAAATATTAACAGATTAGTAAATAATTAAAAATGGATTAGAATTTAATAGTAATCTATCACAATAAGGATTTCAGGTCTTGAAGGTGATCTTTTCGTCTTGAAAAATCACCAATATACAACACTTTATTACCAGCTTTATTTCAATCGTAAAACATTGCAGCGCTCAAAACATGAAATGCAATATAAGCACAAAAATGAATTACATCAACATTTTTTTCCTCATAATAATCAAATAGCATTGACTATCCTGCACATCAAAATCGAATACTAGATTGATTTTAACAAACAACAATTGGTATTGAATCTCTTCCAGACGATGTAGTCGTATATGCAATTTTGAAATTTAACAACCTTCCAGGTTCTGGAGACAATAACTCCAAATAATTTTCTTTTTATTTTGCGGGTGTTATAACTTCAGTAATAGACAGATAACTCTCCTCCATTCATACTATTTACAAAAACTTCACTTTCAAATGACTTATCCGCCGAACTAGTCATATTAGCGTGTTACTTTTCAATCACGTTGGATGAAAACCAGCTAAAGACGATTTTACGAGATTTGACGGCGTGTATTAGATAATCCCATAGACCAAGGGTGACGAACCTATGGCACGCCAAAAATCAAACTTTTTAAAAATATTTATCGTAAAAAAGAAAATAAATTGTATTTCAAAATTTTAATATAAGAAATTCAAAGAAACAATTTTAAAGTTTGTAATAATAAAAAAAACTCCATATAAATTTAATAGATATTTATTGTTTTGTAATATTCTTTATTATTGTACTGGTATCGCGATTGCTTTTGCAATGATAACTGCTATTCAAACACCTCACTTGGTTATCCCTTGTCAACCGTCGTGATTTGAAGTATATATAAAAAAAATGTTCTAGAGAATCGTCAAGTCGTCGAGATTTTCAAGAACGGTGGACACCCAAATATGGTGTTGTAGATCTATATACATTTGAATTTAAGTTTATTGATCTTCAGTTCTGTAACACGTGGACACAAAAATTCATTGATGTAAGACAACTAATCGAAGAAATAAAAATCAATCGTCTTCAAGAAAACGTGGTAAAAAATGCAGATAATGAAATTATTAAAGTCTGGAACTCGGTTCCACACACATTTAATATATTTAAAAAAGTAGATTATTCCAAGTTTTTCAATTTTTTCGTCAACTTACGCTTGTAAGTATATATATATTTATTATCCACAATGAATTTAATACAAACGAAGCAAAAAAATGCTTTGATTGAACTGAAACCAGTGCTGCTTGAATTTCACTGAAAATTACAAAATATACTCTAGATATCAAAACTTCATTTTCAAAAAAAAAATCAACAGAAATCGTATTAAAAATATAGTATTATACGTACAATAACTATGAAATAATGGCTTTGCTGTAATGTTTTTAACAAAAGCAAAATAAAAAAAACATAAAGTAATAACTAATAGTGAAATAATATTTAATGCCTAATGATATTTTAAGAATCTATTTTATAAAATAAAAGTTAACAAATAATCGTTTAATAAAATGTGTATAACTATTGCTTCATTTTTTTTTTATTTTTAGTAAAAAGACTTCTTTTTTTGGCACTCAAGCATATTTTAAAAATTTTAATTTCAAATTTTGGCACTTGACTTGAAAAAGTTCGCCACCCATGCTGTAGACGATATATGATATGAAGTAGTTTTAATCGAGATTCGATAATAAAGAACGACACGCATATGCTAAAAGCAGCAGACCGTGGTCTAGTAAATGGCGTTGCAGAATGCGGAAATTGTTTTGGTTTTATATCAGATGTGACGAACGTGTGTTCGTGATCCGTGATGTTTCTAGAAATGGTCTATCTAATTGTTCGAGTTCGACATTTAAGCTTTTTTTGTTCGAAGGGCACGATAAAGGTTTCAGATAAAAGATCACAGCAAGATCCTCATAACCTTACGAACCATTAAACGTGCGAGAAAAACGTTCAAACATTGAAGCCGAACGAACCGTTCACTTCCAACTGCTTTTGACTTAGAAGACGGTTTCAGATTTCAACGCACACACGGCAATCATTAATATAAATAACTGGATGGGATATCAATTAATGACAACGGTGATTTTGAGCGGGAAAACTGTTATCACGTCCTGTGCTGTTCCGTTTGATTTTTTTCATTGAATCGACCAATAATTTGTCATATTGCGTTCGAGTTATAAATCTTCCGAAAAATACGTAAATCGTAGGGTTTCGTAAACGAAGTTATTTTCGAATTAAATATCAATCAATGTACCCTAACGGCCGCCACGATGAACTTGAACCTCGCGCCGCGCCCAGACCTACGCAATTCCAAGTATAAATTTTACTCGCATCGCGAACTATTTCAAAAATGTTTATTACTGCTAAGTATTAAAATGCTTTGATCTTATGAAATTAATTCAATCGTTTTGACATATTATAACATATATATGTATACATTATTTTTAGGAAGTGTCAGCTAAGCCTGAGGTTCCAGAATTATCGGTAGTATTCGAAACATCGGAAAGTGTTTCGAAGTCTTCTAATAGGAACCCATCGTATGCCACAAGTCAAACCACTCAGGAAACATATAACGAATGGAAAAATCGCCAAAACCACTCGCCGACACGCCATAAAGAAACCCGTTATTATAATGAACCACGTGACAAACAGTATTACGGTTCTTCGTTGTACAACAATTACGATCCAAATCCATACAACTGTTTTTCTGACAGAACGTCTTACAAGTCGGCCGGTAATGAATATCACAAGTGTGCGTGTCAAAACACACCAACTGTTAAAGATATTTATAACATGATGCAAGTACAAAACGATCAAATAAAATTTCTTTTAGAAACCATACAAAAATTGTTAGTAACTGTATTATCTAATCAACAAACTCAACATAAATGTTGCTGTGTTGAACAAATCCACTGTAAAAAAGATGATGATTTAAAAAAAGCAGAATTACTTACAAAAGAAATTGTCGAAGATTGTCAACTAAAAAAATGTGAAAACCAACAGGAAAAATCACAGACCAGTTTGAAAAATATTGAAACCGTACAGAAGAAAAATGAACCAAATAGAAGATCAAAAGATTTTAATAAATCAAATATTATACCAGTAACAAAGTGCAAACCAAAAAATCCTAAAGTTACTGAATGCGATAGTGTTATTAACAAGAAAGATAAAACAGAGAAAGAAAGGACATATTCCGTCGCAAGGTACGTTCAATATTTATTTTGATTCTTGAAAAAGATACTACTCTCAGATTTTGTTGTCTACATCTACCTAGCATGCAATATTTATAACAAAATCACATTACATAAAACTCAAATTGTGGCCTTGTGAAATGTAGAGTTCAAACACCTATTATTAAATGGCAAATTTTAACAAAAAAGTCAAAAGTTTTTTTTAAATTTACATCTATTGCCCATTAGGTAGAGGGAAACAACAAATTAAAATCTAGAGCCCTCTTAAATATGTTCAATAATGAACTTTTTATATAAATAACGATGGATATTTTTAAGAAATTAAGTTATGCCTATAAATATCATATTCATACGTTCAGATGATGAAAATATAATATAGAAAAATTATCTTATGACTCTTACCTCTGACTTGTATCATTAAAGATGCAGAAGTACAACTCCAAAAGAAAAACAATTTATTATTTTAGACAGGAAAATGTTCACATATAAAATTTAGCTAATAGTTTGATAATTTGAAACAAAATGACCTAAATTGTCGATAAATATTCAAATTTGGGGCCCAGCAAAGCCCTCGAATATTCGACCTATTCATTACCCTAAGACTCATCACCGGTGCTCCATGGTACATTACAAATGCAGCCCTCCATAACGATATGAAAATTCAAACAGTAAACGAACTTGCTAAAAGCCACTACAAAAAGTTTCACTCCAAACTAACTAACCATACAAACCTTCTTATTAAAAATATGTCCTCTGCCACTTTTCCTCAAATTCCCCGTCGTTTAAAAAGAAATTGGTCTAGAGACCTACTAAAATAAAAAAAAAAAAAAAAATAAATAAATTTAAAAAAAATAAAAAAAATAAATAAATAATAATAATAAAATAAAATAAAAATAAATAAATAAATAGATATATACGAGTATATACATATAAATATAATATTCTGAGGTTCTGTTATTGGACAGTCTCCTCTTCATGTAATTCATGTTATTTGTACTTTTTTTTTTTTTTTCCTCATCCATATTGCTTATTGTTTTTTTATTGTAAACAGATTGTAATATACTATTAATAATAAAAAAAAAAAAAAAAAAAAAAATTGTCGATAAAAGTTTGTAGCATACAATATAAAAAATGTTGTGTTTACTTAATGTAAAAAACAACTATGTGCTAACATTAAACACATACATTATTCATGAAAATTTTAAAAATAAGTACATAATATAATCATTGTAGTTATAACATATATAATTTGTTTAATTATATTATGCTTTGTATTCTCATTTCTTTTTTTCTTAGTGATGAATCGTTTGAATTAAATTCAAATGATGTTCATGTAATCGAAACTCCAATATCTCCTGAACAGTCTATTCATATTGACATGGTATCTTCTGAAGAAAGCAGCAATAGGTAGTTATGCTTAAATAATAAATCATTTTAATTATTTTATTTTGATACTTATTTATTTTTCCATAGTGAATGCGAAGCAAAAAATGATAAAAAAATCGAAGTGGGCTGGACAATGTACAAGAATATTATTGTAAGTTGTCAGATGCAACTGAATATTCATCCAAAAATAATTATAATTTTACAGTTGGTTTCTACATGTATTTAAATTGTCAATTTTTTTTTTATTTATATACACACATACGTAAAAGGGACAAGTGAACAACTTACTTGAAGATAATAAGAATGAACTACAATCTGAAACAGCTAAACCAGTAGAATGTGTAAAGTCTAAACCACCAACTAAGCCAAAGTAAATGATATATAACTCTTTAGAAGTTTCATTTAATTTACTAATTACAAATACTTTGAAGGCTTTGAATAATTTTTAAAATTTCACTTTAGGAATTTTGAGCCTCACACACATTTTTTATTACCAGAAAATAGTAAAATAGATTCCAGTTTACAGATGCAAGCACTGGCCATGCAATACTTGTCACCTGAACAAGCTGTTAAATGTAAGTTCTTACACGCTACAATGTTTAACAAAATAACTACATTTAATAACATTTTAATTATTGAAATAAATAACAATTGACATTATCAAAATATACTATTTTTGAGTTAAATTAAATAAATACAAACAGTATACTGACAACAGAAGTTTACTGCATCTAAATGAAAAGGAAAATGATGTAAAAAGTATCGATTATTCATCCATTTGCTATAATACATTTGTACATCATGTTCTTTTCTTTTTCTATTTATTTAGAATCTGAAAAAATATATAAATCAGGATATATAATCATTATTTATAATATTCTTGATTTCGAATTATGTTTTAACAATACACCCGATTTTAGAATTTACTTTTCAAAAACACATTGTTAATTTAAATTTCAACTTTTATTTCAGTCGACATGAATAAACATTTTGTGCCAACACAGCCTACAATGAAATCACCAAATAATTATTCTATTTCAACATTGCATTACATGGAAAGGTATCATCTGATTGCACCAGAAAACAACTATACTTCAGGTATTCTTAAGCATTGTATTTAAATAATTTGTAAGCGTTTTTCAGTAATTATTCATTCTTTTTATCAAAAAAATCCACGTTTATGTATTATGCTATTGAATACTTTTAAATCTAAAATTATTTATTGTTTTCATAAGTTAACACCAATTATATTTAACAAATAAATTTTTATTTTAAGTATTATTAGTGTTATAAAAAAAAAATTAAAATAATGAAAATATTAATATTTAAAAAAAAAATCTTTTTTATGGTTTATTAAACAATTTTGATTCACTTAAAATTATTTAATTGTTTTTTTTTATCATAAAGTTTGTGCCAAACAATCTGACAAATAGATACCAACATTTTAAAAAGAAAATATTAAAGTTTTGAAATAAATAAAGAAAGATAACTGTCCAACTACTGATTTAGAATAACATTTATGAGTTACAACTTTAGTTGTAGTTGTAGTTCCTTAGAACAAAAGAAAAATATATTCAATATGCCAATATGATTAGATGCTATATATTATGGACCATTGCTATTTAATTATTTATTTCTTTAGATTGTTTTCAGATATATCCATGTGTGTAATCTTGTGTACTGCCTAATTTACAGCATACATACAAAATACTTACAATATACTAGCAGTATACATTCCACCAAGTAACTACGCTCTGAAGATGGACTCTGAAAGAAGTCCAAAATGTCAGCTGAAAACTACACACATGGATATATCAATATATATATATATATATAATATAAATAAATGAAGATATTAACAATCCATGAAAGTTTTAACACATTCATAATTATTTATTTTTTTCTTTTTTTTCTTTAGAAAGCTCTCCACAGAAATCGTCAATAGAAGGATTATCTAACAAAAAGAAAAAATCTTCACGTAAAACTAAAACACCTTCAAAAATACTAAACATTACTGAACTTAGACAACAACCAAAATTATCATAATTGTAAATTTTTTTTTTACAATTAATTAATTACATATTATTATTAACCATATTTTAACTAAAATCTTATTGAAAAATATTGTTAATTATAAAAAAAACAATTTTATACATTATAATTTTTAATACAGTCTACGCAACATAAGTATAAACAAAATTAAAGTCTATTTTAAGTTATAATTTTTAATATTTGCATATTTTTGTAATATTTAATATATATATATATAATTTTATATCAGATTAAAAAAATAAAATAATTATATATATATATATATACAACTGATAATAATACACTTATATATTTTAAACAAATTTTTTTTTTTCATCAGCCACTTACTTTTTAAGTTTAGATGTTAAAACTCTCGCCACACCCACACGTTCCTTTAATATTCGGATTATAGAATATAAATTCTGCAGATAATTTTGTTTGGACAAAGTCCATTTCAGTTCCAAGTAATGTTAACTGAGCTTTTCTATCAATGAACACACGAATTCCTATAATAATCAAACAAATTATATATTGAATTAATTAATAACTAAGAAGACTATTGATAAACAGGTAAATTCCAATTAACTATTTTATATTTAGAATAAATATACTTCAAACACGTTCCACCTAGATTTGATAATTTTGAGTCCTACTTCAAAATATATAATTAAACTGAGTCCAATCCGGAAAACAGAAAACTGTAAAATTGGATGGAAAGTCTCCAAATAATTTTTGTTTTTGACCCAGTTTACTACATTCATTACTTGACTCAACTGAATTTTACACTTTTCAAAAACAATAAATTCATTCGGGACTCAATTTATCAACACCCATTTTTGTCTTTTGAAATTAATGCTTTTAACCAGCATTAATACTTTTTTTAATCTACCATTATCAATGTATTTATTTACCATCTTGAATGACTTCTTCATCCAGTTTATGTTTTTCATTAGCATAATCAAGCGTATAACTTAAACCATTACACCCGCGTTGTTTGACACCAATTTTAAGGCCAATCTGTAAAATTTCAGTCTAATAAAAAAATTATGCAAAATAAAAATACGTGCCTAAATAAAAAATATATTGTATAATATTATCATATAAGAGTCATAAACTAACACATTCCGATTTACCAGACAGTATTTTTTTCAGTTGTTCAACAGCTGATGGTGTCTGTCACAAACAAAAACAAAACAAAACATAAATATATAATATACATCTAGTTATATAAAGTATTTATGTATTAATGTAAAATTTAACCAAAATACGAACCAAGGTGAGAGCAGCCTTAATAGATTTTTTGTGTCCTACAACTGCCTTTATAGAAGCAGAAGTTATACGTCCGGCCATGGCAGTGTATTCTACAATACAACTAATAAATTCATTTTTAAATTATTTATTATAGTTCAGCTTTTGTCCAAGATAAATTGCATAATCTCAATATGAAAACAAATTTGGCAAACGCACAATGAAAATAATAGGATTTATTAAAATTTCTCTATTAAACAATCACATTTCACAACGTTCAATATTGTGAAATATCAAACGACGTTATCATAGTGTTGTCATTCCCATATCACATTTTCATCAAACAATGACACCGAATGCATGACGTTAAATATGTTACAAAAACATTTTCTATGTTGGATTTTCTTCTATGGATATTATTATTATTATTATTATTCTCATTCCATGGCAAATATTTTTACTCCATGGTTTTTTCTTATAAAGTTAGGTTATATTTATCACATGAATGAGATGGATTTGATAATATATGATAGGTGCATTCAAAATTTAAAAATTTAAATATAAGCCAAAATTATTTTACTTGACATATTCAAAATGAAGCAGTTACCAGATGATCGGATGAAAATATTTTTCGAAAAATTATCTAATTAGTAAGTTAATATAGAAATGTATATGGTTGTGTAAATTATTTTTTTAATTTACTTAAGTTAATTTAATATAAAATAATAAGTCGAGTGAAATTGAAAGTTACTTCTATATTTTTTCTAGAATTTACTGTGGTCATTTTATGCAAATGAATATTTTATATTGCTTGTACGTCTATTGTTATAATTTATTTTAGACAGTTTGTAACAAAAATATGATTATTTCATTATATCTAAATTTATATTATGTGCCTCTACTTGTGTACAACAAGAAGACTAAACAAATAACAATATTTGGTATTTAAATCATATTATTTATTACTATCCGCTTTTATTAAATATTTACCACACTACTTCTGTGTTTGCATCGTAATTATTAAAAATTGATGTATTATTAATATTGCCATTATTCCTTCATAATTATGGAGAAAAACTATTTATTTTTTGTTTTGAAATGAATGGAATCGCATATAATAGATTTTGACATTGCATAAAATTTTGCTGAATATAAATCTGTGTGGTGTCTAGCTTTATCCCTTAGTAAAATGTATTGCACTGCTTCACTGATGTATAATCTCAATATTTAGTATGTAAACCATTGCTACACGGTTTACAAAATATTAGAGTTGTGATTTGTACTGAAATGTTTATAGCTATCATATTCATTTAATTATTGTGTATTATAAGCTTGTTAACAATTTTTTTAGCATAAAATCTATGCATTTGAAAACTGAAATAATTTTCTTTATTCATTTAACTAATGTTTTTAGAAACATAGAAACTAATGTTTTTTCAATGAAAGCCAATAATACTAGATAATATATAGACATCAATCATTTTTATTTGTGTTATCAATGATGGCATATGTTGTAACATAACTCAACCATTTTAAATAAAATATTCATGATTTACATAAGTTATGAATAATATTAATACGTATCAATTTTTTTCTATTTAGCATTGGCACAAATATAAAGTTATTAATTGATCGTTCAGATGGAAAGTATTGTTTTCGTGAGAAGAAAGATCGGGTTTATTACATGTCTGAAAAAGTATTGAATACGGGATCGATGATGAATCCTGATAACATAATGAGTATAGGAACATGTTTTGGGAAATTTACCAAGTCAGGAAAATTTAGATTACATATTACTTCTTTAGATTATTTAGCTCCATACGCTCAGGTAAAATAACATTTTAAACTTATTTAGTTTTATGTAATTATTTTACTAAATTGAATTGTTTTCAGCATAAAATGTGGCTGAAACCAGCAGCTGAACAACAATTCCTATATGGTCATAATGTATTAAAGTCTGGTCTTGGACGAATAACAGAAAGTACTACTCAGTATCAAGGAGTTATAATTTTTTCTATGAGTGATGTACCTCTGGTAAATATAATAATTATTTATTCTTTTTTTGTGTAAAACTAATAATTGTATATTATACAAAATTTCATTTATTAAAAAAAAATATACTATGGCAATAATTATTTAATTAATTTAATATTTAATTTGATTTCAGGGTTTTGGTGTTGCTGCCAAAAATACTACCGAATGTAAACACACAGATCCACTTTCTGTAGTATGTTTCAATCAAGCTGATATTGGTGAATTTATTCGTTGTGAAGATGATTTAATCTAGACATTTTTTACACATAAAATAAGACTTGTCACTTGTTTTCTGTTATAATACTGATAAAATATTTGATTTATCAAAACACTGAATTGAATGTATGAATTACAAATAAAAACAAAATTATATCTACGAAATTGTCAGATCAAATTTTCTTTTTCTTTTCATACACTTTCATATTTTAAAGGAAGAACATTTATTATTGAGTCTTCTCTGTTATAAGACATGTATTATCCTAATTGACATTAAATAGGGCAAATAAAAATTGTAAAATTTCTTACTTTTATACATGGATTGGATTGCTGTTGACTGATTAAATTCTTATAACTTGTAAAATGTACCTCAATTTACGCCATTACAGATTTGAACAGTTTTTATGTTTAAGTCAGTTGTTAATGTAAACAATCTGTTGACGATTTTTAAGAAAATGTAAAATCTTAAGTAAAAATACTTTACTAAAACTACTTTACATGGGACACAAAAAACTTAATAACTTTGATATTTTATTATTTTTAATCTTGGTTTTTATGTAAATTTTATTATATTATTGTAGTTTATGGAGGATTAGAAACCCAAAATTTAACTTTGCCTTATGACTACAATAATTGGTAAATTAGGGCTTACTAATTTCATGACCAATGTCTCATGGTTTTTTGTGTTTATGCTATCATTGAATTAGGGTAGAATTTTGCACCCATTCATGTGGTGCCTTTAATTTTTTAGAGTATTCAGCATATAACCTAAAAATTGTAATTTAAAATCTAACAAGACAACATTCTTTTATAACCACACAATAGTCATAAATATGTTCCACTGTATTTTTTTTTTTGCATTTGACACCTTGTATAATGCCCTGTTTCCTATTTATTTAATTTAGCAATAGAAAAAATAATAAGAGATGTATAGGATAGTTGAAAAATAAAAATATGCAGGGAAAGAGTAATATTGGCATATGTGGATGACATGGTAATGGGTGAGACGAGATGAAGTCATAAACATAACGTCTAAATTCTTAAGAGCAAATAAATTCATAGGTCTGCGTGTAAAGGAGGATAAAACTAAATATTTAATGGTAGCAAGGAGAAGCCCAAACTATATAACAGTAGATAATTATAGATTGAAGAAGTGGATGTATTTAGATACCTAATGGTTGCTATTAGAGCATTATGAAACCTCTTGAGTCAAAACTACTGTCACACAATTCGAAGACACACTTGTACCTTAGTTATTTATGACCAGTAGTCACATATGCAAGGGAACCCTAGTCACTGACTGAAGGAGACAGTAGAAGATTAATTACTTCTGAATGATACTGAGAAACATATATGGTCCAAGTTATAACGCAGAGGTGCAAACGTATGAGAGAAGAAAAATCAAGAATTACAGAGGCTGTATAACAGGCCAAATATTATATCATACATATGAATCAAACATCTAGAATGGTTTGGACATATTTGGAGAGCGGATGCGCAAGTAGTGAAAGAAGTATTGGTTTTCAAAATAAACAGAACACAACCATTAGGAAAACTCGGGACTTGATTTATTTTATAGCCCAAGACATAAAAATATAAAAAAAAACTTGACTTTTGACTAGACATACGATAGAAGAAATGGAGAGACTGTGTGATGGCAGCTATGGTTCTCAATAGACCGATAAGCTGAAGAAGATATAATTAGAATTATTTTACTTATTGCTAGGTGTACATGAAGACTTATTTTAAATTATAGAATAAACTATCATTTAAATCAACTAAACTTAAAATTACAAAGTACTGGTATAATGTTGGATTCCATGTTTTGTTTAGTGACGAGCTTTGAAGTGAAAATGAATGTATTCAATGTAATATATAAAATTGATAGTTAATTATAAATACCTATTTTAAATATCTTTAAATATCTAAATTAAAAAAAAATCTTAAGCGAAAATGAAATTCATGAGATTCCTGAGTAAATGAAAACAGAAATTTGTTTTTAAATAGTATATAGAAGAAACATTCAGTAATTAGATATAATAATTATGTTCTCATATATTTTTATATTTATAAATACTTATAACATCGATGAAGTAGAATGGTAGATTTACAAAATTATATGATTCTGCTATAAAACACATATTTACATAATGAAATGACAAAATAGCTTACATGTAAGAAATCATCATAAACAAAAATACAACAGACAGTTTTTAATACAAGAACTTTGAAAAAACTTGGTCAAATAAAAAGTAAGATAAAAAATAATCAATGGCATCTAACATTTATAACACACAAAAAAAACAATCCAATATTTAAGAAATTTGTGTAGATCATATATTCTGCATTTTTTGAATTAACTCCACATATAATTTTTGAAATAGAAAATTTAATTTGTAATTACTATTTATATTTAAATCTTATCATTATGAATTAAATTCAATGAAACTATACAAATAAATGATAATGGTATTATTTTTATCAATTCAGTTTGAGTTTGAGAAATTATAATATATATACATATAAACAATGGAAGATAGCACACATTTTCTCTTATTTTATTTACGTTTCGCCTGACCTGCTCGTAAAATAGCACCTGGACTAGGATAAGGCCGCATTTGAAATAAAGGTCCTGAAGCTGTTGTATCTACTCCAGACATGGCTTCAACAGCAAGTCCATCACTCCAAGAACCCCTAAAAACAAAAATTATATATTAATAAAAATTCGAAAATCAAATTATTTGATCAATATATATATTTTACACTCATATAAACTGAATACATTAAACATCATTACAATAAAAAAATCTTCGAGTTGAACATTACCTGGCAATATCTGAATATGCAGCTGGATCCATAGGATCAAGATCATTTGATTTTAATATTTTTCTTGGAGGATCTTTACGCTTTGGCTCCCTATCATATCTCACTTCTTTGGCGCGGATTTCCTGAACAGGTGGTATAGGAATTCTTTTTTTCTTTTGACGTTCATCTTCACTATCATCACTACTACTCTATAATTGTATAAAATAAATTAGAAACATTTAAACGGATTCTTTAGATAATAAATACCAAAACATTTAACTTTTGCTGCCTATGTTATATTTTTTTTCGATCAATAAAAAAAAATTTATTTCTGTACTTCCTGATAGTTTGAACATAATATATATGTATATTTAAGCTTTTTAAATACTTAAATTGTATTTTTAGTTAGTAATTATACTTTTTATTTGATAATCAAATAGAAAATAATTTACTCTCAATTTCGATGTGAAGGATTCATTTTATATGTATACTTTAAATTAATAAACCACTTGTTGTTTGACTTGGTACATTGAACATTTAAATTATTTTATAGTTACTATACTTATTACTTATTACTATATACTTGTTTAAAACTATTTAAATAATCTAATATTAGTTCATAAATTATATTTGGTAGATCACTCTTGTCAATCAAGTTAATCAAGTTTTATAATAATTAAATTAGTTACCTCTGAGTTTGAAGTCTTTTTTTCCATGTTTTGCCTAATAGCATGTCGTTCAAACCGAAATTGCGCAACAGAATCAGTAACAATTGAACGAGGGTGGCTAGGTGCTAACCAGCTAACTGAATCATTTACTACATCCCAATAATAAAATCTACCACTACAAACAAATAGACAAAATAGTTAAAATGATTAATTAATAGTGTTTAATATAAAAAAATTTAAATATTTTATTTACTGAAAATAATATTAAAAGTAAAATTAAATTGTGACTTGTAATCAAAAAACAAAAAAATGGATTAGAATACTGGGCAGTAGACAAGAAAATAGAACAAAGGATTAATAAAATGGTTGAATGGAATGCTTATAAAACATTAAGTAAGAAATGAGTATATAAAATAAGTAGCATAAAAGAGGTTTTAATAGTTGATAAAATGTTAGAGAATAAATAGAGATGGTTAGGGCATGTTTTAAGAGGTGAAGAGACAAAAACAGTGAGAGTACCAAATGTAACAAAAGGGGCTGAAAAAGAGATGGTGTATAAAAAGGATATAAGAGGAGCTGATATGTGTGAGAAAGATGCAAAGAATCAAATGAAGAAGAAAACAAGGACAAGGATGGCTAAACCTATATAGTTAGAATAGAAGGCGAAGTAGAAGATTGTGAATATAAATTTCAATTAGGCATAACTTATTTAACATAATAGAAATATTTAGTCATAAGCTAAATTGTTTTGTATAGTAATACAAAATTGAAAAGAAAACTATACTTATTTATATGAAAGATTTGAAAGAAAACAGTAGCTTATATTTTAATTTCAATATGATGAACTTAAAATGTAATATAGTCTTGAATATATTTTCCTTACGTTCCAGGATCATATACTTCATGCCAATTTTTAGATAAAGGATACTTTTCTAGCATAGCATTTCTAGATTTTAAATATCCATTTCTTGGTCGTTTAATACCATTTTTCCAACGTTGTTCACAAAACTTGGTACATTCATGATATACATTTGACTTGTTTGGACAACCATGATGACCCTATACAAAAATTAATACAAAACATGAGTTTAATTACGCTAATAATATGAAACATGCAATTTATTTAAATATACATATCACTTACTTTAAATTTGTCTAAGACTTTAGGATCTGGTTTATCATTTTCTTCATCACTGTCTTGTGAATCTGAACCAGAGTTTTCATTTGTATCATCAATATCATCATAACATTCCGCAATTACTTCTTCTTCAATTTCTTTTGCATTACTTTTTGCTAAAACAGTAATTACATTACAATATTAACTCAATAAATATGTATACGTTTTATATGTTAAACATTTTAATAGCATTATACATTTCAATGGGAAGGTTTTGCACAGTATATTCAATATTATTTCTAAAGACATTTTGTACCTTCGTATAATTTTGTCTTTTATTAAATTTAGGTGTACACACAACTAAACATTTAATGAACTAATTTTACCTTCGTTTTCTGTTAGTATTCCGCGGGTGGCTAGCTTTTTGGCCAAAGCTGGGGGTAAAGGCATAGCGGCGATCGATATGTCGTTCAAATCTAACGAAACGTTTGAACTATTAACGATTTGTCATTTAAATACAAATTAATAAAACAGAAGTCGGTTGACAGTCCCGAAAAACAATAAACTATTACGCTATACGAGCTTTCGATTAGTAATCTATTACATTCGTTACTCGAGTCTGTGATCACGAGCACGCATTACATCCTACGATTACGTTATACGAAACCGTGTGATAACGCGTTATCAACAACACGTACCACCGTAAATATTTCAATTTCCAGTGATATAGCCTCAAAAATTAAACGGATCGTACGGATCGTATTTGGTTATTGTCGTTTGAACGGGGAAGGAAAAATGAGAAAAGATACGTCCGACGATTTGCGGTCGATTAAAAACGACAACGACGGGAAAGCGGTCGGAAAAATTCACCGTTGGGTTGAACGAATTAAAATAAAAATTGTTTTGCCCCCCTCCCTCCCCCGCAAACCAAGAGGACCACCTCATTGCTGTACCCTGCTGACCCTCCGCTCCCACCGCCGGCACAAAACTGTTTGTCATCCGACCGAACGAACGGCCGGTAGAACATTCTAGAATATTCCGTCGATCGATTCACTTCGGGCCGGCACCGTGCAGCTACTACACACGATCATTGTAATTATTGGTGCTGTTCGCGGAGCGGTTTGAATCGCGTTTTAGTTATCGTTTTGATTCCGTTTCGTGACCGCGCGGCTATTCAATTCTAACTCGTACCGTGCAAACGTTTCGTCCACGTGTTTTGTCGTGTGCGTGTGTGGTTTTTCTTTCGCTTTTTTTTTTTTTTTTATTCTCGTGATTTGTGCACCGTCGTTTACTGTTAAATCTCCCGTACGCCGCATCAGTCAACGTCCACGATGTCCGTCATTGGTATTGACTTCGGTAACGAATCGTGTTATGTGGCCGTGGCCCGTGCCGGCGGCATCGAGACCATCGCCAACGATTACAGTCTGCGGGCCACGCCGTCGTGCGTGGCGTTCAGCAACCGGAACCGGATAATCGGAGGTGGCCGCCAAGAACCAAATGGTCACCAACATGAAGAACACGGTACACGGTTTTAAGCGGCTGTTGGGCCGTTCCATTGACGACCCTCAAGTCAAACGGGAGCTCAAACACCTACCGTTCAACGTGGTCAAGTGCGACAACAACAAGATCGGCCTCAACGTCAGCTACCTTAACGAACAGCACACGTTCACCGTGGAACAGATCACCGGCATGCTGTTGACCAAACTGAAAGAGATATCTGAGATATCTCTTAAGACCAAGGTAAACGATTGCGTCATTTCGGTTCCTTCGTATTTCACAAACGCCGAACGCAAGGCTCTGCTCGACTCCGCTTCCATTGCCGGCCTCAACGTTCTGCGCCTGTTCAACGAGACCACGGCCACTGCACTCTCCTATGGTATATACAAACAAGACTTGCCCAATCCCGAAGAAAAACCGCGCAACGTCGTATTCGTCGACTGCGGATATACTTCTCTGCAGGTGTTTTTGTGTGCATTCAACAAGGGCAAACTAAAGATGCTGGCCAATACGTTCGACACACAGTTGGGGGTAGAGAGTTTGATTACATTCTGGCAGAACATTTCAGTAAAGACTTCAAGTCTCGGTACAATATCGATCCCAGAACTAATGCCAGAGCGTTCTTGAGATTGTTGACTGAAGTCGAAAAGATCAAAAAACAAATGTCTGCCAATTCTACCAAATTGCCAATGAACATTGAATGTTTCATGGATGATAAAGACGTCCATGGAGACATCAAGAGATGCGAATTCGAAGAATTGGCTATGCACTTATTTGATAGAGTCGAAGTTACATTAGAACAGTGTCTTAAAGACTCTAAATTGAGCAAGGATGATATTTATTCCGTTGAAATTGTTGGTGGTTCAAGTCGTATACCGTATATTAAGAACTTGATAGAGAAAATCTTTGGCAAAACACCTAGCACTACATTAAATCAAGATGAAGCTGTATCCCGTGGCTGTGCTTTGCAATGCGCAATGTTGTCCCCTGCGGTGCGAGTAAGAGATTTCAGCGTGACCGATATTCAGAGTTTTCCAATTGAACTCCTCTGGGAACCATCTGACAATTCAGACGATGGTCGTGCTGAAGTTTTCCCTAAAAACCATGCTGTTCCGTTTTCAAAAATATTGTCATTTTATAGATTAGCTCCGTTCACTGTAAAGGCACATTACTCTGGTCCAATTCCCTATGCCGACAGCTACATTGGTCAATTCACAGTACGCGATGTCAAACCGACAGCGGATGGTTCGAGTCAAAAAGTCAAAGTCAAAGCCAGAGTTAACTTACATGGTATATTTAGCATAAGCAGTGCCACACTTTTAGAGAAATCTGAAGTTCAAGAAGAGGCATTACCACCTTTGGAACCCATGGAATCGTCTGATAAAGAACCTCAATCGACAGAATCTGAAGAGAAGAAAGATGAAAAGAAAAAATCTGTTACAAAAACCATTGATTTGCGTATTGAATCAATAACTCATGGATACTCGACCATGGACTTAAACAATTATATTGAACAGGAAGGTAAAATGGTAGCTGCGGATCGCCAAGAAAAAGAACGAATTGATGTTCGTAACAGTCTCGAAGAATACATTTACGATATGAGAGGTCGAATTTCAAATGAAGACGATTTAGCTCTTTACATAGTAGATGCTGACCGAGAAAACATTTCTAAACAATTGGAAGATTTAGAAATTTGGTTGTATGAAGATGGTGAAGATTGTATTAAAAATATTTACACAGAGAAATTGGACATGTTAAAATGTGTTGGTGAACCTATTAAAAGGCGTAAAGTTGAATATACAACTTTCCCTTCCGTAAAAGAACAAGCTGTACATTTGATTTTAAGAGCAGAAAGTGACATTGATGCATTTCACAAAGGAAGTGAGCAGTTCAATCACTTAGATGCTGCCGAGGTAGAAAAACTGTCCGAAACACTACATATTGCCAAGAAGTGGCTGGAAGAAAAAGCAGCTCAAGTAACTGCTACTCCTTTATACAAAGACATTCCGATCAAGTTAGATGAATTGGTTAGAGAGAAACATAGTGTAGAAGAAAATGTAAACAAAATTTTATATAAGCCAAAACCTGCACCTAAGGTTGAACCGCCCCCACCCAAAGAAGAAGAGAAAAAAGAAACAGAATCAATGGAAACTGAACCGCCAGTTGAAAATGGCAAAGATGCTTAAAAAAAATTTTCTTAACATTTTTCTATTATTTAATTTTTTTTTCCAAAATATGTCACCTATATATAATGTTTGTATTCACAATCGTGAAATAATTTAATGTTTTGTATGCAACATATGTACTACAATTTAATAGAAAAAAAATACTTGTAATAACAATAGTAATATTATGATTCATTATTTTCTTCACTCTTTTGTTAACTATTAATTAATTATCTAACTTATTTTTGATAAAGAAAAAATTAAAAATTGTTCACTGCGTAATGTAATAATTAATAAACTATATTTACAGACACATACCTTTGGATAACATTAATGCATTTATGTTAGAAATATTTTTTTTTAAATTCTACCCTTTGTAAGTTTAATTAACAAATATATCCCGTATTATTGAATGTATTAATTAAATGTATTCATTTAAAATCTGATTGTGTTGTCATTTTAATGTATGTATATTGGGCTACTAATATACATTAACTCATAGGGACCACTATTATAATTTGAAATAAGATCCCTTATAGCTACAAGGTTCATGCTAATGCACTGTTAAGTGTTAACTATATACTTTATAACTTAACTTATACTTTGAGTGTATTTTTATGTTTTCGTATTCATTACATGTTAATTATTTGTATTTAATAATTTAAATTTTTAAAAAAAAATTTATTTAATTGAAAGATGATATTATTAATTTTGTAGGTTTAAAATTGACAATGATCACCATGACTGGATTACATGTGACTATAGTTTTAAGATCACCATAATTACAAATGTTGTTTTATAATAATTGTTTTGTGCAATACAAATAGAACTACTTAACTAATTAAGTTTTTCGTTTTTTTTTTTATACAATACTAATGAGGTAAATTTAAGAAATGTTACAAAAAATTACTCTACAGACCTACAAATAAAGAATATCAATATTTAACTATTAAATAAGAGAAATAAATAGTTATGAAAATATACAAAAATAACCCCTTAAAAATAATGTCTATTTATTATGTATAATTGTATCATGCAGTTAAATATTAATTTATCATTCCAAAATTCAAACTATAAAAAAAAATTTTAAAATGACATCTTTTTTAATAACTGTAGTAATATATATTGTAATACAACTTTTTAAATTATAAACATTTTTATATTCTTAAAATGGCAAATTTTATGAAACAATAAACAAAAAAATATATTTAAAACAATTATATTGGACTTAAAATGTATAAATTAATAATTAATATACACATTACTTAAATAATGGTTATAGTCCGCCCCTGGTTATATAGATAAAGTTAATAACATTTTTGTGTATGGATGAATATTAAATATTTTTTATTTTTTTTATTATTAACTTTGTAGTTAATATTAATATCTTTACAGGCAGGGTGGATAAGAGGCCTCTAATCCAGGTCCTCTAGAAATTTTTTACTTGGGCCTCAAGCTGTATTTTTTATTATAGCCTATTAGCCTACACAAAATAATATTATACCTAATATTTTAAATGAAAGCTATATTATATTATCATATAAATTGAATCAAACCATTACAACTAAAAACTTGTAAATAAAAAAAAAATATTTGAGAAAAAAATGCACTAAAAAGTGTGAATTCATAAAAATTTTGTTGAAGTTGGCGTTATTTTTAAGTAATATAAATGTAAAGTATTAGTGTATTAATGTACGTGATATAAACAATATACTATGTGTCAATTTGGAATCCGGCGACGACTTTGACAAGATTTTTGTAAATTATGTCCCTTTTTAGTGCATTTTATTCGGTTTTATTTTTTTCCAACAATTTTTTTTATGTTATACATTTTCGAGTTATTTATTTTGTTTAAAATTAAAAATCATAACATCAAGTTGTTTGTTTGTGTTGATTACGTTAGTTTAAGGCCTCCTAAAAACTTACCCACCTGGGTCTTCAGGTCTCAGTCCACCCCTGTATACAAGAATATTCAGAATTAGGTCTGCCTATGTGTGTAACTGCGTCATTATTGAATATGCATAGATTAGAGGAAATGATGGAATTATAAATAAAATTGCCTCGGCGGGAGGATAAGATGAAGCCCCACTAAGCCCCAGGCAGAATGATAAGCATTAAAGTCACCTGTAAAGAAGCGGTTTTGGTTAGCAAGTTGGAAAATAAAGTTCCATGTGTCAAGATAAGTTGTTAGTCAATGGGAATGTAACAAGACCAAATGGAGATACTGAGAAGACCATTAATATTGTTAATATTATTAATATGTTTAATATTGTAACACAAATTATATCGATATTGTTGTCAAGGAAACCCTGTTTGGGGTTGTTTTATAGGGGTGAATTTATATCGATAAGTATTATATTGAGTGATCAATGCGTAGCTATTGCAACACCATACTTATCGGCGCGGTCTTGTATAAATAAATTGTAATGGGTTGTAATACGTTTACGTAATGTAATCTAAGAAATGACCATTAGGAAGTGTGAAGTTGTTTTGACTAGGAGCTTAAAAATGTGCGCTGGTTTTGGTGGTGGAGAGTGATTTCTGTACTTTCTACGCGGGAGTTGGTAAGTTTGTGGATGTATCGATTAATGAGGAAAAGAACTGTTGGAAATAATTGGGGCTTGTCGGGAGAAAGTTAATTCAAGCTGTTTATTTACAATATTAACATAACTAAAAGCACTAGATGAATAATTTTTTTTCTTTAAGAGAGATTGTTTCGCGAAAAGGTATGTTTTCAGTGGCCATAACGTTTTTGATATCCCATCGAGAAGTTCCATTCATATCTGCGATCGGTGCAAGGGCGCCGTTTAGGGAGCCATGCCCCCCCCCCTAGACATTTTACATTTTAATTTTTGACAGTACGCGTTGTCGTTTTTCGGTTAGTTTGAAGTTAAATAATAAATTCAACTGTAGTAGAAATTAATGTTGTTTTTTTTTGCAAAAATAATATCCGGTAAGATAACCAAAATAGTTTTTACTATAATTATTTGGTTATATATTATTTAAAGTAATAAATAGTAAATGTTCATATTTTATGTACGTATTCATATATATTTAAGAGGCGTCTCACCCGTATTTGTTGTCTCCGTCTATCTTATAGGAAATATAGAAAAAATTACAGTACGTGAAACAGTAAATGTGGGATCTACGTCAGAATTAGAGTTGTAACACCTATTACCAATTTTGAAAAGGACACTATTTTTTAGGGAATGTCATATCCTTTTTGTAAAATATTGATTAAAAAAAAATTACCAGCATTAAAAAAGAATGAAAAATGTAAAACGTTATAACTTCTTTGTTAAACAATATTTTATAAAAAGGATATGACATTCCCTAGAAAATGGCATCGGAACGTGAAAACTTATATAAGTACATATATATATGTATATCAAAAAATATTGGCCCCCCTAGGCAAAGAACCAAAGCCGCCACTGGATCGGTGGAGTGGTGGGGAAGTTTACAGACTATGCAGATGGGTTCAATAGAATCAGCTTATGGCCAGACGTTTATTGAATTAATGTTTTCACTACAATGGCTACATCTGGTCTTGCTACGACAGAATTTTGCGGTGTATTCGAAACGTAAGCAATTATTGCATTGAAGAGGAGAACGAATACTGTGCGTAATCTTAATATAACGTTGTAGATCGATAACGAATCTAGTATTTTTGGGGATAAGAATTTAAGCTCGACGACGCGGGTTGGAGTAAATGTGTCTTCATTTTTTGTTGAGATGCGTTTAAATGAAATGACATTTTTTGTACTATTTTAATCCGTCCCAAAAATCTTCCGAAAGAGAGGTGTGCACTTTTATAATTCCAAAGGATGTAGATAGAATGCATGCTATAAATCCAATGTTGTGAAGGAGGAGCAAGAAATTAATTTTTCTGTTGCCTTGGAGTTAAAGGTGATTTTTACTTTTTGACGAACATTAGGTTTGATATTAATTATACCATCGAAGTTGAATTTTCAACATTCCAACAAAATATGTTTGCATCGGTGTGTTCGACAATTATAAAAGGGCCGTTGTATCCATTAGAAACGATTTGATTAATTTTTGCGTGGTAATTGCATATCGGCGGGAATAGGTGTGATGTGTGAATTAAAACTCATTTCGATGCCAAGATTTATTTTTGTCTATGAGAAGAATATCGTGGCTTGAATTAGTTTGCGATAATGTGAGGTACAATGGGCATAGGATCGCTGTACGGCTCATTAAAAGAAGATAACGTTTTGTCATAACTGAATGTTGGACTGAATTTGTTTAATACAGAGTGTGTGTCCATTATATATTGTAAATTTGGAGATTTGGGGCCAGCTGTATTTAAGGATTTATATTGAAATAATTTATTGGAAATTATGGTCCAATCCTTATCAGAAAAATGTTTTCTGGAAGTGTTGTTTTTGATTTTCATGGTTGAAGAATTGTGGCCTTGCGGCCGATTGCCATCGTTGCCACCAACATGTGGTTAAAATTAAGATATGAAAATAAATATAGATAATGGTGTAACATATTAATGAAGGACGATCTTATTCGATGGTTGACTCTTATCCCAATTGTAGTATTAAATAATAATCAAATATTTTTAATGAGAATATTATGTACAAATATCAAAACTAAGTCTCAGATCAATGAAATTACACATAAGTTGCTGTTTAAAAGTATTATTTGTTATAATGTATAAAATATATAAAATATTGTATATAAGTCATATTCAGATATATATAATTATATCAACAAGATATTAGTATATGTCTATTTTTCAGTCTAAAATTGAAATTTCAAATTTAGTACATAACGTGATGAAATACAAACATTTTGAAAATTACAATCAAATATTCTAAATTTATTCCTAAATAATGTATGTTATAACACACAAAAATGGACAAAATAATTTGTTCGCATGCTGTAACTATAGGTTATATGATAATAATAATATATGACCTTCAAATTGAAATGTATCACATTAAAAATATTTTCACTGTCAAATAATCTATAATGTTCAATAATCAGATATAACTTATCATAAATTATATTATAAATATTAATAAATCATCATTAAAATTTTATAGATACCATTATGTATCAAAAATGTATGAAGGCCTAAATCTTAATGTCATTGATAATTTCTTTAAACTCAAGAATGTAAAAAGAAAAAAATAACTCAAATAAAACAAAAAAAATATTTTCTATAAATATAATCCACTTCATAAACTATTAAAATGATAATCTATTTATATTTATACATAATTAAATGTTTACCACAGCAAATATATTTCTCTTATTACTGAATTAATGTTATTAAAACTGATTTATAAACAGTATCTAATAAGTTACCTTATTAAATATGTATTACAAATTATTTTGCATTAATTCATATAAAATGAGTTGCTATTACTTTCAATAAAAGAAAATGTTTGACTTTTATAACAATTTAAATTTCACACATTGCTGCATTAGGAAAAGGGAAAGGAAAACCATTAACAATATTCAAATGTAATTAAAATAGTAAAAATCCAATAATTTAACATTAGTGACTCTGTTGTTTATATTTCAAAATCTGTTTCAACCCATAGTTCATACTTTAACAACTTTTTTAAAAAGTAAAAACAATTTTATTTTTCTTAAATATAAATACTATAATTTTTTTAATTATAGTATAAATAATCTGAAGACTTAAAGATTGTTCAAATACGTTATTAATAACAGTTTTATTAATTACAAGTAATTATTATTTTTCTAGGGGTTTAGTTAATAAAAAAAAGAAATTGAAACTCGTTTAGCCACTTAGAAAAAAAAAAAAAAAATGTAAAGAAATATTCAACTCATCAGACATATTTAGTTGCTTGTGAGCATTATTTGTCCAATGCAGTGTTTGTTTTAATGGCAATCACACATTCTTCACCACAGGACTTCAATACAGTACACTAAAAATATAATGAAAATATAATTATTTTTATCATAGGTACAAAATGTTAGAAAATACTTGTAGTATACAATAATCTTTTAACTTACCAAAAGTTCTTTTCCACCATCGTATTCATTTTTTAATTGTTGACCAATTTCACCTTCAGGAATCTTTAAATCTTCACGCAAATCACCATTGTCAGACATCAAACATAAATAGCCATCGTCTGATATATCAGTCAACTAATTTAAATAAAATAAAAACATAATTAAATGTTGACACACACACACACACATATATATATATAATAGTGTTATACAATTATCAATAAAATAAGTTGTAACTCCAAAATTGGGCTTAATGATTTATAATTGTAATCTTTAAAATTATAAGTATGAAATTGTTGCTACAACTAGGTTGTAAGTTTTAAATAACATAATAAAACTTAAATGTCTAACAAATTATTGTAACACTTAGCATAAAATGTATTTAAGTTCTAACAACCAAGTGTAAGATAATGAAATATTAAATATATTGATATAACGTCTCGTATTTAAGTAAAAATCCTTTTAAAGTATGTACAAAATTATACATAGTACTCTTAAAAATAATTATAATTCATAGTAAATTAATAATATTTTAGTAATTACCTCAAATTAGGACTTTAACAGAAAATTTTATTTTATTTTAGGGATGAAATAAATTTGATAGGAGATTTACAATATATAATATACTTGTCCCAGTGCATAATTAACTAACTTAATTCAATATAATACATTAAAAAAACTTAAAACTAGTATTCTAATTACAGACAATCAAAATAATTCTCAATTTTTCTTAAATTTAAAATAACATTTTTTAAAAATTTAAGGATTTTAAGAAGGTAGCATACTCTAAATGAAAAGCATTTATTGAAAAAAATTTAATCATTTTGATTGTGTTCTTTTATTTCAACTATTAAACAGATTATTATTTAAGTGTTATAATCCACAAATTTAATTTTAATAAAGAAATAAATCAATCCAGTTTTAAAATCAAATGGAATAATAAAAAAATAAATTATAAATTTATAAAAATAAATAATATTAAATTCCAGATTTAGTTTTTTTTTTAATAGTCATCTAATCTCATTTATTATTAATGTATATAAAAAACAAAAGTTTAGTAATTACTTGATAATCTTCACGTTTAACAAATGGAACATCCATATTGTGAGTTGATGGGCAGATATCTTCATATTTCTTACCAGAAAATATGTCCAGGCCAACTAAATGTACCTTAGCATGTCCGTGCTTACCAGTCTTTGATGTTGACATGTCCACAATTTTGCATGGACGAGCCTAAACAATATAAATATAAATATAACAATAACAATATAAATTCAATAATTTTAAATGACATATATAGAAAATATATATATTTAAAAATTAGCTTACACAAATAAAATATAACAATACATACTTCAAACATTTTAATAATTTTTTTTAATTAAAGACAATTCTACTATCTTAACAAAAGTTAGGTATTTCTTTATTTATCTCTATATTTAAAATACTAATGAAACAGTGATCACAAATTTGGTTACAAAATATAGACAAATTGTTTATGTTACATGAGGTAGGTATGAGTTGCTAGGAAGGTTTATTATGTACGACTTAACAATTTAAATTTAAGTTATTGAATCAAACTCTTCAATAATTATTAAATGGTTTAACTACAACTATCAGACATAAGAAAATCTAGTAAATAATACACAACAAGAGCTGTGAAAATCAACTTACTTTTAACATAACGAAACCATTCTTTCGTAGAGCCGAACATTGCATGGGAAATGTTGTTGAAGCACCAGAGTCTCCAGTATCAAAGTGAGTATCTTCGATGTCGGCCATTATTCAAAATAGAACTAAAAAAAACAAAGAAACCTCAATTAAGATGAAAATTATTCCGTCGTGAGCTGTATTGATGACATCCTGTTAACAGAAAGTAACCTAAAAAACCTCGTGAGTTGTTTTGTATAGCAGTTTCTCAGGACGCGGAAACTCGTTCAAATACAAATACGATGTACTTACTTAAATAAAAGAACGAATAACAAAATTAACTATACTACCTAAAAATATAACTTAAAAAATGAAGTATGTATAGAAATATGAGAATAATTGTACAATTCAAATATAAAGTGTACCGACTACTGAGCCTTTGGGCGACACAACAGCAGAAAAAAAGAGACAGACAGATAAGTCGGTACTATTTTGGTGTGATTACCACCACCTAATAGTCGACGCAATACGGTCATGGAAGAAAAATGAAGCGTTCCCGGTAAACCGTAATTAAATTTAAAATTATAAAATGTTTTAATTTTAATTCTTCGATAATACTGTTTTATAGATATGTCTAAACTTAAGTGCACAAGAATAAGAAACGGAAATATTTAAAAAACCAGATACACATCTCATATAAAACTTTAATATAATGGGTGACCCACAGTCAAGTATGTATAGTTATTTTCTTAAAATATAATTCGTGTTATATTATAACTTATAACATAGAATAAGATTAAATAATTTAGAAGCTTTATATATTTTAACGACTTTTGTTTTAAGTTTTCAATAACAACTATTGCGAATTAAATAAGAATTTTTACTTTTTATGCAAACATCACATTTAATGATATTTTTAATGTATTGAAGATATTCATTTATTTATTTTTGAAAGGAGATCTAGCTTATATTACCTAACAGTGACTTTAAGTTTGATCCAGTGTCTAATAAATAGGTGGCCAACGATACTAGTATAAATTAATAGAAATTTCATTTTCCATTTATTTGTTAATTTTTTAGATACATATATATAAATGAAATATGTGTATTGCCATTAATGATGGTTGACAAGTATTGCTTAAACTCAAATATTCGAGTTTATGAAAAAATCATTTATTTAAATATTTCATTTGGTATCACTGACAATCTTTGTAATAATGCATAATAATATTTCACTATTATCAAGTCATAAATAATGAAAAAATATCTAAATAATAATAATAATTCATTATAATTGTATCATTAAATACTTTGGTGTAGAATTACACACACATATATACACATTATAAATCATCAGACATTATTTTTGATACATGTAACTCAATAAAAACAAAAACATTTGTTTTATAAATAAAATAAAATAATACAAATAAAAGATGACTTATTAGTATGATTTTATTATTAATCTAAACTTCAGTACTTGTATCAATCAGCAATATTGTGTTAATTAATCATTATTTTGAAATAATTGGTATCTTTTAATTATTATTTAGATTTGTTTTAGTTTGTTTTTAAAACATTAAATTTATTTTAAATAAATCTTGTCAAATAAATCTGTATCCATGCATGATTAATTGAAATTGAGTATCATTAACAAAAAAGCATAATGTTTCTTGAAATTGGGACTTTTATTAAAAATTGTAATTTAATAATATAAAACAACAAAACGTCATACATTGAAAATTTTACTTTATAAATTATATTATTTTATTGGATAACTAAACACAGCAAACAATGGTAAATGATCTGATGGAGATGCTGTGTTTGGCATTGATGGAATAGGTTGGCATTCTGTAACATTTGGAAGCCTCATAAAGCATTTCAAATTCAAATTTGTATACCTAGAATTATTAAAAATTATAATTATACTACTTATTATACTACTAATTATATAACTCATAAATGTTTGAGTACACATTAAATTTATTAAACTGATGTAAATAAAAATAAAAAAGAGCTTACGAGTAAAATATATAATCAACAATAGTCCAACGATCATGATAGGTAGAACAACTGTTATTATTGTACACAGTAGATAATTTTAAATTGTGATACAATTTTCCAGTCTCAAATCTGAAAAAAATCATTTGACTGCAATTAAAAATAGTTCTAAAACCTGAAGGATAAAATTAATATATACCTCGATTCTGAACATTCTGATGACGGTACAGCTGATAGTCGTCCATTGCTTTTTTCACTATGAAACAGCTAAAATTAATAAATAAAATATGATTTTTTAACAATTAAGTATTTATTATTTACGCAATATAAATTAGTAAATTAATAATATTTCATTCTTGAATTAAATTATTTAGATACAAATAACTATTAGAAAAAAATAATTTTATGTATTCACAAATTACATCTTTACTTATACCTTTAATAATATACTATTTAAATCACCTTTGAATATAGACTGTCATTTGTTTGTCGTTTATGGTTATTCATTTTTCTTAACTCTAAAATATTTGCATGCTGGCTATTTTCAGTGATACCTAAGCTTTTTGGAATAAGTTTATTGCCCATTACTTTCCTTCCACTTTGATCATTTTGATACCAAAGTGTAGGTTTTTGTAATTTACTATAATGTAAAGCACCATTGATTAAAAAATCATAAACCGCAGTGTTAGGTTCTAAATTGAAATCCCCAGTCAATATTGTTGGGTAATATACAGGAATATTCTGATCATCAGCTCTACATCAAAATTTATTTAAAAAATATTATAATTAATGCTATATATAAAATAACATTTTACAAACAAATTAAATTACTTTTTGTGTCCTTTATATGATACACGCTCTATTTCAGCCAATAGCAAATGTACTTGTGCCAACTTTACATCATGTCGTTTTTTATTGTATAATATATGTGTAGTTGAAACAATTAAATTTTCGTCTTCATTTTTCCGGGGTGACAATCTTAATACAATGCCAATATTATGAGTATTTAATACACTTACTCCAGGTTGATTATATTCCACAGTGACCTTTTCTTTGAGTATAAACTTGTCATTTCTATAATAAATGGCACAACCATCACAGTGGGTATGAGTTCTTTTTTTATATACCCCATTATAACCTAAATAATAATAATAATATTTAATGCAATCTATAATGATAAAGATATTAAAAATACATTTATATTAAATTTTAATTACCTAAATTTGATAAATTTCTTACAAACCATTCCAAATGAGATTCTTGAACTTCTTGAAAACAAATTATCTAAAATAACAAATTTAATGAACAATATTATATACATGATTTTAAGTATTAATTATATTTTAGAAAAATTATTTTCAATTATATTTTATACAGAAGTAAAAATAAACAAATATCATGACTTAATAAAAAAAAAATAGACAATAATCATTATGTTATTAATTAAATATATTAAAAACTTATTTTTGTAATTCATTAAATAATTAAACATGTTTTATTTAATAGTAATATAATAGCATACAAATTAACAACTAAAGAAAACAATTAACATAATGATTACACCATTAGATTGAATATTGTCTATGTTGATATATTTTCACCACTAAATATAATAAAATATTTAACATATAAACTTTTAAATCATTAATTTAGCATCAATTAACATATCGAAAGTTAAAATAAATATATTTACACTTTGAATATAAATATATTAAACAATTAACAGTTCAACAACTCTTTGATAACTTAAAATATTAAAACTGAAATGTTAGAAAAAATGTTATTATTTAAGTAATCAAATTTTTTAAATATTTAAATATTTTAAAATTATACAATGATAAAATACAATTTTAAAAATGACAAAATTATAAATTATAATAAATGTAGATATTAATTTTATTTTTAAATATTATACTAAATCTAAATCCAATAAATTGAATTTATTAAGTATATAATTAAATTAATTTATAAATAATATACCGTCTATGAAAATAAACAATAGATAGTTTTGTTTGAGTTTAAAAGTTTAAAATTGCAATATTAATATTGAAAATGCATTTTGAAATATTTTTACTGTACTATAAAAAAAGTAATACTATATCGAGTACCATGGTAGAGAGATTGACAAGCTGATGAAAATTGGTTGGCTTAATTTATTCTTCGCCATAAATATGCTACTAAGTTTTATTCATCGCTGTGGCTCACCTCTGTTATGGGCGTTGTTGAAATCAAGGTTGGTCACAGTCGGACATATATTAAAAAATGTTTATTGTGGTATCAAGAATATGTATATATATCTTCTTCTTTTTCATCAGCTTAACGGTCCATTCAGAACCAGCGCTGCCATCAAAATCTCTCTGATACATTGTCTGTAAGGTTGCGTTCTGGTCTAATAAATCTTTGGTCACTACTTCAATCCATCGGGTTTTGGGTCATCCTAGAGGTCTTGTTTTATTTATTTTGACTAAGACATTTTTAATTAACTGCCCATCTGCTCTCCATGCATGCCCGAACCATTCTAGCAGTTTTTCCTAATAAAGGAGAGTATGTCTGGCTTATTGTATAGTCTCTATATTTCCATCACTTCTTCTTTCATAGGTCTGTATTTCAGGATTAAAGATTGGTCCGTAAATGGTTCGTAACACTTTCCTTTTGAACGTGATAAGTTTCCTGCTATCGTCTTTGGTCAAAGACCAGGTTTCACCAGTGTATGTTATTACAGGTTGAAGGTAAGTATGATATAGTAGTATCTTTGATTCTCTAGATAACAGCTTAGATTTTAGGGGTTTAATAATACTGAATATTAGTCTATCTGAGTCTATTTCTATATGCATATCATTTTTGTTATTAATGTTCACGCCTAAGTACTTGAAATTATCAACTTTTTGAAATTTATAATTATCAACTTCTATAGAATCTATATTTGGCAGTCTCCTCAAAACGACCATATACTTAGTTTTTCCCTCATTTACATGCAGTTCCATTCCTTTACTGGCATTTATGGACTTGGATGTTGCGTTAAAGACTTCTTCTTTCGTTTCACCCATTACAACAATGTAATCTGCATACGCTAACATAACTTGATCATTGTTTATCTCCATCTTTCGGTCATCATTGTGTCTCTTATTATTTTTTCAAGAGCCAAGTTAAATAATGAGGGTGAGAGGGCATTTCCTTGTTGTAGACCAGATTTAATTTCAAAAGGATCTATTTGAAATTATATTTGATTCATAATGAATTTTTGTAGCATTTTTTTTATTAAATTATATATATATATATATTAAAAATTAAATCACTAAAATAACAATAAAAATAATATATTATAAACAATTCAAAGATTTTATATAAACTCAATGAAACATTTTCATTTATGAGAAGGTATATATGTTTAATTTTAATTTAAAAAAAATTAATAAGATTTTATTTGGAAAACTTTAAAGGAACTTTTCTTTTTTTAATTTTTTATTTTTAAACATAATTAATTTATAGTTTGTTAACATTTAAGTGTGAGTATTATTAGTGAGAGTGTAAATAGGATAATTTGTATGCAATAATGGTCACTGCATTTGAACAAAAGTGTGGAAAGTATCAAAAAATAAGTTTGTATCATCAAATTTGTTCGTTCTACCAATAACTATTATAGTACCTAATAATTTGTCTTGGTTATTGATTTTTATTTGATAGTTAAAACAAATAATAATATAATAAAAAAAAAATGTAATAAAACAATTAAGAATTTTAAGTTAAATGTCAAAACATCTAAATTATACTCAACATTTAATAAAAATTTAATTTTTAATAATATTAAAAATATAACAATGCTTACATCTGCATTAAACTGTATTATTTTATCTAATAATAGTTGCTTTCGATAATCCCAATTTAATACATGACTATTTGACCAGTCATACAAAAAAGCATTATTTTCTAATAGTTCTTGAGCCAGTACATTATATGAAAGCAAACTAAAATCAAACGATTTGCGTTTTTCTGAAAAATAAAAGTTTATTTTTACTTAACATTAGTTTTCCTTATTAATTAATTTTCATGATTATAACTTACTCTCATTTCTGCAGTATAACAAAGGTCTGATTTGTTTCATATAATTCTTCAGGTTAAAATCTGAAAATGGTGAATTCCTGAATAATGAGTGATGGTAGATAATTGTTATAAAATACATGTAAAACTTACTGCATAAGTGTGATAGAAGGACGGAAAGCAAAATTAGCAATTGGGTATACATGTCCCAATAGACATATTTTATTAAATGTTTTGGTGAGATACATAAAAGTAACAAACAGTAAAACATAAACTATACAAATGAAAAATTTAATGTTCATCAACTCTGTATCAGCTGTATAGCTGTTTCATCAATCGAAGTTTAAACGCCCAATTTATTATAATACAAATACTATTAACAATTTAATGGTGTATAGGAAATTAAACGTGAGGACACGATGTATGAAAAGCAAAAAGTAATATTTGTATCAACAGACAATTATAATTATAAATTATAATAAAATACGTGGTATGTAAGAACGAAAAAAAAATACCACAAAAACGAATAATTTCACTAAGTATTGATTGCGTGATAACAACAACAATAATACTGATAAAACCCATATAATAGTTATAAGACCATGTGATTCGCAAGAAAATGGGAATAACCTTGTTTAATATTTTAATGTTATATTATTTTCATAGTTTCCTCTTCATACTTGGATCATATGTGATCTATATATAATCTAAGGTTTCATACTCATTTCGAGCAAAGATTTGCTCCTTTCCTCCTCTTTGTAACCAATATTCTGTCATTGGGACTCGGGATATACTATAATATAGTAATTATAATACTATATTATTTTGTTCTTTATAAAATTTGAATTTAAAAAAAACTTGGCTGACTCCGTGTAAAAAACCTTAGAGTAAAAAAAAAATGAACCTAGAGTTATGATATAATTTCAATGCCGAGTAATTGAATGACACGTAAATGAACATCTAAAATTATATTTAAATTGGTTATGTATAAAATGAGTTATGACAAATTAATTAACTCGGCTTAGTAGCAAGACAACACAATATTTATCAAAGAAATAATTAGCTGTGCGTTATTGATATTACATTATATATAGTATAAAATTGACCGTATTTAATTTAAAGTCAGTACTCATAATTACCAAGTCGAGTAGATTAATTTGTCATAACTCAACTAATATAAACATAATTTCAGTTATGTATTTACTTTACCATTTAAAGAGTTTAAAGAGTAAAGTTTAAGACATAATTACTTAACTTTTAGCAGTTTGAAATTGTATGACGACTTTTAGAACTTTTTTTCTTACTCGGCTGTTTTTTTACACGAAAAAATTGTTTTTTTGTTGGCTTATTATTTATATTTTACAATTTCACTATCATAAACACTATGATCATATCAGCAACGAATTTGATCAATATTTTTATTTTATTATCGTGTATGTATCTAACACCAAAGATTTGATCTGTGATCATACATAAATACTTGCATTTTCATTTTCGGGCAGATCGCTATCTAATTAAGATTAGACTACGGTTCGTGTTCGATAACATTATTTTCCATACCATAGAAAGTATTGATTTCCGTATTATAATGTTGATCTTTTGACGTACTCAATTCTCAAAAAAATACTTGATGTTGATGTAGCATTATATGGACCAGTATCGAAACCAATGGCTTCTTTGTGGGGGGGAGGGGACTTCCACCTTCCCAGAGGACTTTTTTAAGACTACAAATTTACAATCACGTCTATAAAAATCGTACTTTTTACATTATTTATAAACTTATTTAAAATTTGATTTATTTCACCATGATTACACCAACCCACAAAAAAATTGTTCATAAATACGTCACTGATCGAAACAATTATTATTTGGTTACGGACAACCCGTAAAACATTAAAACAAAATCATCGAATAGAACTGTAATATAAATACTGTAATTATATAATACGATAGACATCGTATTACATTGACGGCATTTCAGTTCTACCATTTATAATTTGAAAAAACTTTTAAACTTAAACGAAAATTACTGACATTTTCAAAACGTTATATGTAATTAAAAACTGATCGAATCATTTCATACCTATCCGTATAATATAACAAATAATAATAAAAAGTTCAAGTGTTAAGTATTATTATTTTTGGAACTCCTGAAAAAAACGGAATTCGGATGTTAATATTTTTTTTTTTTTTTTAGAATTCCTACTTATGAAAATTTGCTCGGAAAATCATGTTACGCGCAAAAAACGGGGACACTTGCATTATACGAAACAAGCGTATACAAACAAAATGGAAAAAAACCAAGTTAGGGTTACGAGTAGAACAACAACAATAATAATAACAACAAGACCCGGAGACCGAGCGTATGAGCGATAAGAAAATGGTGCGACAACGATTTCGAACTGTTGCCATGTACCGTGAAGCAACGACGAACGCCGGCCGACCACGGGACAAGGACGACTACACGACGGTAATGTAAGACGAACGCAGCCGCCGCCGTTTTATTATCAGTTCGTAGACCCAATATGGCGGCGTTCTCTCGCTCAACGATTGCTCTCGACTACAATCAATTCGGCCTATCGGTGACTGGCGAACGGTGTACCAGGAACAGCAGCAGCAGCAGCAGCAGCAGTTACGGTACCACCGCGTTGTTTACGCTGTTTAGGGCGGCGGTGGGGGTTTCGGCGTCGGCGCGGGGTAGGAGACCAGTGCATCATTAAAGATTATTTATGTGTCGTTCCCGTCCCGTCCGTCCTATCGTCCGCTCGTGCGTGTGTGCACCACCTAGCCCCGGCCCCGCCGTCACCGTGCGTTTCTCGACAACTACGGTGAAACGTCGACCGCGTAGAGACGGTGTTTCCGTTGTCGTGATTATTTCGCGAGTGGACGGCGAAAGCCCGACGCCCGGGTACGATGGCACCGCGAGACCGAGTGAACAACGATCGCGGTTGATAACGTTCTGTGTCGTGCGTGACCGTAGTGTTCGTATGCGCCGCGAACCGCACGGACGGATAATGGAAGAGACCAAGGTGATCTATCACATCGATGACGAGGACACGCCGTATCTGGTCAAGCTGCCGATCGCGGCCGACAAAGTCACGCTGGCCGATTTCAAAAACGTCCTCAATCGGCCCAACTACAAGTTTTTCTTCAAGTCCATGGATGACGACTTTGGGTTAGTGATAAGAAAAAAAAAAATAATAATAATAACTACGTTCGTCCACCGTCCGACGATTTCATTATTTCATTACCCTATTTGACGATGAGACAAATGGGATTTATAGGTGTTTATCGTCTTTTTGTTAATTGCATAGACAATATTCATTTGATAGGTATAATAAGCATCACATAAGTAGCCAATTGAACGGTCATGAAAAGATCGATGTCTCAAAGACCAGAGTTATATATTACGTCATGTTAATACATGCTGGAAACTGTAGAGTTGTACGATTCGTCAATCATTGTTATTTCTCACGAAATTCTTGTACTTTGGGTAATTCCAACTACCAGTGATCGAGTAAAGCTTTGGATAAAAAATTATTGTAAAGTGTATTTGATATATTTAAGTATTTCAAAATGTAAATTATATGTATATTGTTATATTTTTTAATTAAGTTTTTACATTAAATTATAATTGCCCTTATGTTACATATAATATTTTTCTAATTTGGTTTTCAGCGTCGTTAAAGAAGAAATTGTTGAAGATGATTCTCCGTTGCCATGTTTTAACGGACGTGTAGTTTCATGGGTAAGCTAAATTTTATTATTGGATTTGTTATTATTATTTATTATTTTACATTTAATTTTAGTTAGTTGCTGCTGAAGGAAGTAATATCTCAGATGGAACTTCTCAAGGCACAGATTCTGGTCACCATACACACAGAACACATGGGGATAATCAGTTAGTATAAATATATAAATACATAATATAAATGTAAAATTTAGTAAATGAATAAAATTGTCATTTTTTCGTCATCATCAACGATTAAATTATTAATTTTTCTTTTATTTTATAATGTTATTTAAAAAAAATGTATTTTACTCATATAGCATATTGTTCGATCAATTGTATAAACTATACCTATTATTTTAGTGCATTATAAAACTATCAAATATGCATTTAAATATACAAAAAAACAATATTAAAACCTTCTTTCCAATATTTTATTTTTGATTGGACATTTTAATGTGCCCATATTAAATATTTTATCATTACCTATATAAAAAATCTAAAATAAGTTTTTTATACCCATATTTTTTTCATGAAATTAACTAAGTAAAATAAAAATTATTCGATAAACTACAACAAAAGTCCTTGCTGTATTACTAACAAAATGAAAAACCATACACATTTTATCTAAATAAATTATTTTATATATATATTTATTTATTTTCATGGTTTTCAGAATTGGAAAAGTATCATCACGAATACACCAAGAAGAAATTGGAACATGTACTGACACAGAATCATCAATATCAAGTTCTATACGTCCTGGACATCATCACATGTCTCGTGATAGTCATCATCGTCTAGCAAATCCAAAGTTTCTTAAATATAATGGTTTGGGAATGAATGGCCATCCCAAACAACACAGACCTTATGGTTCATCTTCAATGTTGAGCTCAGAGTTAGAAACTACAAGCTTTTTAGAATCTGACGATGATGATGCTTCAAGTCGTATTACAACAACAACCGGACGAGCTACTAATGTTTCTAGTGGTAAATTTTCATACTTTTACTACAGTAATAATTATTTAAATTTAGTTACATATATGTGATTTAAAGAAATATACAGGGTGACTGGCGATAAATCTGAAAAACTTCGGCATGTGATTCTACACGCCTAAAGGAACAAAAAAGTTCCTATAAACCCGTGTTCAACTCTTAGTCATTTCCGAGAAATTTTACATTTTGTGCTTTTTTGACATTATCAGACTTCAATTTAAAAAAATTATGATTATACAAAAACTATTGACACTACAACTAATCCAAGGTGATTTTTAAAGTCTATGTTAAATTTCCTGTTAGAAAACATCCTAATAAATCCTTTAAAAGACTTTTTAGTTGCTGTTTAGATTGCCAAAATTTAAAATTTCAAAAAAGTCTCCGAGCTTTAAGTTATAGTAATTCATGAGCTAATACTTGGCAAATTTTATAAAAACTTGTTCATTTAAATAGCTTTCCAATGGTGTATCTAGATGTTAGATTATTTTAATTTAAAACTGAGAAATGCGCATACACACGTGAATAAGCGTATACCGAATCGATTAATGCGAGAATGGGTGAAGGGGTAATAACTCCACAACGCAGTTATTTACAACTCTGAATTATTTTATTTGATAAATAGGCATCTAAAAGGATAAGAATGACATAAAAGAATTACAAGAACTGCTTCAAAATGGCCATCATTGTGTCTGACGCAAGCCCTGGCTCGAATCTTTTACTTGACGTACAGTCACACCCGATGATATAACTCGTTGCACCTCCTCCAATGCTCGGTCAATTCTTCGCCTAAGTTCTTCTTCACTTTCAACTTCGTGAAAATAAACTAAACTTTTGTAAAGTCCCCACAAACAAAAATCCATAGGGGTTAGATCAGGTGATCTCGGGGGCCAGGCTATAGTTCCACCTCAAAAAAATGCACAAAAATGCATATTCGTATATTCCTCATTTGTATATGAAGGCATATTTAACTGAAGCGTTATAAACCTGTACAAGTCACTGAAACTAAAATCATTGTAGGACAAGAACGAACCGAAAAAATAATGCAGATGGTTTTCTAAGAACCTTTGCTTGAGCTGTAGCTAATTAGCCGAACTCCCTCAGTGTTTGCCCAAGTTATTCTGGGAATCCTTTCTTTCTAGAAGCCAGTCTAGTCAGGGCTTGTGTCAGACACAATGGTGGCCATTTTGAGCAGTTCTTGTAATTCTTTTATGTCATTCTTATCCTTATAGATGCCTATTTATCAAATAAAATAATTCAGAGTTGTAAATAACTGCGTTGTGGAGTTATTACCCCTTCACCCATTCTCGCATTAATTGATTCGGTATATGCTTATTCACGTGTGTATGCGCATTTCTCAGTTTTGAATTAAAATAATCTAACATCTAGATACACCGTTGGAAAGCTATTTAAATGAACAAGTTTTTATAAAATTTGCCAAGTATTAGCTCATGAATTACTATAACTTAAAGCTCGGAGACTTTTTTGAAAATTTTAAATTTTGACAATCTAAACAGCAACTAAAAAGTCTTTTAAAGGAATTATTAGGATGTTTTCTAACAGGAAATTTAACGTAGATTTTAAAAATCACCTTGGATTAGTTGTAGTGTCAATAGTTTTTGTGTAATAGTAATTTTTTTAAATTGAAGTCTGATAATGTCAAAAAAGCACAAAATGTAAAATTTTTCGGAAATGGTTAAGAGTTGAACACGGGTTTATAGGAATTTTTTTGTCCCTTTAGGGGTATAGAATCACATGCCGAAGTTTTTCAGATTTATCACCAGTCACCCTGTATATTAATTTTAATAAATCATTTAACATTTATCCTTGTATAACATGAAAATTTGTATTGATCAACAAACCGAAAACATTTTCTAAAACATTACAAATATTTTTGAAAGAAAAATTTAATTATTAATTATTTTGTTCATAGAATGGCAACGTTTAGCTGGTAGTGGTCGTCGACGAACTCAACAGAGACGTAAAAGACACCAAAGACCTGCTGGTCCAGGAGGAATGTGTCGTACATCTTCATTTTCATCAGTTACTGATTCCAGCATGTCCTTGAATATTATTACTGTGACATTAAACATGGATTCTGTTAATTTTTTGGGAATATCTATTGTTGGACAAAGTAATAATGGTGGAGATGGTGGAATTTATGTCGGATCAATCATGAAAGGGTATAATTTTTAATTTTTAAATCACCTTGTAGAAATATATGAAAGTCAAAATGAAATAAATATTACACTAAATATATCAAAAATACATGCAAAAGTAATGATAAAAGTTTTCATTGTATAGAATAATGTGATTTAATTAACATTATTATGTTGACATTTTAAATTCTGAATAAACCTCATGTTACTTTTTTTTTTTTATTTTTTTTTTTTTGTATTTTTGATTTGTTTTAGATTAAACTTCAAAAGTTTTATATAAATAAAACATTTGATTTAGATTTTTTAAATACTTTTCCATTTACTACATAGAAAAACTAAAGTATAAAAATTAAAACTTACAAAATTTATTGTTATTTGTTAATATTGTTAATTATTTGTTATATATTAGAAAACAATAATCATTGAAACTTAATTTAGCAAAAACTCATTATTAACATAATATAGAGTTTTAAGAATTTGTTAACATTTGATTGATATTATTGATATACAATATTTAAGAAAATTCAAAACTGACATTTAACATTTTAAAATTTGACCGTTTGGGAATTTTTCAATATTTTACATCATTATTATTTTAATTTTGGAGTAATGTAGAGTTTATGTTTTTGTATGTTGTAATTTTAAATTTAATTTTATCTGAATTATCTTGAAATTGTTATTGTATATTTTTTGTCATAAATATTCAAAGTATAAATTATAATTTCAATTTTGTAAACCGAGCTCTCTGTTTAAAATAAATTTATTTAACGTAATGATATATCATCATTTTCAAATCATATATAATTTCAATATAACATATTCTTACTTGAAGTGAGAGAAGCAAATCAAATGTTAACTTTAACATAATTGTGCTGTTTTATCTTTATAAGCTATTTTCAATAATTATTTTATAACATATATTTAAATAAACAACTTAACTTTAGGGGTGCGGTAGCTTTGGATGGCAGAATCGAACCTGGTGATATGATATTACAAGTTAACGACATAAATTTTGAAAATATGTCAAACGACCAAGCTGTCCGTGTTCTAAGAGATGTAGTGCAAACACCTGGGTAAGGATAATAATAATCTATTTTCCTTGTAAAATCCTCAGTAATAATAAAAATATATTATAATGTATGATAATAAAATTAATTTTTTCTTATATAATTCCAATACAAATGGAAAGTAAATAGAAATACTCAAGTTGTTAATATCTATGTATTTATATGTTGTAGACCAATTAAATTAGTAGTAGCAAAATGTTGGGACCCAAATCCAAAGTCGTATTTCACTATTCCTCGAACTGAACCAGTTCGACCTATTGATCCTGGTGCATGGGTAGCTCATACTGCTGCAATGAGGGGTAAAATTAAATTTTTATTTTTATTGTGTTACATCTAATACAAGTATTTTTTTTATTTTAGGCGAAACTTATCCACTTCGACCACCATCAGTATCAACAGTTACATCAACTAGTTCTTCTTTAGTGTCTACTATGGCAGAAACTGAAAGTATGTTAATGTTTTTTTTATTAATTTAATAATATATAATATAGTTAAATAATATAAAAAATGTACATATAAATTTTTTGTTTACAGTTAATGCTGCTTCAGCTAGTACATTTAAAGATCTCCAGTTAGATATCCGTAATACTGACATGCTTAGTATTGTTAGAGCTATGGCTAGACTTGATTCAGGTTTAGAGATCAGGGATAGAATGTGGCTCAAAATTATTATACCCAACTCTTTCATTGGTTTGTAAAATTAAAAACGTTGTGTACAACAATACAAATAAATATATTTCAATTTAGGTGTTGATGTGGTTGAATGGTTAGAGGCACACGTAGATGGTTTTCAAGATCGCAGGGAAGCAAGAAAATATGCGTCACATATGCTCAAAGCTGGTTATATTAAACATACTGTTAATAAAACCACATTTTCCGAACAATGTTATTATGTATTTGGTGATCTACTTTCTGCGGGTATTTTTTTTTTTTTTCAATTTTACTTCGTACATTGCTCGCATAAAATCTTTTGGTATTCAATTTAATGTTTATTTTTAGGTATGGACCAGATGAAGATAGAGAGTGATCCAATGGACAATGTAAGTGTTGCCAATCGTGGTGCTTGGGACATGCCATATTCAGGAACTTTTAATCCTAATTCTTCGCCAATGCCATTTAATTATCCCGGTGAACCTCCACGTTATTTGTTTGATAAGGATGAAAGTGGTTCAGGTAATTGTTTTTACAACAATAATTATTTTATATTAATATACTGGAATAAGCTATAGTATATTGATATTATTTTAAAATTAGATTAATATGACTTATGTCACATTATAAGATAATTAAGTTTTTGTTTTAATTTAAAAAAAAAATTATAAAATATGCTATCAAAAACATTATTCTCTTTAAATTTATACATCAGTGTTAAATTAAGATCCACAAAGTCCTGTAATTTTATTATATTATTAATCAGAGACAGATAATATAGATTATGGTGACTGACCTCTTATTACCTTATTTAGTTTGAACTTGTAAGCTTTCAATTAAAAATGTAACCAGTTAAAAAAGTACGACATAACTAAATTTGTACTCTATCCTTTAGAAATAATCTACAATTGATTAAGCTAAATACCTATAAGTTAGGTAAAATTATGGCCTAAACATTTGATTAGGTTATACTAAGTCTGCCAGTGAAATAGGAATATTTGAAGTAGTGGTTGACAGCTCGTAAATAGTGTGAAGGATGAATGCTGTAAATGTTTTGATCCCGAACTGTGTCATTTCTTAAAGCGCAGATATTTCTTAGCCCCTTTGCTCTCTCAATTTAACAATCTACGACTTTTTTTATAAGAGTATCTAAAAACAAAAGTGTTTGTGGCCAATCCATACAGAACAATATTACAGCAATGTGCTGTGAGAGTAGTCGTACAAAACTTTCAGGTCCGACTTCAAGAATGCATAAATGTCAATAGAGGACATACGAGCATAGTTTTCAGAAAATAATTTTTTCATATTATACATTAAATAGCTACTTTTCGTTTACACCTGATAAATTAATAAAAAGTTTATTTATTTTTGACATTTTCCTTTTTCACTGGTTAATCTGACCCTGTACAAGTATGAAAAAAATTAAAAGTATACTGACAGTAATACATTTAATTTTTGTTTTTAGGTGGTAGTAGGTCTGGTTCCGATATAATGAAGCAAAATATAATAGGGTTAGCTATGAGTGACCATAGTGGAGGTACAGCTCAACAGAATCCAGTCGCCGCTGTACCATCAACTGCGGATAAATCTAGTGGCTCGGAAAAATCTCAAGTGATGGCTCCACCAAATGTACCAACTGATCTATCAGCTAGTCAACAATCATTCCGTATGGCAATGGGAAATCCTTGTGAGTTCTTTGTAGACGTGATGTAAATTATTTGTTAACAACAAAACACAACAGTTAAAAACAAATTATGATGAAGATTTAAAATGAATAATATACACTAGTTTCAATGTCATATTCACATTTTTATTTCTTGTTTTCTTAATATTTCATTATTAACAAGTGTATTATTTTCCAGTCAGAAATGTATGAGAAATATATATCGGTGTTGTTTATTATTTCCATGTTCAAGTTATATTGTTTTTTATTTTAAGTTAGACAATTTTTAGTGTTAATAAATTGGAAATTTTCAACTTTTTTACCATTTATTATTATTATTATTATTATTATTATTTAAATAAAAAATGTAATAATTTTAAATAACAATATTTTTTAATGATCTGTATCAATGTATTTGATTTTTATTATGTTTATTTTTTGTAACAAAAACATAATCTAATTATTCTTAGAGATCCATAAATGACAATTGTGACGATTTGTTTTTTTTATTAATATTCCAAAAAGATAATTGAATAAATTATAATTTATTTAACCAGGATTGAAAATATTTTATTCTTATCATTTACTTATAATTTATAATATTATATGTTTTTATATGTATTTACAATTTTTTAAAAATTGTTAACACAAAGCCAATTACAAACAATATCTACATGTGTAGCGTATTAACTATTTTCCTTAATAATTAAAGAACTTCTTTTCTTCAACGACAAAAAACTATATAATTTATTATTGTTCAGTAATTTTAGCATCCGTCCAATATCAAATAAAAATGTCTATAGATATTTTTATAATTTTTTATATTTCAAGAAATATAGAAATGTATATGCAAAAATTGTCATTTATGGAGTTTCATTTAATCACCAAATTCATTTTTGTTTATTACATAGAAACAAAAATCAAATTAGTATTGAATGCAGTTAAAGTATAAGAATTATTATTATGTCAATTCCATTTTTCATTCACATTCAATTAAAATTTTATTCTTTCAATATAAGTATAAAAATACAATCAACATTTAAAGAAATAATCATAATTTACCATAACATATTTTTATGCCTAACATAATAACATTTCGTTTAAATTACATTTAATTAAATTAATTAATATTTTTAATTTCTTTACTTAAATAAATATTTGTTTGATATTATATTTTTTTCAAAAAGTTTTACAACTTGTTTCTTCTTTTATTGCTGTCGTATAATTTTATTTCAACAACAATAATTGTTTTACAATATTTTGTATACTAAAGAGTACATTTTTAGATTTAATTATTATCACGGTTTTTGGACTGTATATAGAAGAAAAATTTTCTTGCCGTGATGAATAAATAATTAAATTTAATGCAAAAAAAAACCAGATTGATAGACATGTGACAAAAAAAAATGAGGCTAGTCAATTGTTTATTTTTCATATTCATCATTACAATAAGAATATCAAAAATAATAATATTTTCGCAATACCTCATCTTTACAAAATGTTTCATACATTAACAAAAATCTTATTTGATATATATTATAATTTATATTATTATTTTTTTTTTTTTTTTTTTAGAATTTAAGTTTCTAATACATATTCTACTGTTACAATATAAGACTGTGATAAAATAATCCAAACTCAGTTTTTCAATTTGGTTAATTGCTCTTTATTTTTATGTTTATATAAGTTTTCCAATATACGAAGACATTTTTTTGTTTATTTGATACAGGGTAAGAATTATCAATGTATACGTTGTGTGTTTTAAGGTGGTATAACTTTATGCTTTAAATGTTTTATTATTATTTTTAATTTTTAAAGTATTTTAACATTGAAAATAAGTCATAACTGTTGCATGCCAAATTATTGTTTATATACTGTCTGAGTGCATTTTTTGTAATTATTATTATATAATGTACTAACAAATCTTCTTTCTGTAGCCAAACCAAGACTTATCGAATAAAAGTAGAATAGACCAATATAATGAAACACATTTATTATGACTTCTAAAAATCCTTTATTACAGTTTATAAATGAGATTGAATGTTAGATGTTTGTTTCTTCACATTCAGTCATCTACTACATAACATTAATTATTATGGTTTATGGTAAATGATAATACTGTACTTGATAACTTTTATTGTATTATCAACTACAAGAGAAAATATAAATAAAGCTTATGAAATTAAACATCGAAATTGATTGTAAACAAGGCAGCTCAGAAATTGATGAATTGAATAACGATACAAAATGTTTGAAGAGGCTTTGCATGATTTTGACAATGCACTCCTCTGGTTGTGATTACATTTTGTAAAAATGTATATATGTTATTGGCAATATCGATAATTTAGGTATTATGATAATACCGACCTACTTCAGTCTACAATGTGCAGTGGCGCTGAAATCTTAAATTTAAGGTAGGGCAAACTTATTTCGAGACCATCCATCCACTGCTTAAATTATTTTGATCAATTGATTATTAATGACGATGATAAAACCAATTTACCAATTTTAGTTGAATAATTGATTTTGCAATTATTCAATTATTTTAATAATTAGTTATTTGGTTATAAACAGTAGATTAATTGTGATACGATTAATAATCGTGCACTTTTCTTAGATTATTCGTTTAATCGATTATGATCGTTTTTTCTTTTTAAATAATCTAAGGACGTCTAGCAACTAAATGCGTTTAGCAATTTAGGATAGGCTTTACAACTTTATATTATTATATAAGTAATAAAGTACAATATTATTTTTTTTTTTTTTTAGAACTTACCAAACCCACACCTAATATCTATGAGACCATGTCCCACCCTTCATCCCTTTGATGAGGTAGGGCAGTTGTCCTACCTAGGTATAGGGTTCTGCGCCACTGATACATACCTCTGTGGTTATCGCGAATACTCACTCTTGTTTTCGTATTATTATAAAAGATTTGAGCGATTTGCTCAACGATATACACCGTATTTTCGTAACCAGGGGTTGAAGTGAGGGGTGATGGTATCCCTCCACTTGTTTTGTCCAAAATAATACATCCCTCTTACAATTATATACAGTGGTCGAAGTGGGGGGGGATAACATCTCCGCTTATTTCAATCACTGGTCGTAACCGTATAAAATTATTATGATTATTTTATATATATATATATGTATTATATGGATAGAAGCAGTGTTTGTTGTGCGTAGGGATGGGAGGCAAATTAAATACATGGGTAGGTGATTAACTCCTCGTGATTAACCTCGTTCATCCTTTAACTCAAGGGTATGTGTCGATTTCTCAAAAATGTTTGGTAAATTACATTATTATATAAATAATTATACATAATATAATAGAGGTACCTAAGTGATACTTAGTGATTAACAACCACGATTATAGTAAATTTTAATAACCTCATTAATAGTGTTTACCACTGAAAATTGTTTTAATTTGTCCAATTGTATGTAAGAATCACGGTGTAATAAAAGAATATTTTTCATAACAACATCGAAGACAAATAAACATCGAAATTACAACATCGGTAATGTTTTAACATCGATGCAAAACATCGGAACTACACCATCGATGTTTCAAAAGTATCGATGTTTTTTTGCCATCCCTAGTTGTTGTACACCTGACGGCGGTGGACGCGAGAAAATTTGTTGAAATAGAAAATTTTACGCGTTAAAATAAAGATCTTGTCGATTGTCGTCGACGTGTTCTTGCCGCGAACATGTACTCTTATGAAAACTGACGACTGTTTGAATCGAACTTTCTGTCGTTAATGCACGTCGACGTCTACCAGTGTTTCGACGGAGTTTGCGATTCAGCGAATTTGAATCCCCGCCTGGTAGTTGTACAGCTGGCGGCGATGAACGCATGGAAATATGTCGAAATACAAAATTGTAGCGAACTTATATTTAATGTCAATCAATAACATATGGTTTTTTTTTTTAATAGCGATTAAAATTGTTGTATATACGTAGACGAAATTGCGTATGAATTTTTTATAATAATTCTATGATCTGTGGGATATTATATAATAACACTATGTACTGTGGGACACAAAAAGTTTTGTCATATGTCTGACGAGCATCTATGCAGAATGTTTCCAGTTGAAACATTTAACAATATCAGTATTTTGCATAGAAAAATTTATTACGTTTTTCTAAACTTATTAACTTTTGTAGTAGATGTACGAATGGAATCGTTTCTCCACTCAATGAATTTCGTGAGATAGACAGCGATCGGATATGAGCAGATTGGCGACCCATTTTCGTTAATTCACCAGTCAGGTATGTGGTATCTTTTACGGTCCATGATCATTTTGTAGTAAAACAAAAAAAATATAAAAAGGGGATTAATAGATTAAATAGTATAAAATAAGTTTATTACCTTTTTTGTCGTCTCGAAGATTTGCCTGTCACGGATTTCAACTCTTGCAGACAACTTTTTTTTTTTATTGATTAAGGTAATAACTTTGTAAATCAAACAGAATAAGAAATGAAAGGTTGGGACGCCGCCTTTGACTTGATGCAAAGTCAGCGCCAAGAAATAAAGAACAACTCAAAAGGTGATTTCCACGTTGTAAGAAATTAGAGTCACCTAATTTCGAAAAACCGATCAGTTGAGTCGTTCTTGATAAGTATGCGTATTACTCTCAGGTAGACAGAGATGGTCTGTCTGTCAGGTGGACAGAGACGATCTGAGTGCCCTCTGAAAGCTGGAGGGTGTATTTATCGATATATTTTGAAGGACATATACTAAGATTTCGGTCCCACTAGGTTATCGCTTATTTATTTTTCCATTTTCTGCGAATTTTGTGCAGTCTAAAATTTGTTCGTAGTGTCACAAATCTGCGACTTTTGTGTTCACCTGATTAAATATGTGTGATTCGTCTCGTTCTTTCTTCTTTTCTCTTCTTCTTCTTCTTTTTATTTATTTACTATTTCTGTTATCGAATATAATATTATTTTGTTTAATAATTTAATTGTATTATATTTAAAATCACATTGAAGTCTGATAGCGAATTCTACTTATGGGACTGAAATGTTTTATGTGTATTATACTAATATATAAAATACGCTTTAAATTATATGTGATTATAAAATTACTATTATTGTTATTCCTATAGGGGATTTATGATCGGTGTTCCGAGAAAATTGAGTTCTAATATATTTATTAAAAAATAAACTAAAAAAAGTGTTCATAATAAAAACCAATACAGAAATAGTTGTTAAATATTACAAATTCATTTCCAAATAATTTTTGTTATGATATGAGCGTATGTTATTACATGTATTTGTTAAAGTATAATCTATTAAAGTTTATTTTTTATTACATGGTTTCAGTTATGATATGAGTGCATATCATTACAATTTACAAGACTAGACGCATGCAAATTTGCCGAATAACGATATCGTAGCATGCAAAAAAAAAAATATGGTGTCTTGTCGTCGACGTGTGTTTTCTTGCGTTTGTTAGTTTTTAATAAAAATTAACGATCGTACGAATCGGCTTTGACTGTCTTTACTACACGTCGACGGGTACTAGTGTTTCGCCAAAAATGGCGAATCGGCATTGTCGCATCCCTGCTTGGTTGTTGTACAGCCAAAAACGGTGGACGCTTGCAAATTTGCCGAAGAACGATATCGTAGCATGCAAAAAAAAAATATGGTGTCTTGTCGTCGACGTTTGTTTTCTTGCGTTTGTTAGTTTTTAATAAAAATTAACGATCGTACGAATCGGACTTGACTGTCTTTACTACACGTCGACGGGTACTAGTGTTTCGCCAAAAATGGCGAATCGGCATTGTCGCATGCCTGCTTGGTTTTTGCACAGCCCAAAACGGTGGACGCTTGCAAATTTGCCGAATAACGATATCATAGCATGCAAAAAAAAAAAATATGGTGTCTTGCCGTCGACGTGTGTTTTCTTGCGTTTGTTAGTTTTTAATAAAAATTAACGATCGTACGAATCGGCTTTGACTGTCTTTACTACACGTCGACGGGTACTAGTGTTTCGCCAGAAATGGCGAATCGGCATTGTCGCATACCTGCCTGGTTGTTGTACAGCTCGTGGATGTTGATAAGTCCAAATATTTTGAAATGCGTTATTTATGTGCTCTTATATATGTAATGATATGCACTCATATCATAACTGAGACCATGTAAAAGAAAATAAACTTTTTTAGATTATACTTTAACAAATGCATGTAATATACGTTCATATCATAACAAAAATTATTTGGAAATGAATTTGTAATATTTAACAACTACTTCTGTATTAGTTTTTATTATGAACACTTAGTTTAGTTTAAATTTTAATAAATATATTAGAGCTCAATTTTCTCGGAACGCCGATCATAAATCCCCTATAGGAATAAAAATAATAGTAATTTTATAAACACATATAATTTAATGCGTATTTTACATATTTGTATAATACACCTAAAACATTTCAGTCCCATATGAAGAATTCGCTATCATAATTCAATATGATTTTTAATATAATACAATTAATTTAAGAAACAAAAGAATATTATACTCGATAACAGAAATAGTAAATATATAAAAAAAAAGAAGAAGAGAAAAGAAAAAAGAACAATATGAATCACACATATTTAATCAGGTGAACACAAAGGTCGCAGATTTTGACACTACGAACAAATTTTAGACAACACAAAATTCGCAGAAAATAAAAAAATAAATAAGCGATAACCTTGTGGGACCGAAATTTTAGTATATGTCCTTCAAAAAATATCGATAAATACACCCTCCAGCTTTCAGAGGGCACTCAGATCGTCACTGTCCACCTGACAGACAGACCGTCTCTGTCTACCTAAGAGTATACGCAGACATATCAAGAACGACTCAACAGATCGGTTTTCCGGAATTAGGTAACTCTAATTTCTTACAACGTGGAAATCACCTTTTGAGTTGTTCTTTATTTCTTGGCGCTGACTTTGCATCAATTCAAAGACGGCGTCCCAACCTTTCATTTTCATATTCTGTTTGATTTACAAGTTATTACGTTAATTATTAAAAAAATTGTCCACAAGAGTTGAAATCCGTAACAGGCAAATCTTCGAGACGACAAAAAAGGTAATAAACTTATTTTATAATTGCATGATATTATTGTTATTATTTCTTATTGAACAGGCAAGACGGTTCTCGAATTCACACCCCTTGACTCGTGTTAGTTAAAATCATTTCATACTCCCCATTATTTTTCCTTTCACCATTTAATCTTTTTATTCCTTTTTTATATTTTTTTGTATTACTACATATATAATGACAAGAAACTATATATAGGTTTTTTTAACATTGTGTTAAATATTTAGTATTATGTAAATTGATATGTTTGACAAGCATGTATGTGATTTTATTGTTTCGAGTAAAAACAATTGAAAGCATCGGCATGTTTCAATGAGTAACTTTGCTAAGAACTTCTCAACGATGTTCCTCGTGAAGAAGATCTACAAAACATATGGGTTCTACGCGCAATAGTTTTCGTCAAAAAGAATACGATAGGATGTGAGCAGTTTCGTTTCTTAAGATTGTTCACGAGTCAGGTATTATTTGGGTTCTTTTTACAGTCGGTATTAATTTACTAAATTTGATATTAAGGTTTTTGCTTAAGAGCGAGTTCGGTGTACCATTTGTACCGTCCCAGGATCGAATTATTTTGTTATATTATATATAGTAGTTTGTGAACACTTACATCCACTTTGTATTTTATAATATGTACTGATAATTGTAGTATTCTCTGAGCACGTCGTCTGTTATTCTAGTTTCGTCGAATTCGTGAAGCATAGTTGTCGCTCAGTAGCCGGTATGCTGTACAGTTCGCCGTGGTGGTCGCAGCAAAATTTGGTTTGAAGACGATATCGACGCGCACTTTTACATTAAGTCAAGCTTCAAAATATTTTATTTTTTTATTTTTATTTTCAACATATGTAATTATTGTATTTATGTAATCGAAGGTGCATGTGATATTTTCATATATTTTTATAATAATTGTATGATCCGTGGGATACAGATGGTATTGTCCTATATCTGACAAGCATCTATGTAATTTGATTCTTGGAGTTAAAAATTATTCAATATCAGCATTTTTATACAGGTAAATTTGTTAATAACGTCTCAACGTTGTGACACGATTAGTAGTTCTACGATAAGTATCTAAATATCTATCTATTCATCTCGCGATGGACTTCACCGTGTAGACTACGCTCGGATGTGAGCAATTATACAACACGAAACGTATATTCACTTGTCAAGTAAGTGGTTTAATTTACGGTTGATATTGTTTTATAACACACGGTATCTTGGTAATCATCAGGCGACGTGCCTACGAGCGTGATCGCCTTTCGCTATATACGTCAACGATTACTTGTGTTTCGGCGGAATTCTCGATTCAAATTTGTCCTACCACCACCGTGTCGTTGTTTTTTTTGCCGCGCTAAATAAATGTCACAATGGCGTATCCAGGATATTTAAAGAGGGAGAATAAATTTAAAATCAATAAAATGTTACCATAACATACATGAACACAAACACACACACACACAAACACACCTAACGATTACTTGTGTTTCGGCGGAATTCTCGATTCAAATTTGTCCTACCACCACCGTGTCGTTGTTTTTTTTGCCGCGCTAAATAAATGTCACAATGGCGTATCCAGGATATTTAAAGGGGGAGAATAAATTTAAAATCAATAAAATGTTACTATAACATACATGAACACACACACAAACACACCTAACGATTACTTGTGTTTCGGCGGAATTCTCGATTCAAATTTGTCCTACCACCACCGTGTCGTTGTACAGTTTGCGGTGGTGGACGCGAGAAGAATCGTTGAAAAACGATATCTTAACGCACTTAAATGAATAAATATTGGCGCTTGTCCTCTACGTGTGTTCGCCGCGCGCAAATTTTTTTTGCCGCGTTAAATGAATGTCACAATGGCGTATCCAGGATATTGAAAGGGGGAGAATAAATTTGAAATCAATAAAATGTTACCATTACATACACACACACACACGTTTTCATTTTATTATTATTATTATTATTATTATTATTATTATTTATTATTATAACTGTTATTGTTATTGTTATTGTTTTTGTTATTGTTGTTGGTGTTGTTGTTGTTTTTGTTGTTGTTGTTGGTGTTGTTGTTGGTGTTGTTGTTGTTGTTGTTGTTGGTGTTGTTGTTGGTTTTGTTGTTGGTGTTGTTGTTCTTATTATTATTATTATTATTATTTATTATATCGATGCTTTACTCGTCGTTGAGCGTTTGCAAGGATCGTGTATAAATGAAAATCATATTGGAAACACGCTACTGACCTATTATGTATTATAATTTATAATATCATATATTTGCATATACTTGTTGAATACTGGTATAAATAACTGTAAATGGATAAGCACACATGTATTTACTAACGAAACCTGTTTGCGGTAAGTATTATACAATAATTATGATTGTAATAAAAAAAATAGAGAGTGTGAGAGAGAAAAATAATGTATTTGTTCAATACATATATGGTTACATGGCATGACATAATTCTTTTAAGTGTGTGCTATACTTAAACGTATTTTAAGCACCAAGAATTATATACCAGGTATAATATTTACATTATGGCGTGAAGAATTGGTTAAACAATTCATACTATTGTCGGTTTTGACATTGAATGTACTCGTTGGTCTGCAGGTTTGTTGCGCTGGTGCAAAGAATGACAATTTCGATTAAAAAAAATCTCAGACAGATGCATAACTCGATAAATACTTTGAAAAGGTAAATAATACTGTACTAGATCTACCTAGAATTTAACGTTCTCAGAGAACAATTGAATGTATTGGAGAACTAGAGCTTTGTGTGTGTGTATGTGTGTGTGTGTGTGTGGGTGTGTGTGTGTGTGTGTGTGTGTGCGCGTGTGTGTGTGTGTTTGTGTGTTATAACTTTTTAAATAGTATCATGAATGCGTCCATTTAAATGAAGATACAATTCGATTGAATAGTATTCTATTAAAGATCAACAAAATAGTACAAAGTAACTTGAGGCTTTCGCAGACATTTGATTTAAATATAAGAAATATTTATAGACGTGAATTGTACGTAAAGGCGAAATGAATATGTGTATGTAAAAGTAGTTTTCTTACGGGACAGTGCGTTTAAAATATATCAGGATATTGAAAGGGGGAGAATAAATTTAAAGTCAATAAAATACCATAACATACATTCACACACACACAAACACACACACACAAACACACACACACACACACATACACCTAAAGACACACAAACACACATACACACATACACACACACACACACACACACACACTTTCTATATAAGACTATTAAGAAGAATAGATAACGCAACGAGTCCGCCTTAAGTGAGACATTTTATGTCTTATGTGTGAATTTTTTTTTTTCAAATTCAAATTTAAATTAACGTTTGTTAACAAGTCAGGTATGTAGATTTTTTACGGTCCGTATTAATTTACTACACTCGGGATTTTAGTAATTGTCCGACGACGAGTCTATGAGCGTATTCAGTTTGCCCATCGTACCGTTCCAAATCTTATGTACTTGTTATGCATATAGAATTCTAAACTAATAATCCTAGTATTTCCTGTGGACGTCGACGGTTACTCATATTTCGGCGGATTTGGCGATTCTGCGTTGTCATACCACCGTTGGGTTGTTGTACACCTGGCGGCGGTGGACGCGAGAAAATTTGTTCAAATAGAAAATTTTACGCGTTAAAATAAAAATCTTGTCGATTGTCGTCGACGTGTTCTTGCCGCGAACGTTATACTCTTATGAAAACTGACGACTGTTTGAATCTGACTTTTTGTCGTTAATGCACGTTGACGTCTACTAGTGTTTCGACGGAGTTTGCGATTCAGCGTATTTGAATCCCCGCCTAGTAGTTGTACAGCTGACGGCGATGAACGCATGGAAATATGTCGAAATACAAAATTGTAGCGTTACTTATATTTAATGTCAATCAATAACATCTGGTTTTTTTTTTTAATGGCGATTAAAATTGTTGTTTATACGTAAACGAAATTGCGGGGATAGGGTCAGTTCTGCATACTTTTGATAAGAGAAAAATTTGATAACCGATTTTTGCGGATGTAGAAATACCAACATAGATAATTAAAATCCAACGTTCCAAATGTTCATTAATAAATTTACTAACCTTTAATTTGTGGAAAATAACAATAAATGTTTAACTTTTTCTACAATTAGAACTATAAAATAATGATTATTATAAATGGTAATATAACATAGACAATACAATATTACAGTATTAACCAAATAGAAATTTCACTTTAAACAAAATTTTAAATCATAAAAAATTTAAAAACTTATATTACACGAACATATGAAATATAATAGGTATAATAAAACATTTTATTACCGTATCACTGTAATGACCGTTAAAAACCGTTACACATCAAATACTCAAATACATTAATAATATACATTATTTCACATATTTAATGCAGAGTTGTGCATTTATCAGCACTAAATTTATATTTGTATAATTTTATAATTTTGTGTGGTGGTATGTAACCTCAAAAAAAAAATTGAAATTATTTCTTTTATCAAAAGTATGGAGAACTGACCCTATCCCGAAATTGCGTATGATTTTTTTATAATAATTCTATGATCTGTGGGAAATTATATAATAATACAATGACCTGTGGGATACAAAAAGTATTGCCATATGTCTGACGAGCATCTATGCAGAATGTTTCGAGTTGAAACATTTAACAATATCAGTATTTTGCATCGAAAAATTTATTACGTTTTTCTAAACTTAGTAACTTTTATAGTAGTTGTACGAATGCATTCGTTTTTCCACTCAATGGATTTCGTGAGATAGACAGCGATCGGATATAAGCAGTTTGGCGATTCATTTTCGTTAATTCACCAGTCAGGTATGTGATATCTTTACGGTTCAAGATCATTTTGTAGTAAAACAAAAAAAATATAAAAAGGGGATTAAAAGATTAAATGGTGGAAAGAAATAACAATAATATCATGCAAGTATAAAATAAATTTATTACCTTTTTTGTCGTCACGAAGATTTGCCTGTCACGGATTTCAACTCTTGCGGACAATTTTTTTTTTTTTTATTGATTAAGGTAATAACTTTGTAAATCAAACAGAATAAGAAATGAAAGGTTGGGACGCGGCCTTTGCCTTGATGCAAAGTCAGCGCCAAGAAATAAAGAACAACTCAAAAGGTGATTTCTACGCTGAAAGAAATTAGAGTCACCTAATTTCGGAAAACCGATCTGTTGAGTCGTTCTTGATAAGTATGCGTATACTCCCAGGTAGACAGAGACGGTCTGTCTGTCAGGTGGACTGTGACGATCTGAGTGCCCTCTGAAAGCTGGAGGGTGTATTTATCGTTATTTTTTGAAGGACATATACTAAGATTTCGGTCCCATAAGGTTATCGCTTATTTATTTTTCCATTTTCTGCGAATTTTGCGCAGTCTAAAATTTGTTCGTAGTGTCACAAATCTGCGACTTTTGTGTTCACCTGATTAAATATGTGTGATTCATTTCGTTCTTTCTTTTTTTCTCTTCTTCTTTTTTTTTTATATTTACTATTTCTGTTATCGAGTATAATATTCTTTTGTTTGTTAATTTAATTGTATTATATTAAAAATCATATTAAAGTTTGATAGCAAATTCTTCTTATGGGACTGAAATGTTTTATGTGTATTATACTAATATATAAAATACCCATTAAATTATTTGTGATTATAAAATTACTATTATTGTTATTCCTATAGGGGATTTATGATCGGTGTTCCGAGAAAATTGAGCTCTAATATATTTATTAAAATCTAAACTAAAAAAAGTGTTCATAATAAAAACCAATACAGAAATAGTTGTTAAATATTACAAATTCATTTCCAAATAATTTTTGTTATGATATAAGCGTATGTTATTACATGTATTTGTTAAAGTATAATCTATTAAAGTTTATTTTTTATTACATGGTTTCAGTTATGATATGAGTGCATATCATTACAATTTACAAGACTAGACGCGTGCAAATTTGCCGAATAACGATATCGAAGCATGCAAAAAAAAAAATATGGTGTCTTGCCGTCGACGTGTGTTTTCTTGCGTTTGTTAGTTTTTAATAAAAATTAACGATCGTACGAATCGGCTTTGACGGTCTTTACTACACGTCGACGGGTACTAGTGTTTCGCCAAAAATGGCGAATCGGCATTTTCGCATCCCTGCCTGGTTGTTATAAAGCCCAAAGCGGTGGACGCGTGCAAATTTGCCGAATAACGATATCGAAGCATGCAAAAAAAAAAATATGGTGTCTTGCCGTCGACGTGTGTTTTCTTGCGTTTGTTAGTTTTTAATAAAAATTAACGATCGTACGAATCGGCTTTGACTGTCTTTACTACACGTCGACGGGTACTAGTGTTTCCCAAAAAATGGCGGATCGGCATTGTCGCATACCTGCCTGGTTGTTGTACAGCTCGATGATGTTGAAAAGTCCAAATATTTTGAAATGCGTTATTTATGTGCTCTTATATATGTAATGATATGCACTCATATCACTGAGACCATGTTATAGAAAATAAACTTTTATAGATTATACTTTAACAAATGCATCTAATGTACGTTCATATCATAACAAAAATTATTTGGAAATGAATTTGCAATATTTAACAACTACTTCTGTATTAGTTTTTATTATGAACACTTAGTTTTAGTTTATTTTAATAAATATATTAGAGCTCAATTTTCTCGGAACGCCGATCATAAATCCCCTATAGGAATAACAATAATAGTAATTTTATAATCACATATAATTTAATGCGTATTTTATATATTAGTATAATACACATAAAACATTTCAGTCCCATAAGAAGAATTCCCTATCATATTTCAATATGATTCTTAATATAAAACAATTAATTAAAGAAACAAAAGAATATTATACTCGATAACAGAAATAGAAAATATATAAAAAAAAAGAAGAAGAGAAAAAAAGAAAGAACGAAATGAATCACACATATTTATTAAGGTGAACACAAAAGTCGCAGATTTGTGACACTACGAACAAATTTTAGACTGCGCAAAATTCGCAGAAAATGGAAAAATAAATAAGCGATAACCTTGTGGGACCGAAATCTTAGTATATGTCCTTCAAAAAATAACGATAAATACACCCTCCAGCTTTCAGAGGGCACTCAGATCGTCTCTGTCCACCTGACAGACAGACCGTCTCTGTCTACCTGAAAGTGTACGCACACTTACTAAGAACGACTCAACAGATCGGTTTTCCGAAATTAGGTGACTCTAATTTCTTACAACGTGGAAATCATCGTTTTTTGAGTTGTTTTTATTTCTTGGCGCTGACTTTGCATCAAGTCAAAGGCGGCATCCCAACCTTTCATTTTCATATTCTGTTTGATTTACAAGTTATTACCTTAAATAAATAAAAAAATTGTCCGCAACAGTTGAAATCCGTGACAGGCAAATCTTCGAGACGACAAAAAAGGTAATAAACTTATTTTATACTTGCATGATATTATTGCTTTTATTTCTTATTGAACAGGCAGGACGGTTCTCGAATTCACACCCCTTGACTCGTGTTAGTTCAAATCATTTCATACTCCCAATTATTTTTCCTTTCACCATTTAATCTTTTAATTCCTTTTTTATATTTTTTTGTATTACTACATATATAATGACAAGAAACAATATATAGATTTTTTTTAACATTGTGTTAAATATTTAGTATTATGTAAATTGATATGTTTGACAAGCATGTATGTGATTTTATTGTTTCGAGTAAAAACTATTGAAAGCATCGGCATGTTTCAATGAGGAACTTTGCTAAGAACTTCACAACGATGTTCCTCGGGAAGAAGATCTATAAAACATATGGGTTCTACGCGCAATAGTTTTCGTCAAAAAGTATACGATACGATGTGAGCAGTTTCATTTCTTTACGATTGTTCACGAATCAGGTATTATTTGGTTTCTTTTTTACAGTCGGCGTTAATTTACTAAATTTGATATTAAGGTTTTTGCCTGACAACGCGTCTAAGAGCGAGTTCGGTTTACCATTTGTACCGTCCCAAGATCGATGTAATTTTGTTATATATTATATAGTAGTATGTGAACACTTACATTGACTTTGTATTTTATAATATGTACTGATAATTTTAGCATTCTCTGAGCACGTCGTCAGTTATTCTAGTTTCGTCGGAATTCGTGAAGCAGTGTTGTCGCACAATAGTCGGTTCTGTACAGTTCGCCGTGGTGGTCGCTGCAAAATTTGGTTTGAAGACGATATCGACGCGCACTTTCACATCATGTCAAGCATCAAAATATTGTATTTTTTTTTTTATTTTTAGCATATGCAATTATTGTATTTATGTAATCGAAGGTGCATGTGATATTTTCATATATTTTTATAATAATTGTATGATCCGTGGGATACAGATGGTATTGTCCTATATCTGACAAGCATCTATGTGATTTGATTGTCTTTATTTAAACATTTTTCAATATCATCATTTTTGTACTGGTAAATTTGTTAACAACGTCTCAACGTTGTAACTCGATTAGTAGATCTACGATAAGTATCTTTTCTCCTCGCGATGGACTTCACCGACGATTATTCACTAATCAGGTAAGTGGTTTAATTTACGGTTGATACTGTTTTACCACACACGGTATCTTGGTAATCGTCAGGCGATGTACCTACGAGCGTGATCGCCAATCGCTATATACGTCAACGATTACTTGTGTTTCGGCGGAATTCTCGATTCAAATTTGTCCTACCACCACCGTGTCGTTGTTTTTTTTGCCGCGCTAAATAAATGTCACAATGGTGTATCCAGGATATTTAAAGGGGGAGAATAAATTTAAAATCAATAAAATGTTACTATAACATACATGAACACACACACACACACACCTATACATGCATTTGGTATAGTGTGAGATCCATATGTAAACTGAGACTTTAAGAGATCCACCTTTTAAAAATGTTTTTTGAACTTTGGTGTAAATGGAAACATATTTTACGATCCTGTTGATTAATTTACAGTCATAAAAATCAACGAACACTTGTCATTTTTTTTAACCCTCTTATATTATTCCGAGATCCAGAATGTTAAATAGTTATTTTAGTACTTAAATAGATCCGAAAACTAAAATCATTACCATACGAGATCTATTTGTGTTTCAAAATTTTAAATAACTGCAGCTATTAGATCCATGCTGTGTTGCCAATTTGATCCTAATATTATACTTTATGAGCATAACGATGGATCTCATAAGTGTTCCGTAAATACTTAAACATACTATTACGAAATAAAATGTTTCTTATGTAATTAATATTGGAGACAATATTAAAAAAATCTGACAATTTCTAAAAAAAAAAAAATTGTGCTACATACCTACCATTTACTATTTATTACTATGCATAATATATCTTATGTAATTCAGAATGAAATCTATGTATATCTTGATACAATGAATCTTGCTTCAAAGTAGGTAAATCTCTCGCTAAATAATTAAGAGTATAAGAAGCTTCAGGAGAAATGATAATCCTAATAGATGAACCCAAAATAATAGTTTTAACAAAATTAGTTCACTACAATAAAAAAAGTACAGAGAACAATGCCACAACATTTTTTCTTTAGAAAACCTACCAATAATATTACTTAAATTTAAATAAATATCTTTATGTGTATGTAAAAATGCTAATCCGCAAAAAATAACTGCAAATTTCTTTTTATAAATACTAAAATTTCCCCCTTTATCCTCACCATCAGATCTCTCCTTTCATATACACAATCCCTAAATAAATCAATTCTACTCCATTGGGTCCCCAGCCACGTCGGCATTTTTGGTAATGAAATGGCGGACCGTCTGGCTGTTTCCACTTCCCTCTTTTTAACTCCCACAATCTCTAATATTCCTGCTTCGGATCTCCTTCGGCACTTCCACCAGACCATTTTTGCTGCTTGGCAGTATAAATGGTCAAAAATTAACTTGAAATCCTGCTGCTGGTACCGATCCTTATCTCCTTCCATCTCTCCTTCACCATGGTTCCATAATCTTCACCTTTCGAGAAGCATCCTTTCCGCCTATGCTAGGCTCAGACTAGGCCACAATCTCCTACCCTCCCACGACTATCACCTTTCCCTTAATTCCGCCCCATACTGTCCTTTACACGACGGTGAGGCCGTGTGTGATATTTCCCATCTTCTCTCCGATTGTCCTTCTTTGAGTGGCGGCAAAGCTGCCCTTTCTAACATCCTTATTTCCCATAATATCCGCAACCCCTCCATAAATTATATCCTGAACTCCCGCTCTGTGGTTGTCATTTACGCCGTGGTTTCCCTCATCAGGAGTTTCGGTTTTATTATTTAATTTTTTTTTTTTATATAAATTCACTTATTTTAGTTTTTGTTTCTTTTACTTTATTTTTTGACTTTTTCGTTTTTGTTTGTTTTCTCTTCATCAAAAAACTTTTTTTTTCTTTTTTTTTTGCTATTTAATATAAACTTAATTTATATTCCTATGTTTTAAATATTGTAATTGTTGAGCTAAATATTTTTTTATAAAAATAAAGGCTATATAAAAAAAAAAAAAAATTGTGTCATTGATCTTCTAAATTTACGTTTTGTAATAGTTAACCTGGAAAACGACTGTTTACGTCAGCAATTTTTCATGGGCATTGCTATACATTTTAATAATACCTTGTATATAGTACAAGAATAAAAGGAAAAAATTTAATACCGTGAACCATGAAAGCATGTAATGTTGGTGGCATAACACTCAGAAAGATATAGTTATATATAGATATATGTTAGAGATTCAAAAAACAAAACATTGAACTTTTTAAATAAATTCAAAATTATTAAAAATATATTTTTGAAATATAATACTACTTTACCTAGTTCCGCACCAGTTGAAAGAATATTTAGTTCAGAAAATCATATTTTATGTCCCACTAGAAACTGTTTAAATGATAATCACTTTGAAATGTTGTTATATTTGAAAAATAATAAATCTTTATGTAATTAAAATGTTAATGTAATTAAATGATTTATTAATAAATTATCTTATCTTATTATCTTATCTTTTTATCTAGATGACCAAAAATCTTTATCTCGTCTTTATCTTAGATAATTCTTCTTTATTATCTTTTATCTTTTATCTAGATAACAAAATTGGTTAACTGTCTCAATACTGGCGGCAGGCAATAATCGCGTCCTTGCAAGCACCGTCTTTACTTCGGTGAGGAAATGAAATGCTGGTGATGATGAACCGTTCGTTGATCGCTAACGTTAGACCGCCGGTACGAGTTGGCATAGTCACGGAAATTACCACTCTCGGTACGTATTTATTTAATGTCTAATGAGATCTCTAATGAGAGATGAGAAATCTAATGAGTTTAATTTTTTCCTATGGGTGTTGGCGGCTGAAGCGAATAAAAAAGAGCCGTATTCGATCTTGGCTCGAATCACCAAGATTCATTTAAGGAATGGGGAGTTTTGTAGACACAACTTTTAAATTTGTTGGCCGTAGCCCAGGTGTTGGAAAGAACAGAAGAAGAGTTAAGGGATGAGCAAAAGTAACGCCAGGACCGACTTTTTGCCTGTTTTAATGTTCTCTACGTAGACGCACGTACTTTTTGGTACTCGAAAAAATCGCTTAAAAGACCAGATGTTCTGTATTTCTTAAAAGCCTTAGTGCGCGAATTAATGGCGTTGGTGCAAGTAGGTGACCACCATATAGGAGAGGGGGGAAATGTTTTTTGGTTTTTTTTGAGGGGAGGAAGAGACTTATTTGCGGCTCTAAGGATAGTAGAAACAAACCAATCATAGTCGTTAATAGGAGAGCAAGGAGAGAAATCAGAACAGAGAGTTGACATGTGATTTTGAAAAGATTGCCAGT